>OY747097.1:3002119-3602119 GCA_963556455.1 Epiblema foenella | reverse complement strand
CGAGCGGTCTATTGCGATCGAATTTACGCGTCACGGTACAAAATAACCGGTATTCGGCATAATTTGTCACGTAATTCGATCGCGAAAGGCGACTTCCTCAATCAACATATCACTATTTTCGTGTTTACTATTATTAATGGAATAATCTGTTTTTTTTTTAAATTGATAAGGGTAGTAAAATTATCATGAAAGGCAAAGGTTGCAGAGGGACAAATTTGCTCCATCATACATTGTCTGGATTGATCAAGCCCGATAGGTTGTATAATGTTAGTCATGTATTGATTAAGCGAGCGGTCTATTGCGATCGAATTCACGCGTCACGGTACAAAATAACCGATATTCGGCATAATTTGTCACGTAATTCGATCGCGAGAGGCGACTTCCTCAATCAACATATCACTATTTTCGTGTTTACTATTATTAATGGAATAATCTATTTTTTTTTTAAATTGATAAGGCTAGTAAAATTATCATGAAAGGCAAAGGTTGCAGAGGGACAAATTTGCTCCATCATACATTGTCTGGATTGGTCAAGTCCGATAGGTTGTATAATGTTAGTCATGTATTGATTAAGCGAGCGGTCTATTGCGATCGAATTCACGCGTCACGGTACAAAATAACCGATATTCGGCATAATTTGTCACGTAATTCGATCGCGAGAGGCGACTTCCTCAATCAACATATCACTATTTTCGTGTTTACTATTATTAATGGAATAATCTATTTTTTTTTAAAATTGATAAGGCCAATAAAATTATCATGAAAGGCAAAGGTTGCAGAGGGGCAAATTTGCTCCATCATACATTGTCTGGATTAGTCAAGCCCGATAGGTTGTATAATGTTAGTCATGTATTGATTAAGCGAGCGGTCTATTGCGATCGAATTCACGCGTCACGGTACAAAATATATTCGGCATAATTTGTCACGTAATTCGATCGCGAGAGGCGACTTCCTCAATCAACATATCACTATTTTCGTGTTTACTATTATTAATGGAATAATCTATTTTTTTTTTAATTAATAAGGCCAATAAAATTATCATGAAAGGCAAAGGTTGCAGAGGGGTAGTAAATTTGCTCCATCATACATTGTCTGGATTAGTCAAGCCCGATAGGTTGTATAATGTTAGTCATGTATTGATTAAGCGAGCGGTCTATTGCGATCGAATTCACGCGTCACGGTACAAAATAACCGATATTCGGCATAATTTGTCACGTAATTCGATCGCGAGAGGCGACTTCCTCAATCAACATATCACTATTTTCGTGTTTACTATTATTAATGGAATAATCTATTTTTTTTTTAATTAATAAGGCCAATAAAATTATCATGAAAGGCAAAGGTTGCAGAGGGGTAGTAAATTTGCTCCATCATACATTGTCTGGATTAGTCAAGCCCGATAGGTTGTATAATATTAGTCATGTATTGATTAAGCGAGCGGTCTATTGCGATCGAATTCACGCGTCACGGTACAAAATAACCGATATTCGGCATAATTTGTCACGTAATTCGATCGCGAGAGGCGACTTCCTCAATCAACATATCACTATTTTCGTGTTTACTATTATTAACCGAATAATCTTTTTTTTTTTAATTGATAAGTCCAATAAAATTATCATGAATGAAAAGTCGCTTAATCAATATGTTATGTTTGTTCACTATTTGTTTGTTTTAAATAAATTTTCGTAAAAAATATGTACACACACACACACACACAAATACATAAAAGATAATTTATAATTCAATTTAGTGAGATAATAGCGAGCAACCTATTGTAACAGAATCGCGAGTCGCGGTGCAAATCCATTATTTGCCACGCGATGCAGCTACAAGGGGCGGCTTGTTCAATTTACATGTTACTACTACTGTTTATGTGTCTTGGATAGGTGCTTTAAACAAAAGTGCCTTTGGCAGAGCAGAGACCGTAGAGGAGTTGATATACTCCATCTTACATAATTTTTTGTTCAAAGGTGCCTTTGTCGGAGTAAAGGCTGCAGAGAAGTCAATATAGTATCTTACATTAAGTTTTTGTTGAAATTCTGAAATGGGATATTATAATTCAGGCATATGGTATTTAATGTAATTGCGTAAACTGCTCATTGTATTACTGAAACGCGAGTCGCGATGCAAATGTTCGGCTTATTCAATCAATATGTTTGCTGTTTTTATGCTTTAGTTAGGTATTTTTAAACAAAGGTGCCTTTGGTGGAACAAAGGCTGCAGAGGAGTTTATATACTCCATCTTACATTAATTTTTGTTTGGAATTCACAAATTGCGATGTTAGAATAGTGGTAATTAAGCAAGCGGCGAGTGGTTGTGATCGAATTGTGATTCGCGGTGCCAACGGTCCGAGTAATCGGTAGTTAACCACGCGATGCGATCACAAGTGTGTAAAAACTTTTTTTTATAGGATATGCTTGAAATATTGATGCCAAATGTACGTACCTAAATAATTTCAACAGTCGCAAGTCACGATGACAATAATTATAACTGATATTGATTGACTTACAGTTTAAGTAAAAGAGGTAAAACTTTCGAATTTCAATTGATTGAAAAATGGGTAATAGGTTCAAATTTGAGACGGCAATTATATTCAACTATTTGTTTTAGGATGTGGTAAGTGTATATAATCATATTGAAATAGTTTTAAATGTCACCTTGGTTTAGAACGGTTCGATGGGGAGATAAATAGGTAGCTATTAAATACGCAAAGTAATATCAAATTATTTTTATATTGTGCCAGATTATAATGTAGATAGATTACGTGAATGATATACAAGTAGGAAAATAATATAAAAAATATATATATACATAAATAAATAAATAAATATAAGGGATTGAGATAAGCTCGACCATGAATAACAATTCCGGCCGAGCTTATTTCAATCCCTTATGACAGTTAATTCTCAATCCGCTACGCATCCATTGTCGATGGCATTGTCAGTGGAAAAGATCGTCAACAGAGACACACTCACCGTTCGCTGTACACTGGAACCTCCACAATGCAGCTCGCATAAAGGCCAAGCAGCGGAGAAGTCGGCTCGCTCGCGCCGTCCGGTCGACCTGTGCGTTGAACAGCATATAACAATCACCCTTACGAACCTCCCGTCCAAAACCGCTCGCCGCAATACGTCGATTGCAGTCACATTCAGTACTGCCATTTCGTCCTTCTTACCGAATACCACAACGCGTGATTTATCCTTGGACCGTAATCGTTCCCTATTAAACGGTTGGTCGTCTCTATATATCAATCCTAATAGCTGTGACCGCCTCTTCCACTGTGATTTGTTAATCAAACCGAAGTCGCATCTCAAGGCCTCAAACTCACAAATTCGGTTTAACTTCACAATAAACGCAATGGTAAATTTAATGACATACTACGATCCGTAAAGACCCGCAAACAAAAGAATGTGATTATAGTCACGAAAAAATGAACAACAGTTAACTGTGACAGACTCCTAGCAATTATCTTTTTTCATCTCATTCATTAGTGTTGTGATGAATGTATGAAATAAAATTAAAAAAAATTCACAGTTGCCATGTCAACATGATTGCATATAGTAAGAAAAGAAAAAAATAATTACCTTTCGAATAGAGGTGAACAATCTACAATGTTTAAGGGGAAGCTCTACTTTTACATTTATAATAGTTGCGGATATACTACATTATTTGCCATACATCTGTTATTAATGACCCTATCAGCTAGCGTTAAAATTTTAATATCATCTCTATTTTGCACGCGGCCTAATGCAACATAAAGTTGGCCGTGACTAAAAACATCGGAACGTAAATCGACGCCTACCCGGTTGATGGTCTGGCCCTGACTCTTGTGAATAGACATCGCGTAGCACACTTGTAACGGAAACTGTTTTCTTAACATCTGAATGGGACTATTTTTCTCTATTTCGGCTTTAAATGAAATACGAGGGATCAAAAAATGCTCTTCTGGCTTATTAGGCTTTGTGACTGTAATGAGATGAGGTGTGGCTGCTTCGATTATCACTTTGGTTCCGTTCACTAAGCCATCCGCAATGCTGAGATTGCGGGTGACCATGCAAACGCAACCAATTTTTAATACTAAATCGTGTTCGGGAACGCCCTTGGGTTGAAATTTATTTAGGACGTCGGGCCCTAAAAAAAGTTCGTCGGTATCATCACTAACGCATCTGTCAACGGAAAAGAAATGCATCGCTTCTGTCGGTAAGAGTGATAAAATTGAGTCGTTAATCTCTTTGACGCCCGCGTTGTGAGTTGAAAGTATAGCCCTTCCGGCGCATATACTCGGGTCGGCCATGACGGCAAAGGGAAAAACAAACTCAATCAAATCGCTCAGTTCCGTTACGTGAGAGATTTCGGAGAGGTCAATTAAGTTTTGAAGATTTCTACCTACTTTGAGGCGCACGGCCGGCAAAAGGTTGGATCCTATGTCCAGCAAGAATTTGGAGAATTCGGGATCAGTTTGACGTTGGGAAGTCACCAGTGAGAAAATTTTTAATTTTTGCCAGACCGGCGATGATTTTACCGAACAATTAATAACGTCAGAGTCTGTCAGTGCGTTAGACACTACGGGGGGAATCTGACGAAAATCGCCAGCGAAAATAATGACTTTACCACCAAATATCAAGTTTGTTTGCATTAAATCTCTAAGAGATCGATCGAGCATGTGAATCAAATATTTATGCGCCATAGGGGCCTCGTCATAGATGATGACGTCAGAATTACGGATTAAATCTGCGCGTTGAGATCCGTTAGTCATGTTCCAATACCCAAGGTCGTCCGGGAGACTGATTGGAAATTTAAACATACTATGAGCCGTCATACCGTTCGGATAGTTCTGTGCAGCTATTCCCGAGCTAGCTGTACACAACACGATACCGCTCAAATCGCCGCGCACGTGCGATGTAATTAAATTTAATAACAACGTCTTCCCCGTACCCGCCGGACCATCAACAAATATTGCCGTGTCGTGATTGTCGCGGAACTCTTTATCGGTTAACAGTTCGTGTACGTAATCGTACACGGCCCGCTGATCAACTGAGAGTTTGGGTAACCAAACACCTACGAATCGATCGAGTAGCTCCCTATCGTATTCGACGCGCTCGCGACCTAATTCCGTGGTATCGTCCTGTACCTCCGGAAGTCCCTGCTCCATCAGGTTGCTACCGTGCCTGAGGAGTAACCTATTGATAACTATGAGACTTTTCTCATATGCCCTATCTATTTGACTCGCCGAAACCCTTCTGATGAAATCTTCGCTCAGTTGATCTTTGAAAGTTTCCCACAGAGGCGAGACTGGGACACCGTTGACCGCTAACATGACAAAAAAGTGGCGTAAACGCGTCGCGGTCATAAAAGTAGATGCTTCCTCCATTGCTCTGCGGTACTCGGACTCGTCATCAGCAATTCCGACTGCTCTCGCTGCATCTTGGAATGTGGTGCAACCGTCACCACCCAGTCTGATGAGGTCCTCATAACTGCGGCAGGGAAACGCGGACAAGAGTACGCGCAGATAAAATTGTTCACCTCTATTTGGGGCGACCCAGAACAGACGCGCTACCGTTTCACCCCTTTGTCTACGCGTGGCGAATTTACCATTAGTTAATTCGTGAATCGTAACATTCATGTTAGGCCTTTTATTATGAACAATATATTGTTCATAAAAGTCTAAGTATGTCAGATTGTCAAATTCGGCGCCCTGCGGTCTCGCGAAATACGAGAGCAGGTCGCTACTTGACCCTTCTATAGCTTTCATTACATCGTTGCTTTTCAAAAACAACGCTGTATCTTAAAAAATGTGTTTTTTCAGGAGAGAGGTTTGAAAGTGGAACAGAAATGATTTTATAATATTTTTTATTTAAAGTAACATAAACGAAATCCTCTTTTTGTAATACCTTCATAGTTTATTAGAGTATATGACAAACCAAAGAAAACTAAGATAACATAAAAATGTAATATTAAAAACCCCAAAATTAATAACATACTTAGAGTTGTGACTTCATATCGTTGCTTTTCTAGAATAACGCTCTATTCCGAAATACTACGTTTTGCAACTAACTAAAGGACTAAACGCGAAACACGCAGAAGTTTATCGTGAATAAAACTCCCATCGGGTTACGTCAAAAAATGGGCAGATGACAGCATTGTGCCGTTATGCCATTGGTCGGATGGCGACGCCAATTTTTGGGCAAGACCGTCCGCGGGCCAATTAAGCCGTAATTTTTGACGCCGAAAACAAGACACTTTGCTGACTACTGGCACATAGCGAAATAAATACGCACACACGCATTTATTATTTGTGCAAAAGTGTAGTATTGTGAAATAGTTCATCAGAGTACAATCAAATATTTGTGTAATAGTGTTACATTTATGGTGGGGACATTATTCAAGAGAAAGTATGTGCAAGTATTTTGACATAACAACAAATGCACCTGTGTTCACGAGAAGCGTAGATACGAACAAGGTCTTGTTAGCAAAATAAGCCTATGTACTTGATAAGAGTAAATTAATTATTGTTGTAGTAAACTAATTCGGACAGTGTTATTTAAAAAATGACATTAAGTTATCTGTTGTAATATGAATTAAGTAATAATTTTATTGAAAAAATGTTAATAGTGAGCTGTTTCAATAGTTTTAATAAGGTTCCTGTAACACTGCACTGCAAGTTATATAACTTATTGTGTTATTTAACTTGCAGTGTAGCGTTATAGGAAGCTTATTGAAACTATTGAAACAGTAGCTTGTAAAACTGGCCCCTCTCTTCTCCTTCTTACTCTTATTCTTGTTCTATGCGCCAGGCAAACACCGTCTGAGCAAATGCGCAATTTCATGGATCGATGACCCCACTGACCCGCATGCGGGGTGACTAAAACGGCATGCAAAAGCACCCGGATGCGGGGAGCCGATTTCGTTGCTTTAACTCGGTCGATATAGATGCTGTATAACAAGTAAAGAGGCATTTTCATTGGTTGATAGGGCCCGAATCCCCGCATGCGGGCGCTATGGCATGCGTTTTGGAAATCTTTCGCACCCCAGCTCGCTAACGACCAGCCTGATTTCACCGGCCGTTATACCGCAAGCGGTAAAACGACTGTGCTATCGACTACTGACTTTCATTAGTCGTTGTACATCTCGTTAGTTGTATGCGGGGTGCACACTGCACGCGCAAGCGGCATTGATGACCAGCACTTGAGCCTAGTTGGTGGACGCTGCCTACGAAGCAGCTTATTTGGCGGTGATCTTGCCTACGAAGGTAGATGAGGTCGAATATTTGTTCCTAAGTCTTGGTTTTTTCCATGGAGTTAAGTATCTTTTTATCTATGTAATTATCTACATCGTCAAGCTTTGCTTAGTTTGAGACTAGAGCTTTGTAAATTTGTCCACAGATATTTATTTATATAATTTATTCATTATGTTATGGGTTATGGACACGTGTTTCAATATCTTCAGATAAATCCAAATATTGCTAAAAGACCGATACTAAAACATGTACTACAAACGCCTTAGCTCCCAGCAACGAAATCGACCATGACGAAAAAGTTGTCATTAAACCATTACCCGTTGTTGAAGAATTATTCCGTTTTAAAGGAAATTTCATTGCTGTAAAACGGACTTACAAATAACCAGTCACTGTAGCAGAGCAAATTAATTTCCAAAATTTAAATTTGTCTATGTGATGCTAGAAGCTTGTCGACATACGCATTGTGAGTCAGAGTATGCTATCGCATACTTTTAGCTGCTAAGTTATGCCATCACAAGCTTTCATTTAGCTGCTAAATGATGTCATCACTTAGTTTCAGCTGCTATAGGATACCATCTCATGTTTTCAGCTGCTAGTCGCATGCTTTCATTCAGCTGCTATAAAGTGTCATCAGGTCATCACTTAATTTGAGCTGCTATAGGATACCATCGCAGGTTTTCAACCGCTAAAGTATGTCATCTCAAGCTTTCATTTAGCTGCTAAAGGTTGTCATGAACAACAAGAACATAAGTACCCAGCCAGGAAGCAAGTCTGGCCCGGACGAGCCGGATATACCAGGGGGCACAAATTACTGAGGAGCGACACGCTCTGCGAGGGGTAAGGAAGACCGACCAGCCGCAGCCAGTCGGCCATAATCGACCGGCTGTGCAGCCTTTAGCCAGTATTGGAAACGTGGAGTGGTAGGAAAATTCGTCGGTGGATGAGGATTGTATTTTCAGAGTACTTTCTCGGGGATCACTGTGTGTTCCTACGATTCCCAATAATCGTCGTCGTACACTATAAAAACGTTTCTTATCTATCCGCTGGTTTCCTTGTTAAAGTGCATCATTAAGTGATAGAAGACCTTCCTAATTAAAGAGGTTTTTGTAAGATATATCCTTGTATCTAAGTCATCAGGCACACTTTGACTATAAGCCGTGGTGCAATAGCTTCTCAACATACGGTGACTTTTCACGGTGTAGACATGCGACACGTACAATATTTTTTCTATGATAAGAATATTTTAACATGGCTATATTATAATGATATATTATAAACAATTAAACACTTTCATTCAGCTGCTATAAGGTGTCATCAGGTCATCACTTAGTTTCAGCTGCTATAGGATACCATCGCATGTTTTCTACCGCTAAAGTATGTCGTCTCTTGCGTTCATTCTGTTATGACATTACATTATTTCAACTGTTATTGTATACTATCCCATGTTTTCAGGTGTCAAAGAATGTTTTCGCATGTTTACAGATGTTAAAATATATATCATCGCATACTTTCTGCTACTAAAGGATGTCATCGCATGCTTTCATTCAGCTTCAAAGTAAATTGCATATCAATTTGATATAAATTGCATTATTGTGATATTATAACAGTAAAAATATTTGTATTAATGTTTCTATAAGAAAATAATTTAGTGAAAATACCAAAATGATATCGAACTAATCAACAATACCTCAATATTAGCGATATAATTGTATTATTTTTTATGACGCATGTCCTGTTATGCCATTATTATGCAAAGTTTTAAACATTATTATGGTATATAAAACGTAATACTCCGTTATTGCTGATATTCATCATAATAATAAACCATAATGTTTCAGTATTACGTATTGTGACATTATTGCACATAAAAACGTTTAAACAACCTCTAAATATGAAGTCACAACTCTAAGTATGTTATTAATTTTGGGGTTTTTAATATTATATTTTTACGTTATCTTAGTTTTCTTTGGTTTGTCATATACTCTAATAAACTATGAAGGTATTACAAAAAGAGGATTTCGTTTATGTTACTTTAAATAAAAAATATTATAAAATCATTTCTGTTCCACTTTCAAACCTCTCTCCTGAAAAAACACATTTTTTAAGATACAGCGTTGTTTTTGAAAAGCAACGATATTTAGAGGTTGTTCAAACGTTTTTATTTGCAATAATGTCACAATACGTAATACTGAAACATTATGGTTTATTATTATGATGAATAACGGCTTATTCGTCTTTAAGACATATTTTTGTATATCATGTATCAGCAATAACGGAGTATTACGTTTTATATACCATAATATTTTTTAAAACTTTGCATAATAATGGCATAACAGGATATGCGTCATAAAAAATAATACAATTATATCGCTAATATTGAGGTATTGTTGATTAGTTCGATATCTTTTTGGTATTTTCACTAAATTATTTTCTTATAGAAACATTAATACAAATATTTCTACTGTTATAATATCACAATAATGCAATTTATATCAAATTTATATGCAATTTACTTTCAAGCTGAATGAAAGCATGCGATGACATCCTTTAGTAGCAGAAAGTATGCGATGATATATATTTTAACATCTGTAAACATGGGAAAACATTCTTTGACACCTGAAAACATGGGATAGTATACAATAACAGTTGAAATAATGTAATGTCATAACTGAATGAACGCAAGAGACGACATACTTTAGCGGTAGAAAACATGCGATGGTATCCTGTAGCAGCTGAAACTAAGTGATGACCTGATGACACTTTATAGGAGCTCAATTAAAGTGTTTAATTGTTTATAATATATCATTATAATATAGCCATGTTAAAATATTCTTATCATAGAAAAAGTATTGTACGTGTCGCATGTCTACACCGTGAAAAGTCACCGTATGTTGAGAAGCTATTGCA
Source organism: Epiblema foenella (assembly GCA_963556455.1). Classification (NCBI taxonomy): domain Eukaryota; kingdom Metazoa; phylum Arthropoda; class Insecta; order Lepidoptera; family Tortricidae; genus Epiblema; species Epiblema foenella. The sequence continues at coordinate 3,591,974 of OY747097.1, read as the reverse complement.
CCACGGCTTATAGTCAGTGTGCCTGATGACTTAGATACAAGGATATATCTTACAAAAACCTCTTTAATTAGGAAGGCCTTCTATCATTTAATGGTGCACTTTAACAAGGAAACCAGCGGATAGATAAGAAACGTTTTTATAGTGTACGACGACGATTACTGGGAATCGTAGGAACACACAGTGATCCCCGAGAAGACTTAACTACTCTGAAAATACAATGCTCATCCACCGACGAATTTTCCTACCACTCCACGTTTCCAATACTGGCTAAAGGCTGCACAGTCGGTCGATTATGGCCGACTGGCTGCGGCTTGTCGGTCTTCCTTACCCCTCACAGAGCGTGTCGCTCCTCAGTAATTTGTGCCCCCTGGTATATCCGGCTCGTCCGGGCCAGACTTGCTTCCTGGCTGGGTACTTATGTTCTTGTTGTTCATGACAACCTTTAGCAGCTAAATGAAAGCTTGAGATGACATACTTTAGCGGTTGAAAACCTGCGATGGTATCCTATAGCAGCTCAAATTAAGTGATGACCTGATGACACTTTATAGCAGCTGAATGAAAGCATGCGACTAGCAGCTGAAAACATGAGATGGTATCCTATAGCAGCTGAAAGTAAGTGATGACATCATTTAGCAGCTAAATGAAAGCTTGTGATGGCATAACTTAGCAGCTAAAAGTATGCGATAGCATACTCTGACTCACAATGCGTATGTCGACAAGCTTCTAGCATCACATAGACAAATCTAAATTTTGGAAATTAATTTGCTCTGCTACAGTGACTGGTTATTTGTAAGTCCGTTTTAAAGTAATGAAATTTCCTTTAGAACGGAATAATTCTTCAACAACGGGTAATGGTTTAATGACAACTTTTTCGTCATGGTCGGTTTCGTTGCTGGGAGCTAAGGCGTTTGTAGTACATGTTTTAGTATCGGTCTTTTAGCAATATTTGGATTTATCTGAAGATATTGAAACACGTGTCCATAACCCATAACATAATGAATAAATTATATAAATAAATATCTGTGGACAAATTTACAAAGCTCGACCTAGTCTCAAACTAAGCAAAGCTTGACGATGTAGATAATTACATAGATAAAAGATACTTAACTCCATGGAAAAAACCAAGACTTAGGAACAAATATTCGACCTCATCTACCTTCGTAGGCAAGATCACCGCCAAGTAAGCTGCTTCGTAGGCAGCGTCCACCAACTAGGCTCAAGTGCTGGTCATCAATGCCGCTTGCGCGTGCAGTGTGCACCCCGCATACAACTAATGAGATGTACAACGACTAATGAAAGTCAGTAGTCGATAGCACAGTCGTTTTACCGCTTGCGGTATAACGGCCGGTGAAATCAGGCTGGTCGTTAGCGAGCTGGGGTACGAAAGATTTCCAAAACGCATGCCATAGCGCCCGCATGCGGGGAGTCGGGCCCTATCAACCAATGAAAATGCCTCTTTACTTGTTATACAGCATGCGAGGAGCACCTGCATGCAGTATCTATATCGACCGAGTTAAAGCAACGAAATCGGCTCCCCGCATCCAGGTGCTTTTGCATGCCGTTTTAGTCACCCCGCATGCGGGTCAGTGGGGTCATCGATCCATGAAATTGCGCATTTGCTCAGGCGGTGTTTGCCTGGCGCATAGAACAAGAATAAGAGTAAGAAGGAGAAGAGAGGGGCCAGTTTTACAAGCTACTGTTTCAATAGTTTCAATAAGCTTCCTATAACGCTACACTGCAAGTTAAATAACACAATAAGTTATATAACTTGCAGTGTAGTGTTACAGGAACCTTATTAAAACTATTGAAACAGCTCACTATTAACATTTTTTAAATAAAATTATTACTTAATTCATATTACAATTGTCATTTTTTAAATAACACTGTCCGAATTAGTTTACTACAACAATAATTAATTTACTCTTATCTAGTACATAGGCTTATTTTGCTAACAAGACCTTGTTCGTATCTACGCTTTTCGTGAACACAGGTGCATTTGTTGTTATGTCAAAATACTTGCACATACTTTCTCTTGAATAATGTCCCCACCATAAATGTAACACTATTACACAAATATTTGATTGTACTCTGATGAACTATTTCACAATACTACACTTTTGCACAAATAATAAATGCGTGTGTGCGTATTTATTTCGCTATGTGCCAGTAGTCAGCAAAGTGTCTTGGTTTCGGCGTCAAAAATTACGGTTTAATTGGCCCGCGGACGGTCTTGCCCAAAAATTGGCGTCGCCATCCGACCAATGGCATAACGGCACAATGCTGTCATCTGCCCATTTTTTGACGTAACCCGATGGGAGTTTTATTCACGATAAACTTCTGCGTGTTTCGCGTTTAGTCCTTTAGTTAGTTGCAAAACGTAGTATTTCGGAATAGTGCGTTATTCTAGAAAAGCAACGACATGGCCTGCCTGAAAAGCGACATTCTGTTTAGTTGGCAAATGTACCGATAACATGGTGACCGACGGTTCGAGAGCTGTTAAATCGTAATTAAATATCCTCCACGCCGCGTCGCACGACCCGATATATCGCTTAGTTACGTAAATCTCTATCTCGTTATTACGGATCTCTTCCGGGATTAACGCTACACGAGCAGCGTCCGTGCCTTTTGTGATATACTTGAAAAGATATTTAATAACTGATCGCGCCGATGTCACCTCCAAATTCATATGACAGTCATACTTCAACAGCATGGCGGCGTTGTAGGGTACAACCCATAAATCGTTGACGGTCACGTCTCTACCGCGATATTTAATAGTTGCTTCGTTGCTACCGTCGCGACGCAAATGAATAAAGCCTTTGTCGTCACAGAACGTGACGTTAGTTTCCCGTTTGGGAAAATAACGTGTGCATTTCTGGGATTCTGAATCCCAGCACTGCAAGTCTGTTCGGTAGTCGATTCCGCAAGGTCCGTGAATCATATGAGTCAGGACCGCTTTTGGGAGTCTACCGTTTGCTTCTGTCGGACTGGGGATGTCAGCTCTTACAAAACGATCAATGTCGATGTTTTGCACGGGACCGTTCTCCACTCTAAAGCAGATGTGGGCGTGAGGAAGACCTCTTTTTTGAAACTCAATTACGTGCATCAGGTACATGCGCTCGCCAAACCACTTGCCAGACCGAAGGTCAGTCAACAGCTGGGCGAGTTTTAACTGAAAGACTCGCGAGCACAAGACTGGAGAAGGGTTTTGTCCCGGCGGTGTTGACTCCTTTATCTCAGGCCATTTCGGATTACACGTCATTGTGAGGAAAAAGGACGGCTGGCCCAGCCTATTCATCAAGGCAATGGCGTCCAGGTATTTACGCTTCATGTATCGCTCGGAACCCGTAAAACTGCTCGGTAGATATACGCGACCGGGAACGACGCCGCCTTCGCCCTGTATGGTTTCGTCGTTACGAATTTGAAAAGGGACATCGGTGTTATCGACATTATTATTGCTATTATTATGAGCTAATAACTCATCTAGTGGGGCTATTCTTAGTCCTCCACTATCCCGGTTTCTACCGGTTTGCATGCTATGAATAAAACGTAACCTGACATCTAAAATTCTACTGTACATATCTACAATCCATTCTTCGGACAAACGACCAAAATGCGAAAAACGCGACTCTGAAAGTAAAAGGCAACGGACGTACTTGTTAATCGTTAATTTTGTATTATGTTTATCTGTCATAGCGGGATGCCAGCCCGGGTTACCGTGGGGATACAACAATGGATATTGAAAACTTTCATACAACGGATGCTGGATGTCGACTGTGTGTGGTTTTTTTCCTCCGACTCTCCAGATGGCAATGCAACGCGGAATATAACGTTCTTGTTCTGTACTAATGATTGCAGCTACTTCGTTACCAACGGGACGATCCCCGAGAATGTTACCGTGACGTGCTCGCGACGTGGATTCAAATACTAAATGGGCGTGTTCTGACGTCTCCAGACTTAAACGTTTAAAACAATCGATGTAGGGATTGACTTCATGCATGAAGTGTGAAATCGATCGGATCACCTCCATATCGAGGTTTCTACCTAGAGCGATCCTCTCGCGCTCGTCATCGTCTTGAATGTAAAGACCGATCGGATTGGTAGAGTCAGTGTAACTCAAATCGAAAACTCTATGATAAACGCGGCCCTGAACTTTGACAAAGGAAATGCCCGTTTCGGGATATTGGAAACCGTGAGAAGTTCCCAAGGCGCTAAAAGCGAATAAATTATTATAAGCTCTCGAACTTCTAAGAAAAGAGGGATGAGTGTAGAAATCCTCGGTAAGAGGAGGGAAGTCCTGTACCTTGTAGGCACCGTCACCACCACAGCACCACATTTTACGCGACGACTCTTCGTCGTAAAGGGGTGAGAGACAATAACGACATTTGTAAATGTCGGAACTCAATAAAGAACACTTTTTCAAACTAAAAGTTTGAATAGGATTCAAGTCATCTCCGCTACGTTCACCTATAAGGATAGAGGAATCGCGTAAGCTAACAGGAACATTCCGGTTGGATTGATCATAGCGCTGTACGGCAGCCCTGTGAACATCCGGGTTCTTTTGTGTGTAACGGTTTACTGCGGCTCTATGAGTATTGGGGTTTTCTTCACTGTAACGGATTACTGCGGCGATTTTCGATGCCCGGGTTTGTATATAATGTGTTTTCGCGGTTTCCCTATTCAACTGAGGATTTGTTTTAGCGTATTTTACAACAGCGTTTAGGTGGGCATTCGTGACGCTACCCGTTCTACCCCTTTTCTGTTTCTTGGGTCGCCCCCGCGGTTTTTGCCCCTCAATTTCGGATTCCACCGCTGGAGTTGAAGGCAAACGATCCAAAATTACCGTTGGTTTTAAATACGATAATTTTAAATCTGGTGCATATTGCGCGATCTGATTGGCTGACAATTCCGCTATAGGCAATCTCTCTAGAACGACATCTGGTTGGTGAGATGATAATTTGGGATCAAAGGTGCAAATTTGTTTGGTGTACGGAGCCAGTTCAGAAATTGGTATTCTCTCTAATACAACTACCGGTTGGCAAGAAGTTAATTTCACACCTTCAACTGCTGGAGCAGGTTCGTCAATCGGAGGTCTGTCTAAAACAACTACTGCAGTACGAGATGGCAAGTGAACGCGGGAAGAGATTAAACTAATTCTATTAATCTCGTACTGATTGTTACCATACGAGATTATGGTGAACAACAGCTTCGCGAGTGTTTTGATGCTCGGGCATCGAAACAATCGGGCTGCATGCAGTGCACGTCTGTCGGGGTGGTGTGTGTTGAATTCATCGACACCGTGACTGTTAAAATAATAAAATGCATTATCATACCGCCAAAAAGATACTGTGTTGTTAAATCCCGTAAAAATATAACTATCTCGTAAATCGGAATGATCAGCATTAAAAACGATGTTCCCTAAAGTTGCCTCAAGTTGATTTAGTTGCGCGGTATAATTTTGCGGTGATGTTGGATACAAGCCATTGTTTAGCCAGCTAGTGGTTGTCGTTGCCAAATGATTCCCTACCCGTATATCGGAAGGTAATTCGTCTACAGCTAAATACCGTTCAACGTTACGATCGTACCAAGTCGACTCGGGGCGCTTTTCGAGATAAAGACTATGACCATTATTCAAAATGCAATCAATTTCCGCGATAGTGAATGGCGCGCGATTATTAATGCAAGAATATGTAGTTGCACATGCTGACATAGCAACACATTGTGAATTAATACCTTTAAAAAGGCGAACATCGCCCTGGTGCGTAGATCCTAACAGAATAATTGATTAGTATCGAATTAGTATTGTTAAAAAAAACGATTGATTATTGGTTAATGCCAATATGTGAGAATAATTCAAATATTAGTTGTTTTGAATCATGCAATTAATAGTATTTAATATAATTCATAAGTGCCAGGTGTTAAGAAATAGCAGAAAAACTTGCTTTAATCAATAGTTAAATGATATGATAAATACGATCAAAGACATTTATTGTAGACGACCCACCCCGGCTTCGCACGGGTGCAATGCTGATGCATGTATTATACATATAAACCTTCCCCTTGAGTCACTCTATCCATTAAAAAAAACCGCATCAAAATCCGTTGCGTAGTTTTAAATAGGGACAGAGAAAGCGACTTTGTTTTATACTATGTAATGAACAGGTATTTAAATTGTAATACATATAATTTATTGTTTAATGAATTGTTTTAGAAAAATTATTACTAATGAATAATGATATTTTTACAGTAGCAAGCTTTTAAATAATTATAGGTTATTGGTGTTCGCGTAATATCAAACAAACATAGCATTGTTAAATTATGAAAGTCGTTATAAAAAATATGAAGCCTTATAGCCAATGATTAAGTTAGTAAGATAAATAAATAGGTAAATACCTTAGACGTGTAGTGTTACTTCAGAAACAAATGTTTTACAAAAACAATTTTGCGTAACTTTTGTATCGCGTACTATTTTCGTGTTAAAAGTATTATTAATTATTCACTCGTTACCTGTACACGTCTGTAAATAAGTATTAAAAAAAAACTTTAACATTATCAAGCTCAGGTGAATTGTGTTAAAAATAAAATACCTACTATTTGACATACAAAACGGCAAGAACACAGCTTTTATTTTGATTTGATATCTTTTATTAGGCAAAGTAACTAACAGCATAAGGTAATGATGATTTTTGCAAGTGCCGGATAATAGATTGCAGATTCAACATAGAGAGTATAGGTAATAAAGTCATTGTTGCATAACATATTTATAGGGATTTTAAAAGCCATACCATTATTACGTGATTATATTTATAATTTCAATAGGTCAATCGCGTTTACGTTCTGTGGGTGCTGCAATGTGTCAAATATCGGACCTAAAAAAAGGATAGTTACTTCCAATGTCTGAATTAACTTTTTTTTTTATATAAAGTTTATTATAATTTTTTATGTATACAGATTTTATTTCAAAAAAGAATATTGTGTCATTCCAAAGGACAGACTTAAGGCCTTATTTATAATGTTATCGGCCAGTCAACCTTATGTCAAATTAATTGTAATCGTAATATGATATCACTTTAATGATGACTATATCGGCAAATATATATTTAGAAAATATTAATTCCTAGTAAGTACGTTTCTTAAATAATGAGTCAATGAAATTAATTACGTTACAAACTACTTAGACAAATAAGGTTTAGGTACCTAACTTTTAAGACCTCGCCACATTCAACGCGGTAGCGGCGCGGTCGCAGTTTGCGCGCGGCCCCGCGCTGATCTGAATGCACGGAACGTTATGAGCTATGTCACACCGGCCCGCGCTCGAACCTGCGACCGCGCCGCTACCGCGTTGAATGTGTCGAGGCCTTTATTCTACGCTAAATTAAATATCGACTTTACACCTCCCTCACTACCCATGTTCAAACTGTAATCAATTTTCCGGTCCCTAATACTAATGGATAAGATATAGTTGCTTTAAAGACAATTATTGTTGTAACGACACCTAAAATATTAAAATCCATTCAGCAGTTACTTCATTGAAACACAGAAAAAACATACATGTATATAAAAACTATGAGTAAAAATTACCTTTTACATGCAACACTATTCAGTAAGTAGATGTTCGTTGACATAAAAATTGTACTAAGTATGTTGGTGCTGGTTTAGAATGGTTGAAAAATGAAATAAGTAACGTTTGTAATTATTGTAAACACAGTCGATTGTTCGAATGAGCGCGGAGTTTTAACGTCAAATTAAATTAGTATGTACCTGTATACAATATGTAATATTTATAAGTAAACATTTTTTCCCATAACGGAGATATCATTAAACACATTTTAGGCTGTTGTGAATGACAATGACATCTAAAGTGGTCTCAGTTTATCATGTTACAAAACAACCAAACGAATGTAATAATCTCAATTTATATTACAACCAGAATCATACACGTAACATAGAGACATTATGATAACAACGTAAGAGAGTGTGGGTTGTTGTCAGATCAAAAAAGTATCAAGTTGTTAGCAAAATTTAAAATTTCACAATTTGAAAAATGTAAACCATCTAAAACATTGACACCAGCCAAAATATAATATCTATGGCAGTGTGGTACGTATGCATTGCCGCAATAATGCTGACAAATTCAATCTACATAAGAATGTTAATAAAGACGCTTTTAAACGAATTCAGTTGCTGCGCATCAATATTAGGCGATGTGCGTTTGTTGTACTGGACTGGCAACTAAGAGATATGTAAGTAATAACCTGTTATTGTAATCATTACAAATGATTTTCGGAAAGATAGGTACCTACATTAATAAAAAACAACCTCTAAAACCGGATCTTATATATAAATGTTACTATTAACAGTGACCAATTTAGATGTCATTTGTCATAAATATTCTGTTGGATTGAATAAGACTACATTATTAGAAGAAAACAATAAATAATAACTTACCCACGGCGATGCATTCGACGTTTTCCTCGTATTCACCTGTGATACAAATAAATTCATTAAGTATTTTTAAATAGTTTACTCGAATTGCAGACTACAATATAGGGTCGTTGCGCCGGTTCTCGTCACATTAGTGGAGTTGCCAACATTGTGACGGGAAAAGGATATGTTGAATCTTGATCTGATTTCATAAAAACGCCGATTAGACGAAAACCGGACCAACGTGAAAAACCCGCAAACTGACGCGAAAAATTCGTTGACGAAAACTGGCACAATAGCAAAATTGATGTTCCGGTTCTCCGTCACCTAAATTTACGCAGATTGTAGGCAAAACCAGTCTAAAAAACACTTATTATTGTCTTCGTTATCTATATTAGTAGCCATATGGATCAAAAATATAACTTCAACAAGGTAAAAACATTAATAAAACTTACTTTGATAATTTCATGTACCACTATTTTTTTTTTAGTTTGGTACGGTTTTCGCGGTTCAAAAACGTGGTTCAAACTTTCGTTAATTATATCTTGGTCACATGTTGTTAAATAATATTTAAATATAGTTAGTGTTCTAGGTTAGGTATTAAGGAACGCAACGAGCTTAAACATGGACGGGTAATTGTTTATATATTTTTATTATAAGCATTTGTAAGGAAGAAATCATCCAAAATGACGAGAACCGGCGCACTGTCGGGAACCGGCGAAACGACCCTATAGCGCGTGAATAATTGAAAACTGTATTGTTTTGTGGCATATCAAAAACACTGAGATTATTATTTTACTTAATGTCATTAACCATAATTACATATAAATAAGTGGAATCAAAATTTCACGACGGCCATTTTGATCACATTGACCTAACCCTATACCTAATTGAGGAAAACAAAATGACAACAAGTTTTAACGAATAATATAAAAACTAAACTAACCTGGCAAAGATTGAATAGAGGATTTCGACAGCCTGGACGACCGACGGTCCCGAAGCGTTGCAGACGCAGTATTCTTCACCATCTGAAAATACGAATCGATTTTAATACTCCATGTCGTGTTTGATGATGTGGTGCTGAGGTAGGTAAATGGATGGATAGGTAAGTACCGACTTGACATGCCCCGAATGGGCTATAATTTAGATTTAGTATAAGTGTCATAAATTGGTACCATTACCTCAGATACTTACTTCACGACGGGTCATCTAAAGGTGCACAGATAGTCAGCGAAGAGGGCTCATTGAACTTTTGGTTCAAGGACCACCTTTGGTATCGAACTTGGGTTAGTCTAACTATGGGATCGAGAAGTTATAAGGCCAAATCAAGTACATGCGTTTATTGCTACTTTTTTAACCATATAGCTCTTATCTATAGATAATTATTACATGGGTGAATCTCCACCAGTGCCATTTGTACTAGGTATAGTCTATGCTTAGATTTATACTAAAGGTACGATGTGGAGGCCTCCCGAAAGTGATACGGTTCGAACGCGGACGCGAGTTTTATTTGGCCAAATAAATGTCAAAAAGGGTCAGCACTTACGGCAATAGTCCGATCACGACGTGATGTAAGATATGATAGGTACCGCTCACTCGTAGTCGCTGGTACTATTCTAAGCGGCGGTGAGCTCCCATGCAGGTCGCGACCCCCGTCGTCGCTCAGCAGCTAGTCAGCCGCGAGGAGACCGAGGTGTTGAAGATGATCGTGACAGGAGGTTGTCCCTTGGCTGGCCGTCTTGGCATCGCAGCCAAGGCGGCGGCGCTCCAACGGGGCGGCGAAGACTCGGGAGGAACGCCAGCGCCAGGGCGGCACGCGGGGCGGGACTTCTACGTACCCCGCGGCCTACGACGGTAAGGTCCGAAGACTGGACCGGTGTGAAAACACCTTGGCGTCTCCAGCTATGCTTGCATTTCGAGGGCGCTACTTCGCCCGGCGCCCTCGCCGTGAAGCGTAGTCTGAGGCACGGACCACCGACCGAATCCGCGGCCTACGGTGAAAGATGGCGGGTAACCTAACCCTCGCACATGGCGTGTACGCAACGCATTACACTGACTCTATATAAACAAAAAAAAACGCTCACTTCTTATTGTAAGGGCAACGCGAGTCTAGCGCTCACCGCTAGTTCATGTCGGAGGATTTCTAGTTAAACATTCTGATAGAAAAAAAGGAAATTTAGTCTCACACGATGCACGCGTTCCCGCTGTCCTGTCTGTCTCTCTCGTTTCTTTTTTTTTTACAAATCCTCGTCAGTCGTTCATTCGTTCCGAAACGCACGCAAGTGGTACGACGCGTTTCAATAATCTCTTGTTATAAATCGATACTGCTTGTAATAACACAATTAACACTATAAATACTACTTTCGCAAGGGAGAGCGAATTCTAATTATATTCCGAAATCATAATTTCCATTACTTTAATTATTTTATTTACTCCTAGAAACATGACAGCGTTTGCGCTAGTGTAAAACGGACAACATCTTCTGTCAAACTCAGTTTTATTGTATTTTAGGTTAGGTATTAATTTTACTTAAATGTTTGTATTTAAAGCGTTGTCTACAATAAACTATTGTTATAATCGAGTTCTGTGGATCACCAGGATCAGATTGATGTGCATTAAGTCTAGTTCGGTTCACACGAAGTGAGGAAATCTTAAGTGAAATGTTTGTTCAAAATTACCAATTTACGATACAAGATTATGGGTCGGCAGAGTATTTCCTGGCCGTTCTAGCTGCCTCCTTGGCATTGGATAAATGAAACGTAAGGTTAGTAACAGATTTCTGTAGTATCAGTGTCCGTAATAAGTAATTTCTCAAGGTAATCGGTATCAATGAGAACAACAGCCAGATGGGCTAGTTGTATGGTAATAAATCACTACAATACCCCTTTTGTCAGGAAAGAGGTTAAGTCCTACTTAACCGAAGCAGCCGGGGTAACCGGATAAAATTATTTTATTATTTGACTAATCATCATATCAAGAGCTTGTCCTTATTAACTGTAGAGCTTAAAATACTGTAGGTGTAATCCCTCATGCCTATTTATACGTACTTTCTAAGCATGCTCCATAGTTAAAACTTAATGTATTATGTATCTGTCTCTCGGACTATAATTAGTATAACATGCTTTAAACTTCAATTCTCTTGATATCACTTTAGTATTAAATTTATATGTTAGGATAAATTTTTCGTAGCTGGCTCCTAGCCTATAAATATTATATTAACCTATGACGTCAGTCCTACTCATGCGTTAATTGGTGCATTATCTTTTTATGCTAAATTCTACTTTCTAATTGTACCAAACATTAACTTTATTCCTAGATTATAACCTAGCCTAGCTGTTGGCTATATGTTTACTTTGTACATATATATTATAATTTAACATGCCTTAAGTATGCTATTTTGGTTCATCTCAATGCGTCCATTGTGATGACCGTTTATTATGTTTATGTGATGTCACTTAGTGGAGTGACAATCACTGTGTGTAAGATAAGTTATAATATGAGTGTCATCCAGCCGAGGCTGACACTATGGGAACAAAAAACTTCTTTTTCCTTTTTGTGGAAAAAGTTGTGGAGCAATATTGGTAATATCTGTATTCCCCGGTACCTAGGGTTATACAGTTATCCATAAATTTTAGTTTTTTCAAAACTAAGGTATTTTGACTTTAATTGTCAAAACTTGTGCGCGCACTATAAAGATTATTTTTAATTATTTTCACCATCATATTTTTAGTATGTGGTTTTTAAAAAAATCTAAATTTCTACATTTGTACACACCTCATGGCACTTTTATTATATCCTTGGCATGATATTTTCCAACCTTTCCCGTTTGTAGCTCCTGGAGGTCGTATATTACGTCTGAATGCTTTTTTGTAACTTTGCATTTTACGAACCGAGGGGCCAGTTTTGCAGAGAAGAAGTGTGCAGCGTTTGACTGTACGAAATTACGCCTCCACACGATATCTCCTACGTTTAACCGTAGTTGGCGTCTGCGTAGGTTATATCTGGTAGCGTTTTGTTGGTACGCCTTGGTCAAAGCGGTTGTTACTCGTTGGAAAATGTCAGCCAACTCCGTTATGGCTGCTGCCTTTTGGGAACGGTCAGTGAGTTGGATATTATTTAAGGAAGTTGGAACGTCATCTCGAATAGAGTGTAACGTACCGTCCGTTACCATTTCACGACCTCTTGCCAAGAAATATGGTGTGTATCCCGTAGCTATGTTGACTGTGCTATTAAGTGATAGCTGTATTTTTGGTAAGTATTTAGACCAGTTTCTTTGGTCTTCTTTAACCAGTATAGACAAGCAAGTTTGTATGGTAGAATTATACCTCTCGACCGTATTCGGGTGCGGCGCGTAATAAGCGTTATAAAATATTTTTTGTATTGAATGTTGTGAACAAAACTCTTTAAAATTTTTACTTTGGAATATGGGTGCGTTATCGCATATTACTATACATGGAATGCCTTCTTTAATTTATTAAATATCCCTACTTCATGTATGAAATCCATTCCTAATATGAAATTATCTTTAATTGACGGTATTACCATAAATGTTATGTTATATGTATTATTCTCAAATTGAACAGGCAATAGTATTTTTCCAATAATTTTGACTGCAGATCCATTGGCGCAAATTGCGTCTGAATTTTCATAGTCCATGCTATATCCCATGGGTAATATATTGTTATGGTAATTGTTACCAACTATACTTAAATTTGAACCAGTATCCATTAATCCCTTACAATGTGTTTGTTCAATGTCGAAATTTATAAACAATCTGTTATCACCCTGTACATTTTCTATACCAGGAGTCACTGCGCCTAGGTGTGGTACTGTCATTTCATGTTTGGTGACCCCTGGGGTAATTCGTTTTTTTGGTTGTCATCTGTCTTCGAATGTGGCCCGCCTTTTGGAGGGTTGCATTGTTGGCAGGTGTTCGTAAGTACTCCTCTTTGGCCGCATTGGAAGCAGATGACACCCGGAATGGTGCGACATTGTTTGTAAGAGTGACCCACTTTTTTACATTTTTTACAAGTGACGGTGTTGTCATATTTTTGTTTATTTTTATTATTAAAAAATTTTCTTGGTTGCTGTGGGTTTAAAGCAAAAACCTACTTAGGTTGGGTTTTTGGCTTTGGGCTATTGTTATTTACTGACGGTCCTGCATAAGCTTCAAATCGTTTACCGAGTTCAATAAGGTTTTGTATGCTATTCGAGTCACTAACAGCCAGCAAGTGTCCATAGGTTGGTAATATATTATGTTTTATTATGTCCAGTAACGTTGACTCTGATAGTTGTGATGTTAATCGCGCGTTCATGGTTTGCATTTCTAATATATAGAAATGTAGAGGCTGGTCTGCTGATTGCTTGTGTTCTCTGATAGCTTTTTCTAGTACATAGTCGTTATCGATTGATGTGAAAAATGACTTAAATTGCTCCTGCAATTGAGATAATGATGTTATTTCCTGACGTATATGCCTGTAATAATCAAGTGCTTTTCCACTCAATAAGTCGGAGAAGCATTTTAATATTTTATGCTCTGGCGTATCCCTACTGCGCATATAATCTTCGATCCTGAGGAAGAAATCTGCCACGTCCGAATCACCACTAAATTTCAAGTTCCATGACCGTAAGTTATCCTCACGCAACACGTGCACTACCCGTTCATTACCATTTATACTTTGATGCTGTTGTTGTTGTAACTGCGTGTCCGTTTGTGAGACTAAGTAAGAAGATGTTAGCTCTGATAAAGGTCGTAATGGTACGAACTCGCGAACACCGGATGTGGATGGTAATGACAAATTAGTATTCGCTCCACCGCGTGGTAATGTGTTGACATAAGACGGGTTAAACTGTGTTGTGTCAAGTGTCGTCGTTGTTGTCGTTGTCATGGTTGTGGTCTTTGTTTTCTTATTGTCAAGTTCGTGGTATTCATCGTCCGACATGGTGCTAGATATAGTTGACTTTTGTGAATCAGAGAGCTAACAATATAATTAATTACTTCTCCTATGAGAAGGTTTGATTAAGCAATATAAAAATTATAATATATACTAGCAGATGCGTTTAGCAATATGCTATAAAACATAAGCGGCAATTGCTATGCTAAGTGTTCATAGCATGGCCTAATAATATTAATAATTGAAATTATTCAGCTTCTCTGATTACACACAAGCTCACACTGTACTATATAATTGCATAAGAGCAAAAATTCCACAGGATTTAAGTGCAAGTATATTCTTGCCACATAGTTCGACCAATCCAAGTTTTAAATAGCTTATACGTTCAACGAAATAAACGTTTTTTATGAGGTTCGGGCGCCAATTGTCGTGTTTGATGATGTGGTGCTGAGGTAGGTAAATGGATGGATAGGTAAGTACCGACTTGACATGCCCCGAATGGGCTATAATTTAGATTTAGTATAAGTGTCATAAATTGGTACCATTACCTCAGATACTTACTTCACGACGGGTCATCTAAAGGTGCACAGATAGTCAGCGAAGAGGGCTCATTGAACTTTTGGTTCAAGGACCACCTTTGGTATCGAACTTGGGTTAGTCTAACTATGGGATCGAGAAGTTATAAGGCCAAATCAAGTACATGCGTTTATTGCTACTTTTTTAACCATATAGCTCTTATCTATAGATAATTATTACATGGGTGAATCTCCACCAGTGCCATTTGTACTAGGTATAGTCTATGCTTAGATTTATACTAAAGGTACGATGTGGAGGCCTCCCGAAAGTGATACGGTTCGAACGCGGACGCGAGTTTTATTTGGCCAAATAAATGTCAAAAAGGGTCAGCACTTACGGCAATAGTCCGATCACGACGTGATGTAAGATATGATAGGTACCGCTCACTCGTAGTCGCTGGTACTATTCTAAGCGGCGGTGAGCTCCCATGCAGGTCGCGACCCCCGTCGTCGCTCAGCAGCTAGTCAGCCGCGAGGAGACCGAGGTGTTGAAGATGATCGTGACAGGAGGTTGTCCCTTGGCTGGCCGTCTTGGCATCGCAGCCAAGGCGGCGGCGCTCCAACGGGGCGGCGAAGACTCGGGAGGAACGCCAGCGCCAGGGCGGCACGCGGGGCGGGACTTCTACGTACCCCGCGGCCTACGACGGTAAGGTCCGAAGACTGGACCGGTGTGAAAACACCTTGGCGTCTCCAGCTATGCTTGCATTTCGAGGGCGCTACTTCGCCCGGCGCCCTCGCCGTGAAGCGTAGTCTGAGGCACGGACCACCGACCGAATCCGCGGCCTACGGTGAAAGATGGCGGGTAACCTAACCCTCGCACATGGCGTGTACGCAACGCATTACACTGACTCTATATAAACAAAAAAAAACGCTCACTTCTTATTGTAAGGGCAACGCGAGTCTAGCGCTCACCGCTAGTTCATGTCGGAGGATTTCTAGTTAAACATTCTGATAGAAAAAAAGGAAATTTAGTCTCACACGATGCACGCGTTCCCGCTGTCCTGTCTGTCTCTCTCGTTTCTTTTTTTTTTACAAATCCTCGTCAGTCGTTCATTCGTTCCGAAACGCACGCAAGTGGTACGACGCGTTTCAATAATCTCTTGTTATAAATCGATACTGCTTGTAATAACACAATTAACACTATAAATACTACTTTCGCAAGGGAGAGCGAATTCTAATTATATTCCGAAATCATAATTTCCATTACTTTAATTATTTTATTTACTCCTAGAAACATGACAGCGTTTGCGCTAGTGTAAAACGGACAACATCTTCTGTCAAACTCAGTTTTATTGTATTTTAGGTTAGGTATTAATTTTACTTAAATGTTTGTATTTAAAGCGTTGTCTACAATAAACTATTGTTATAATCGAGTTCTGTGGATCACCAGGATCAGATTGATGTGCATTAAGTCTAGTTCGGTTCACACGAAGTGAGGAAATCTTAAGTGAAATGTTTGTTCAAAATTACCAATTTACGATACAAGATTATGGGTCGGCAGAGTATTTCCTGGCCGTTCTAGCTGCCTCCTTGGCATTGGATAAATGAAACGTAAGGTTAGTAACAGATTTCTGTAGTATCAGTGTCCGTAATAAGTAATTTCTCAAGGTAATCGGTATCAATGAGAACAACAGCCAGATGGGCTAGTTGTATGGTAATAAATCACTACATCCATTTAGTATGTTTTTTTTACATATAAATGTCAGTAATTAAATAGATGTAATAGCATCAAATTATAATTTGTATGAGCCCTGCTTCATGATTAAAGGTCAAACAAGTTAGGGACTAATAATAATAAACTGTATAGAGACAGACAGTTATTAAATAAATGTACAAACAAAATGATTTACTGCACTCATCGAAATTCCATGATTGAAGGTCACGAAGCTCCCCGCATAGATCGCAAATTTATACCTAACACACTACAGCAGTGTAACAACTTCACATAACAATACGAAGCGCGCGCGATGCAAACGGACGTGGAGTAGGTACCTACGCATCGTGACGGCATACCTATCATACATTTAGGCATACTTACCGCAATCGTATCGCGCTTCTTTCAAATCACATAGCTTTGAGACAAAAGTTTGTGTGAAGTAAATGAAAAATCGCTATACATAACACTCTCTTAGCTTAACATATTTACTTACATGCCAAATAAGCCGACAACGATTCCACGAATTCATTTGCTCTGCTTGACCTTGACTAATCCCGCACAGCAACTAACTATTTTTACAATTATAAAAGTGAATTTTGGTCATTTACCTTGAAATCGAAGCGTTGCACGTTGAATAGACGTAACTGAATAAGAAAAATATACCTATTTAATGTTCTAATATACGAAAAATTAACTTTTGTTCACTATTAAGACAAAATAATAATAATCTTTACTAATTACTAACAAAAACAGTGTATTTCACACAAATATCCATATAAATGACGTTAAAAACAACAAAATACAACTCACCTGTAACAGAAAAAGTTAGCACGGACACGGCAAACAAAGTTATTAAAATTTTCGAAATTGTTTCGATAAGTATGTCGTCAGCACGTCACGGGAGCCGAGACGCAATAGGAATAGAATCGGTTTGATTTTCAAAATCAAAAGGTGAAAATTTTGAGTATTGCCAGCGTAGTTCACTATAATCGATTATTTATTGATTTACGATTCGATCAGAATATGAATCGTAAAATAATAATCATACTCTATTTTTATAATTTCATTTATTAACATTGAATAGTTTTTATACCAATAATCTTACCTGATAATAATAATAATGAAATAAAAAGCTAATGCGAATCATAAACGACTCGATTTGTTGCATGAAAATTATGGCGTGTAATCGACGGCGGACGGCGTCTAAAAACCATTTCCTGTATGAAATTGTTTTAATCGAATAACACCAAACACGGCGATATATATATAACATTTCATAAGGTTGGTTTGAAAATGGTAGCAATTTTTTTAGATACGATAAACCAATAGTCGGATCGCAATATTCGGAAACTATATGTGATATATTTGTTTAACGATTTGATAACATTGCATATTCTAATCAACATTTAAATCGAATGTTCTAATTCATTGACAACAACACGGTAGCGTTTACAAATTTATTGCTGATATTACTGTCTAAAGGAGTCTTCTTATACACGCATATTATTAATTTGTCACTCTATAGCTCTAAGATGGTAAAAGGCAGCAATCGATCAACTCATTCACTTTCAAATTGGTTATTTCATTAGTTGTTTTATTTGTGAAACCTGGACACTAACACAAAAAAAGCGGAAAATTAACTCCTGGTGGTGGTTACATAAGAAAGATTTATCGGAAGATCCTGGGAACTTTCAAGAAAGATCGGCTCTTGGAGAATCAGGAAGAATACCGAGATCGAAGAGTTGGTGGCCAAACCTAATAATCATTGGCGAAAGAAAAGCACACTGGCTTCGCTGGTTCGGTCATCTACTGAGGTTGGGAGAGGATTGAGCCGTCAAAAGAGCACACATGGGTCAAACGAGTGGTCGCCGCCCGGTTGGCCGGCCCAGGTATTGTCATGCAGGAGGACAGTGTGGAGGCGGACTTACGTCATTTTCAGGTTAAAGACTTGCAGGAAGCGATGCATGATCGGGAAAGGTGGCGTGCTCTCGTTTCGGAGGCCATGATCCTCTTTGGGTCACTCCGCCGATAGGGTAATAGTAGTAGTATTGTGACAAATTGAGAGGTATGTAATTATAGTAACCTCTAAAGACATAAATGGTATAATGGCGAAGAAATTTGAAAATCACGATACTATTGATATTCCAGTATTTTGATAATAAAACACCATGTTAACAGGCCCCTAATTAAGAAATAAGCAACTCAATCCAGATATCGCTTCTAATGTGACGAAATAATTGTAATTATAATACTGATCCGACTGTTTGAATATTATATTATATATTGTATTAAAATATCATGTGGTGTGATATTTAATAAATATGTCCACATTTGTGGAAAAGACTAATAAGTGTACCAATAATAGCTTCGAAAAGATACAAAAAATGGCATGAGAATCGAAAAAGTATCGAACGTAATAATTACACTAATGCATCGATTTACTTTATCACGCATCGATTACTTTAGTATCGATTCCTGATTTATCTAATTTCTGGTAACCCATAACATATCGGAAATATAAATCTTTGTTTGTAGGAAATCATATAAGATTCTTATTAGAAATTACAAATAAAAGAAATCAAATATATTGAGAGTATTGCAGTATCTTTCTTATTAATACAACAATAATTTTTACAACAATTATGTAGTGACCTGACCTCTAAAAGAAATAATACAACAATAGTTTGAATCAGAAAAAAAATATCCCTGTCCCTCTTATTTAAACACATGAAATTTATTTTAAATAATGAATTAATTTTAGGTAAGGGATAATAATCCATTTAGAACCGAAAATGTTACTATTAGTATATTATTTAAAAAATCTCAAATACAGAGTTTCCGTTCATTTCCTAATAAAATTGTATAGTAAACATGGATTGCCAACATCAAGCAGCAAATTTTATTATATACTCTATACTCCTTGCGCAAACGCACTGACAGTGACGTTTGTATTTGTACTGTAACTGTGGCAGAATTAGTATTATTGTTTTCAAGCTACGTGTTGTCGTTGTGTTTATAAGATAATTTAAGAAATATTTACATGAAATTTGCGTTAATTGTGATTTTAAAGGACATGGGAAAATATCAAAGATTTGCTGCATTGGCTTGATTATGCTCAATCAAAGGACAAATGAATGTAAGTAATTATTGATGTAGTCATATATCGTATTACCTACTTTTTCTTGTACATAAACTTTTGCGATAACATTTCCTTTTATTCTTTTCAGATTCCCTTTTAATCAGAGACTTATAAAACGTCTAACTAAGGAAGAGTAGAAGATTTCAAGAAAAAACCTGAATTGTTTCTGAAAGAACTCCAAATCCATTCTGCTGCCTGTTTTTTGTACGAACCTGACGAAGCCGGCGTTTACATATACTTAATTTTTATCGTTGCAAGTGATATCTATCATGAACGCCAACAAAGATCAGTTAAAGTGTGTGACTGTGATAAAATATAACAGAGTTAAAAGTCTACAAAAACTGAAAATGTAATTAAAGAGATAATAAAATGTTTTGAAAGCATGTGTAATATTTGATCTTTAGCATAATTGCATGTGTCTTCCATTGATTTTGTTAGAGTATTTTATATAACAGTGTTATACTAAACAATTGCCCCTTTTGTTTCACAATTGCTGTAGTTATTTATTCTACATTATTGGCCTAATAAAAACCAGGGAAATAAAATAATAAATGTAATATTTGAACTTATTCTAATGTTTTTTGATAGAAAAACATGTAAAGAGAAACTGACGGTAACCGCTATAAATCTAAAAAAGTATATAACGGTGCCCGCTATAACTGTAAAGAGTATATGACGGTGCCCGCTATAAAAGGCTAAATAATGAGTGTCATTGTTGTAGCAGGAATTATTATTTGTATAAAAAAATATATTTAAACATATCTGGCCATTATAAAGAATAATAATATACATAATATTTTTTTGTTCTTTTTTTTTCAATACTAAATTTATCCACTCAGTTGTTTCTCACTCTCTTACAAATGACATTTTATCATCTGGTTGGCTGCCCCAAGCCCACCCCTCTAACCCCTTGAGAGCCAGGAAGCCCTAGAAGCTGCAGTCATACTTAAAAGAAGAAAAAAAGGAAAACGATTCTAGGAGTTGCATTTTATAGTTTTTACATAGTTAAATTTGAAAGATTTAATAATACGTACTGTAAAAATTTACGTAGGTGGATCCGTAAAAATGCCCCAAGCAATAATGGGTCTTCTGAAGATTATCGCTCACCCGAGAGCCTTCGGCTCTCGAGTTCGCGTAAATCGGTGTGAAAAACTGCCCCAAGCCTTAATCGGCCTTGTAAAGATTATCGCTCACCCGAGAGCCTTCGGCTCTCGAGTTCGCGTAAATGGGTCTGCAGATCTGCTCCAAGCCTTAATCGGCCTTGTAAAGATTATCGCTCACCCGAGAGCCTTCGGCTCTCGAGTTCGCGTAAATGGAGCTGTAATAATGCCCCAAGCAATAATGGGTCTTGTGAAGATTATCGCTCACCCGAAAGCCTTCGGCTCTCGAGTTCGCGTAAAAGGGTCTGAAGATCTGCCCCAAGCCATAATCGGCCTTGTAAAAATAATCGCTCACCCGAGAGCCTTCGGCTCTCGAGTTCGCGTGTTGAGCCACACAGAGACAAAACGCGCTCTAATGGGACGCTCCGGGCCTTCGGCCCTACGCGGAGCTCGGCCTTCGGCCTCGCTTGGCCTCGCCGCTCACCTGAGGGCCTTCGGCCCTCAGGTTTCGCTTGTAAGGGTGACGGGAATAGGGAGTGTCCGCGTGGGCTCGCCCTTCGGGCCGCAAGCGGCCCTCGGGCTCGCGTGGAGAGCGCGCTCTGATGGGACGCTTCGGGCCTTCGGCCCTACGCGGAGCTCGGCCTTCGGCCTCGCAAAATTACTTGGGGGGGACTCGCTTGGGCACTCGGGGTGAGGCTCCGGGCCTTCGGCCCTCCGCCGAGCTCGGCCTGCGGCCTCGCGGCCTGAAGCTCGCCCTTCGGGCTCGCGAAACCTTGTACTTATATAGGATTTTCCTTTGTTCGGGGCTCCCGCAGCTCGGCCTTCGGCCTCGCCAAAAATTTGAGGGGGGGGGGGCGTGCCCGGGCACTCTTATGGAGGCTCCGGACCTTCGGCCCTCCGCCGAGCTCGGCCTGTGGCCTCGCGGCCTGAAGCTCGCCCTTCGGGCTCGCAAAAACTACTCGGAAATTGGTTTTGCCCCTGGAGGCCGCCATTTTGGATTTTTCCAAATTTTTTTTTCTTTTGTATATTTTTGGGCCCCCCGAGTCCCCGCATGCCAAATCTCAACGCGCTCGGACCATTTTCAATTTTGGCCAAAAAAAAAATTTCACTTTTTGGAAAAAAATTTAATGCAATTTTTTTCGCCCGGCAGTTCCCTATTACATTTGGTCGAGCACCTCATACCTATCTCGCACCGTTCACATTTTCCATACAAATTTTTTTTCGAGCTAGAAAAATTTTTTTTGGAATTCGGGGACCCATATCTCCCCACATACCAAGTTTCAGCGCGCTCGGACCATTTTGAATTTTGGCCAAAAAAAAAATTTCACTTTTTGGCAAAAATTTTAATGCAGTTTTTTTTGCCCGGCAGTTCCCTATGACATTTGGTCGAGCACCTCATACCTATCTCGCACCGTTTAGATTTTCCATACAAATTTTTTTTTGGCGCTAGAAAAAAAAAAAACTTTTTTTTGGGATCCGGGGACCCATACCACCCCAGATATCGACTTGCAGCTCTCTCCGACCATTTTGAAAATTTGGCCAAAAAAAAAAGTCATTTTTTGGCAAAAAAAATGTCACCCCACCAAATCGCTCGCGGTTCCCTATGACATTTGGTCGAGCACCCCCCACCCATCTGGCACCGTTTCGGCGGGCCGTCACTCGATTTCGTGCCTGTGCGCGGTAGCTCGAAAGTCAGATTTTTCTGGGGGTCACGGAGGTAGACCGCACACTTTTTCCATACATCATCTGTATCCAGGAGTGCTCCTTTTGGGAGAACAATTATGTCAATTAGAAATCAGTCGGATTGCAGCTTTATATAATATTAATTAACTAGTTTTTCGCGTGGTGCGCGGGGCGCGAGCGCCCCGCGGTACTCTGTGCTCTGTTGTTTTCTGTTTTGTTATTTGTCTTGTACTTTGACTTAACGTCTGAGAGGGGAGGAAGAGGAGAGGGGCGAGTTTGTCATGGAGAGAGGAGTCGGAGATTGAAAATCTGCAATGGGAAGCGGAGAGCGGGAGAGAGATTTGCGAGGCGGGAGTTGCACTCTGTCTTTCTTGTGAAAGTGTGGGGGTGGGGGGGATGACGTATTGGGCGCTAAAAGGCGGTTCCAATGAGTCCAAACACGATGGGTTTATCTTATATAATTAAGGAGTTGCTATGGTCACCTTTTCTGTTTTTATCATCAGAACAGTTCGATGAAACCCTAATATTGCATCTTCATCTAATTTGTACAAATATTCTAAATATCAGTTCAGTAGGTTGAGGATAACGGTGCTAAAATTCAGTTGCAAGTATTGCCTAGAAAACAAAATACCTACCATACATTGCTATAACAATTTCAAGCTAATGGCATTATAAATAGCGACGTTTACCATCAATGAATAGCGTAAAATTCAACATTATTAAAATTCGTTGCTCAATTCTTGACTGGAATTAATGAATTGTGTAATAGGTAGGTATAGCTTCAATATAGCTATGTCTTTATAATGTTAGAGAAAAGATGAAGAAGAGAAGAGAAGACTACCTTCTTCAGTGTTTATATTAAAAGGACCATCTCGACACGTAATATTGAAACATAAATGAAATACCTACAGTGATTATATTAAATTTAGCGCCATCTATACACAGAAATGGAAACATAAATGAAATTAATTAATAACTTATTATTACATTTTAACATCTTTCGTACAATAAACATGGTTATTGTAACACCTACATTATAAATGAATTGAATAATCAGCCTAAACACGATGCTTTTTTATCATGTGTAATTTAAGAGTTTGCTAATAGCGTTATTAGCTTGCCATTTCCATACCATCGCATCTGTCTTCATCATGAGATCAGCTCGGTGGTAGGTGCCTAACATAATATTGTATGTGGCTCGGTGGTAGACCAGAGCATATGTCATCTTATATTCGAGATGCACAAAACTATGACTAACCTAATATGCGCAGCAGCCCTGTAATTGATAGAAGACTGTGTCGCTCTAAGTTAATAGATACTGTTACATCGGTTGTCAATACAAATAAAGATTATTTTTTTGGTTTTAGCTTATTAGCTATAATGCTTGGCTACCAATAATGCAATCATGCTTGTTGATTATTGATGGCATTGCGTAGTTAGTATAATAGATTTCATGGTCGTGTCTGGTAAAACGTTTTGTTTTAAAAACAGCTTCTATTTAAAGGCATATAAAAAAAAAAACCTAACAACCTAAACCTGCTTATTTGCAGGGTAAAATATTAATTTCATGTCAAAGTGAGCAACTGTGATATGCAATTAACATTTGTTTTGCGGATATTAATATTTATTTGTGCGCAGTGAGTGTTTTATGAAATTATATTGCTCTAATGGGACGCTTCGGGCCTTCGGCCCTACGCGGAGCTCGTTGAGCCGAAATTTATCAACTCACTTTGTTCTCACCCTCTTACAAATGACATTTTATCATCTGGTTGGCTGCCCCAAGCCCGCCCCTCTAACCCCTTGAGAGCCAGGCAGCCCAAGAAGCTGCAGCCATAAAAGAAGAAAAAAAGGAAAATGATTCTAGGAGTTGCATGTTATAGTTTTTACATAGTTAAATTTGAAAGATTTAATATGTACTGTAAAAATTAGCGTAGGTGGATCTGTAATAATGCCCCAAGCAATAATGGGTCTTGTGAAGATTATCGCTCACCCGAGAGCCTTCGGCTCTCGAGTTCGCGTAAATGGGTCTACAGATCTGCTCCAAGCCTTAATCGGCCTTGTAAAGATTATCGCTCACCCGAGAGCCTTCGGCTCTCGAGTTCGCGTAAATGGGTCTGAAGATCTGCCCCAAGCCATAATCGGCATTGTAAAGATTATCGATCATAATAATGCCTGCCCCAAGCAATAACGGGTCCTGTGAAGATTATCGCTCACCCGAGAGCCTTCGGCTCTCGAGTTCGCGTAAATGGGTCTGCAGATATGCTCCAAGCCTTAATCGACCTTGTAAAGATTATCGCTCACCCGACAGCCTTCGGCTCTCGAGTTCGCGTAAATGGGTCTGAAGATCTGCCCCAAGCCATAATCGGCATTGTAAAGATTATCGCTCATAATAATGCCTGCCCCAAGCAATAACGGGTTTTATGAAGATTATCGCTCACCCGAGAGCCTTCGGCTCTCGAGTTCGCGTAAATGGGTCTGCAGATCTGCCCCAAGCCTTAATCGGCCTTGTAAAGATTATCGCTCATAATAATGCCTGCCCCAAGCAATAACGGGTCTTATGAAGATTATCGCTCACCCGAGAGCCTTCGGCTCTCGAGTTCGCGTAAATGCGTCTGAAGATCTGCCCCAAGCCATAATCGGCATTGTAAAGATTATCGCTCATAATAATGCCTGCCCCAAGCAATAACGGGTCTTATGAAGATTATCGCTCACCCGAGAGCCTTCGGCTCTCGAGTTCGCGTAAACGGGTCTGCAGATCTGCCCCAAGCCTTAATCGGCCTTGTAAAGATTATCGCTCACCCGAGATCCTTCGGCTCTCGAGTTCGCGTAAATGGGTCTGCAGATCTGCTCCAAGCCTTAATCGGCCTTGTAAAGATTATCGCTCATAATAATGCGTGCCCCAAACAATAACGGGTCCTGTGAAGATTATCGCTCACCCGAGAGCCATCGGCACTCGATTTCGCGTATATGGGTCTGCAGATCTACTCCAAGCCTTAATCGACCTTGTAAAGATTATCGCTCACCCGAGAGCCTTCGGCTCTCGAGTTCACGTAAATGGTATGAAGATCTGCCCCAAGCCTTAATCGGCCTTGTAAAAATTATCGCTCACCCGAGAGCCTTCGGCTCTCGAGTTCGCGTAAATGGGTCTGCAGATCTGCTCCAAGCCTTAATCGACCTTGCAAAGATTATCGCTCACCCGAGAGCCTTCGGCTCTCGAGTTCGCGTAAATGGGTCTGCAGATCTGCCCCAAGCCCTAATCGGCCTTGTAAAGATTATCGCTCACCCGAGAGCCTTCGGCTCTAGAGTTCGCGTAAATGGGTCTGAAGATCTGCCCCAAGCCATAATCGGCATTGTAAAGATTATCGCTCACCCGAGAGCCTTCGGCTCTCGAGTTCGCGTAATTGGGTCTGAAGATCTGCCCCAAGCCATAATCGGCATTGTAAAGATTATCGCTCACCCGAGAGCCTACGGCTCTCGAGTTCGCATCACAGAGACAAAACGCGCTCTAATGGGACGCTTCGGGCCTTCGGCCCTACGCGGAGCTCGGCCTTCGGCCCTCAGGTTTCGCTTGTAAGAGTGACGGGAATGGGGAGTGTCCGCGTGGGCTCGCCCTTCTGGCCGCAAGCGGCCCTCGGGCTCGCGTGGAGAGCGCGCTCTAATGGGACGCTTCGGGCCTTCGGCCCTACGCGGAGCTCGGCCTTCGGCCTCGCAAAATTACTTGGGGGGGACTCGCTTGGGCACTCGGGGTGAGGCTCCGGGCCTTCGGCCCTCCGCCGAGCTCGGCCTGCGGCCTCGCGGCCTGAAGCTCGCCCTTCGGGCTCGCGAAACCTTGTACTTATATAGGATTTTCCTTTGTTCGGGGCTCCCGCAGCTCGGCCTTCGGCCTCGCCAAAAATTTGAGGGGGGGGGACGTGCCCGGGCACTCTTATGGAGGCTCCGGGCCTTCGGCCCTCCGCCGGGCTCGGCCTGCGGCCTCGCGGCCTGAAGCTCGCCCTTCGGGCTCGCAAAAACTACTCGGAAATTGTTTTGCCCCTGGAGGCCGCCATTTTGAATTTTTCCAAAATTTTTTTTCTTTCATGTATTCTTGGGCCCCCCGAGTCCCCGCATGCCAAATCTCAACGCGCTCGGACCATTTTGAATTTTGGCCAAAAAAAAATTTCATTTTTTGGCAAAAATTTTAATGCAGTTTTTTTCACCCGGCAATTCCTTACGACATTTGGTCGAGCACCTTCCACCCATCTCTCACCGTTTGGCTTTTAGGGGGGGCCAAACAATTTCCCATACAAATTTTTTTTCGAGCTACGAAAAAATTTTTTCCACTTTTGGAATCAGGGGACCGGTATCTCTCCGCATGCAAAATCTCAGCGCGCTCCGACCATTTTGAATTTTTGCCAAAAAAAAAATTTCATTTTTTGGCAAAAATTTTAATGCAGTTTTTTTCGCCCGGCAGTTCCCTATGACATTTGGTCGAGCACCTCATACCTATCTCGCACCGTTTCGGTTTTCCATACAATTTTTTTTTTGGCGCTAGAAAAAAAAAAAAACTTTTTTTGGGATTCGGGGACCCATATCACTCCACCCACCGACTTGCAGCTCTCTCCGATCATTTTAAAAATTTGGCCAAAAAAAAAAGTCATTTTTTGGCAAAAAAAATGTCACCTCACCAAATCGCTCGCAGTTCCCTATGACATTTGGTCGAGCACCCCCCACCCATCTGGTACCGTTTTCGCAGGCAGGTCTCCAACTTTTTAGTTTTCCCATGTAGCTCGAATGTCAGATTTTTCTGGGGGTCACGTCGGCACCCTCTCTACTTTTCCCATACATTTCTATATCGGATTCGACCTCCTTCTGGGAGAACAACCATATGAATGAGAAATCAGTGGTAATGCAGCTTTATATAGTATTAATTAATTAATTAATTAATAAATTAACTAGGTTTTCGCGTGGTGCGCGGGGCGCGAGCGCCCCGCGGTACTCTGTGCTCTCTTCTTTTCTGTTTTGTTTTTTGCTCGTACTTGGACTTAACGTCTGAGAGGGGAGGGGGAGGGGAGGGGCGAGTTTGTCATGGAGAGAGGAGGGAGTTTGGAGATTTAAAAATCTGCAATGGGAAGCGGAGAGCGGGAGAGAGATTTGCGAGGCGGGAGTTGCACTCTGTCTTTCTTGTGAAAGTGTGGGGGTGGGGGGATGACCGTATGGGCGTTAAAAGGCGGTTCCAATGAGTCCAAACACGATGGGTTTATCTTGTATAATTAAGGAGTTGCTATGGTCACCTTTTCTGTTTTCATCATCAGAACAGTTCCATGACACCCTAATATTGCATCTTCATCTAATTTGTACAAATATTCTAAATATCAGTTCAGTAGGTTGAGGATAACGGTGCTAAAATTCAGTTGCAAGTATTGCCTAGAAAACAAAATACCTACCATACATTGCTATAACAATTAC
Source organism: Epiblema foenella (assembly GCA_963556455.1). Lineage (NCBI taxonomy): Eukaryota > Metazoa > Arthropoda > Insecta > Lepidoptera > Tortricidae > Epiblema > Epiblema foenella. Next base: position 3,564,060 of record OY747097.1, on the reverse strand, counting down.
AAGCTAATGGCATTATAAATAGCGACGTTTACGATCAATGAATAGCGTAAAATTCAACATTATTAAAATTCGCTGCTCAATTCTTGACTGGAATTAATTCCTTAAGCGATGGAATGTATTTCTTCCATCTATGAATTGTGTAATAGGTAGGTATAGCTTCAATGTAGCTATGTCTTTATAATGTGAGAGAAAAGATGAAGAAGAGAAGAGAAGACTACCTTCTTCAGTGTTTATATTAAAAGGACCATCTCGACACGTAATATTGAAACATAAATGAAATACCTACAGTGATTATATTAAATTTAGCGCCATCTATACACAGAAATGGAAACACGAATGAAATTAATTAATAACTTATTATTACATTTTAACATCTTTTGTACAATAAACATGATTATTGTAACACCTACATTATAAATGAATTGAATAATCAGCCTAAACACGATGCTTTTTTAACATGTGTAATTTAAGAGTTTGCTAATAGCATTATTAGCTTGCCATTTCCATACCATCCCATCTGTCTTCATCATGTCATCTTATATTCGAGATGCACAAAACTATGACTAACCTAATATGCGCAGCAGCCCTGTAATTGATAGAAGACTGTGTCGCTCTAAGTTAATAGATACTGTTATATCGGTTGTCAATACAAATAAAGATTATTTTTTTGGTTTTAGCTAATAATGCTTGGCTACCAATAATGCAATCATGCTTGTTGATTATTGATGGCATTGCGTAGTTAGTATAATAGATTTCATGGTCGTGTCTGTTAAAACGTTTTGTTTTAAAAACAGCTTCTATTTAAAGGCATATAAAAAAAAAAACCTAACAACCTAAACCTGCTTATTTGTAGGGTAAAATATTAATTTCATGTCAAAGTGAGCAACTGTGATATGCAATTAACATTTGTTTTGCGGATATTAGTATTTTTTGGTGCGCAGTCAGTGTTTTATGAAAAGCTTTTAAATTATATTGCTTTAAAAACACTCACATAAAACCTATGGTGTTAGGTGGAGTGCTAGAGTTTTATGATATAAGAAGTGTACAAAAAGCCCCTTATTAGTAAAATAAACCAGTATTATATTGTATCATGAAACAAATGCTTGAAGGTGGTGATGTGGATTTTACTGAAAGGCCTATTTGTTTATAAAAGCATTTAATGAGATTTGTGTAAATACGTTTATATATACCAAAATCAGGCATTATTCGGTATGTATAATCATGTTTGATGACGGCATTCGCACGAGGTGTCCACACCAACGCAATTGGCCCTTCATGAGAAGACATTCCATGCCAACCAAGCCCGTACGACGCAAGACCTCCGAGTTTGGAACACGATCTTGCCACCTCAGCCGAAGAATTGCTCGGAGACATTTTAAGTGAAAAGTGTCAAGACGTTTGATATCTCCTTTGTATAGACACCATGTCTCCGAGGCGTAGAGCAACAAAGGCAGAATAATTGCTCTATAGACGGCGAGTTTTGTGGACAGTCTGAGGTCGTGCGACTTCCAAACTCGTTGGTTCAGTCCGCCGAAGGCCGCAGCGGCGTTCGCGATCCGTGCGGAGATCTCGGAGTCTAAACGATTGTCGCTCCGCAAAAGACTTCCAAGGTAACGAAACGTTCCTACTTCTTCTAATGCGATGCCCCTTAAATAGATGGCAGCGTCGCTCGCAGATTTCCCTCTTGCAGGTTGTGTAAAGAGGTAATAAAAGATGTAGTGAAGGTGTGCCCCAGAGGGCACACGAGGGAAGTAACAACACACAACTGCAGCCGAATATTAATTGATTTATTGTCTAGAAAATACATGGTTTATATACTAGAGAGTTCCTTTGTTCGTGTGCATTCTTGTGGAAGTAATATACTTCTCAGGTTACATCGTAAAATAGGTAAATCATGTTACAATAAATAATATGTAATGTGATACAATCGAATTAGTTAAATGGTGCGTTAAATAGGTTAACGGCGTAATAAGAGTAATCGGTTATTTGATACCTTAATGCATGTGTGTGTGTACTCACACTACAGCTTTCCTCTTTTTTTTTTTAGACAAAAATAGTATGCTTCAGAAATCTATTTTTGGCTAATGTATAATGTACATGTATCTCTAAACGGTATGTAATATAAATCTTAACGCTATTTGGTTATACAATTTTTTCTAGTTTAGTATAATAAAATTCTTAATGCTACTTGGGTATACAATTTTTCTTTGTTTCTACGTTTCATGTTTCTTACATGATTGTGTTCTACAGATTGGCTCTAACATATGTTTAATGTCGTGTTAGCAGTTAATATGATATTTGTTACATGCTATAGGACACTCTTTTAATTATGATTGTAGCGGTTCCTTATTTGGAGTTGGTATTTATCGGTGTCTTATTGCTCTTGTGCTTTAATAATAGATTGGTTTATTTAATTAATGGGGTTTTTCTTGATCCTTATCTCGTAATAATATTAATCTATTCTATTATTAATAATATCAATATTTCTTTTTTTGTAATTGAATTTCAACGCTCGTTGTGATGGCGTTTTTTTTTTATAGTACTTTATAATTTTTGTCGAATTCCCATGTGGAATTTATATCATTTATTTACGTTTTTGTCGTAATACGCGGCGTTTTTGTCGTAATACGCGGCGTTTTGTCGTTTTTCCTTTTTTACGGCGTTTTATTATGTCGTCGTTTTCGTATGTGTTTCGTACGTACGTGTTTAGTTTCTTGGTTTTTTTTTTTATACCGTCTTAAAGAAAACAGTGGCTCTTGTAAGCTCTTATCTGTGTCTTATTTGTCATTTATTTTTATTGCGCATACATTTTCTTTGGACGTCATTGCGCTTTTTTTTTTTTCAGTCACTTATTATTTAACTTGTGACAAAGTGTGCACTACTCATTGCGAAGGTACATTGCATGCAAATATATGGCCGGCCGACCCTTAATTATTACTACAGTATACAAGGATTTTATACATAATTATATTTATGTAGAGCGCGCATAATACCTTAATAGGTATTGGTTTACAGGTCTGACAATTCTTTTAACACAAATTGTGTCCAAGGACTTCACATGATTGATGCTCGATCGAATTATGTTCAAGTCATGGATTTGTTGTTTGCCTAATAGACAGTTCTTTTAACACTTTATAACAAATAGTGCCCAAGTATTTCCACTCGTTTGATGCTCGATCGAAACGTGTTCGATATCCAAGGGTTTGCTGTCTACCTTGTATTCTGGTGTACCTTGCTATTCGTCATATATTTAATTATTCAATGGTCCCTCTCGGTACTATCACTGAGTACGGGGAAACACATTGTTTTATTTATTTCCTAAATAAATTTGTCTTAGTATTTTTATCCTGAAATCTTCAACATATAAGAATTTCATCGACTTTTAGATGATCAGGCTAATCGTCTAGTGAAATACTTATGTGTATCCGTTTTTCGGATTATTATATGGGCGCGGGAGAAGATTATAGTCACATAATGGTTCTAAAGTTATGATTCCGTTGTTTAAAATTGTTGCTGTTTTTTTTTGTATATTTTATAATTACTACGAATTATTTTAATTGGCTTTTAATTTTTTTTTTTTGCCATTTTTATTTGTTTTGCTCGTTTGTCGTAATTTTTGATACATAAATGTTGAATCAAAAGCATTGTCCGATTAATGTTAATACGTGGAAATCATATTGAAATTTTTATTTTTGTATTCTAAAGAGAATGTACTATGTGACGTTATCTTTCCTCGGACTCGATGTGAGTCGTCCTTACGTGTCATATGGCGCGGAGTGCGTCATGCGCTTCCTATGGCGCCACGACTTGCGCTCGCTGCGGCAAATCATATGTGCCTTGCGTCGTTTATATGTGGTGTACCGCTTCTTCCGGTAATTCAATACTTGGTCCGGGGCGGGCGTAGTGGATGTGGACTCTTTGTGGTCCTTTGCTCCCTGAATCGCATTTTTAGCGTGGAGTATCCAAAACATACGCATTGCATAGCACTTTTTGTGTATGCTATGCTTGTCATTTCGTAAGTGTTTTGTGAATCTGGCTATGGCCATTTGTTTAATTAACGATTGCAGTACTGAGTCCGCTTCTGGTTTCCCATTGGCCTGGGTTACTGTGAGGTTTACAAATAGATCCTCCAGTTCTTGGCCGTACCGCTCGATTATCTCATGTCCTTGTTTTGTTGTGAGCAATCTAGCTTGAATTGCGATTGTCGATTTGGTTGGTAAATGTCGTAGTCTTATCTCATTAAGTAATGTAGTTACATTTATATGTTTATCCGATATTCTTAGCTTGGCGCTTTGACTTAATCGGATCTTAGTAACGAAAATAATAAATGACTTTAAATCGGAGTCTTTAATCATCGTTGCGTACAACTCTATAGCATCTATGAGCTGCCTTGTGACGGTTTCCGATCCGTCCATGGCTGGTAGCAACGCTACTGGTGCTCTTAGGCTAAAATGGTATTTTGACGTCATTTTGCCTTGTTCGGTTTCTTTCTCGTAAGACGCGTGTATTGCGCTATAAATCGCTTTCATCTCCGTTACGTAAGACTGGATTAATTCGCTGTCGCGTACATATATTTCTGATCGCCCTAGCTTATGACTATACTGCTCTACATTTTTTTTTTTTTTACTCATTATACAATAATTCAACCTGCTGGAGTTCACTCTGACCGATCGCCTCTTTTCGGCGTTTTGTACCTAATTTTCTAATGTCTTCTTGCAATGATTTTAACTCGTTATACAATTTTTCAATGTCGGTCATAATTACATATGCGTCCTACACGTAACGCGTGTACATAAAAAAACGTGCTTTTAATTTTGAATGAGTCGGTTTACGCGGCTAATTTCGCTTAAGTGGTACCTGTAGGCAGTAGTGATGGTGGCTGGAGGTTGGTGGTCGGTGGTGTCTGATGCCGATGTTGTAGCCATTGTTGCGCTGGTCCTGCAGCCTGGAGTTGTCAATCGTCCCGTTCTGGCTTGCTGGTGTTCCGCATGATCGCTGATGCCGTTTGTCTCTCTATTTTTCTGGTGAGGCACTTATGAATTTTCTTCCACGCGGCGTAGGCGAAAATTACCAGTATTATTGCGAGTGCTGTAGTAGTCACGTAGACTGTTATTTTGCCGCTGTCAGCTTGGCTTGTACTTGCGCTGTTGGATGCCCCGTTTTGAGCTATGATGACCTCTTCTTTCTGGCTATCCTTCGTGCACTGGGTTCCCATGGTTTGCTGGCTCTGGCTGGCTGGACGGTTGGGCGGCGGCAGTGGTGCTTGGCTCGGTGGTGTTTATATTGCGGTTGCCCCGAGTAGCCTGACGGGCAGGGTTGCCCCTTGGTACTCGTGCATACCGGCTGGCAGGGTCGCCATGTAAAGAGGTAATAAAAGATGTAGTGAAGGTGTGCCCCAGAGGGCACACGAGGGAAGTAACAACACACAACTGCAGCCGAATATTAATTGATTTATTGTCTAGAAAATACATGGTTTATATACTAGAGAGTTCCTTTGTTCGTGTGCATTCTTGTGGAAGTAATATACTTCTCAGGTTACATCGTAAAATAGGTAAATCATGTTACAATAAATAATATGTAATGTGATACAATCGAATTAGTTAAATGGTGCGTTAAATAGGTTAACGGCGTAATAAGAGTAATCGGTTATTTGATACCTTAATGCATGTGTGTGTGTACTCACACTACAGTTGCTTAACAATCTGGGTTTTCGACGCGCTGATTATTAGGCCAAATCTACGACAGGAATCGTCTAGACTATCGAGGTAGCTTTGTAGGATCTCCAAGCTATCCGCCATAAGACAAACGTCGTCAGCGTAAAGAACCTCGGTCACTGAGGCAGACTCTGTTTTGCGTTTAGCCCTAAGACGTGAAAGGTCAAATATACTCTTGTCCGTGCGAAAATTTACTAGTATCTTGTTGTTGCATTTCTTAAGTGCATCATTCATTACCGCGGCAAAGTAGATGGCGAATAAGGTGGGAGCCAAGACACAGCCTTGTTTTACACCGCTTGTAACTGGGAATCGTTCAGTGAAATCGTTTTCGTGGCGTACGGAGGCACTCATGCCGTCATGAAATTGTCGCACTAAATTGGTGAATTTCACAGAGCAACCACATTTCTGTAACACAGTCCACAAAGCAGTTCTAGGAACACGGTCAAATGCCTTTTCGAGGTCCACGAAGCATAAATAAAGGTCCCGGTGTTGTTCAAGGCTCTTTTCCTGAATTTGCTTGACAACGAAAATGGCGTCAACTGTACCTCTATTTGCTCGGAAACCACATTGGGATTCAGGAAGGAAACTCTCTGCAAGTGTGTTGAGGCGCTTGTTGAGTATGTGAGCAAGTATCTTGCCAGCTGCAGAGAGCAATGCAATACCTCTGAACGAGCTACAGTCCGAGAGGTCCCCCTTGCCCTTGTAAAGTTTGCTGATGGTCGCATCCTTCCAGTCTTGTGGAACATCCTCAACATCCCAAATATACTTTATAAGGTCAAACAGCCTGGAGTTAATACATGGTCCACCGTACTTAAACACTTCAGATGGAAGGCTGTCTGAGCCTGGAGCTTTTGCGTTTTTTAAACGGTTCACCGCAGCAATGAACTCCGGAAACGAAGGCGGTTCATCCAAACCAGACACAGATGGCAGGTTCTCGAGCGAATGAACATAAGATAGATCCGCTCCTTGACTACCGGGATTGAGTACCTCATTGAAGTGCTCAGCCCATCGAAGGAGGACTTCTTCGGGATCAGTCAGTCTCCTGGTTTTGTCACGCGAGTAAACTGGGGCTGTTTTCTTGCAAAACCAAGTTTGGCTTTGCAAGTCACTGTCGCGCACATGCTCGTAATCAATAACAAAATATCTAACATCCCATTTAATTTGTCAGGATGTCGCCGTCGACGGAAGCGTCTGGGAGGACATCATATCATCATCATCATAATCATGTTTACATAAATATCAATAAGTAACAAATGAAAACGATTAATTGCATACATATTTATTAAACAAAACGATAAACGGGTAAAATATTTATCAAGTACAAATTGAATTAGATATTAATAAATCTTGGGTAGATGGTGAGGCTGGCCGAGTTCACAGGTCAGTGAAATGAAGGCTGCGTGGCAGTCGACCCAATCGATGTTCATTCCAAAAAGAATAAGAACATATAGGTTATTTATTAAATTCATCACCCCCTAGTCCCCCCGTTAATATGTTAATTTCGATATGATTCAGTATGTATGTTTCATGTTATTGGAATACCCCATGTGGTATCAGAATAGAATAGCTGTACATCCTCTTATTTACAAGGATGTTATAGTTAAGAGTAGTTGACGTGAAGTAAAAATATATTCAAAAGTGTACTTTTTAATGATGCTAAAAGCTCTTAAGCAAAATCACATTGCATCCTCAAATATTATAAAGGTTCGGCAACGGCCATGTGTTTCCTTGCGGACGTCTATAGGCTGCGGTGTCCGCTTACCATTAGGTGAACCCGTATACTTGTTAGTCACCGTCGTTATAAAAAAAATAGAGAAATTTTCATTTTAGGGTAAATTTAATTGTTGCAAGGGTCCATTGATAACGATGGTCGGGGGCGGCGTATATCTCGGTGTTTAGGTATAATATAATAAAATGTATATCTATATTTTATATGATTACTTACAAAATACGTTGCTTTAGGTCTTGATTGGTTTTTCTTATGTTTGAAGCGGTTGATTCTGCTCTCGGCGTCGGCGTTAGGTGTCTCGCATGCGGTATATTTTGTAGTTGAATGTTTATCGTCTCTGTAAAAATTGAGTAATGCTTAAATATTATCATACAGCAAGTGTTTATTGTTATTATATTAAATAAATGAGTAAAAGTTATATACAGTTCTGATTTGGTACTTACAATGTAGATTAATATTAGCTGATGTTTGTAGAGGTTGATTCTGTTTGGTGTGCGCCGTCTTTGAGGCAGGCGTCAGGCATTCCTGTCAAAATAAAATTATAATTATCAGTCTGCAGTGATGATTCCATTTTAATTAACGCTACAAAAAAAATAACCTCGAAGATTATGATGATTACACCTGAGCGAGTTCAGCCTCGCTACATACCTAATACCAAGGTTATCCCCAGTGGTGACCCTCGTTAAGTAAAATATCTGACTCCAAAGATATTATATTTATTTACGTGTTAATAGATCGAGAAATACAAGCAGAGTGGCGAGGCGCGGCGGGCCCAAGCCCCGCCCGCGTCCCACGCCGGGGCGAGGAATTTGCAGCGTAGTGGGAACAGTCTGCAACTGTGTTCCCACAGTAATCCTCCCCCCTTTTTTTTTAAGAAAAAAAAAAATACAAGACAATTAAAACTAAAAATACATTGGTCTTTCATTCGGGACCTTTACCCTAAATAACTTATTCTAATTACAACTATCTGATTACTCTTAATTAATACACTGTCTGCGCAGTTTGCATTTGCTGCGGCTGCACATTGTTGGCTCGGATGGCAGTAGGAGGCAGCGATTCGACTGTCTTGCGTAACCAGCTTCTGACATGGCGCTTACACTTGGCGCGCAGTACATATAGAAATATGATCACTAGTATCACTCCGATCACTAGTAGTCCTATTCCGACGTAATTAAGTTTTGATTCGACTTGCCCAGAGAGTGATTGCACCTGGGCGATGGCGATATTACCGTTGTGGGACTCATCTTTACTTTGCCCCACACCCATCTTACACACGATACAAATAGCGAAGGTTTCAAACAATGTACAATAAAACGAATATACTCGCGGCGTTACCGCTGATTCGAGAGTGAAACTGGTTACGATCTGTCGAATACTGCTATATTAATATTACACAGATTGCCCATCCTGCAAAAAATATATAACATTACACTAACATCTTATTATAAGAAAAAGGTAGATTTAGTCTAGAGTGCTAAAACTTAACTAGGTTGCAACCTAAGGTGTAGCGCTATACCTAACTATTAAATTCTCACGTATGTTACAAATACTGAGGTTGCATCTCGGTTCGGCCGCACCGTATGATACAACTGCAGTAATGCAACGCAGTGCCATGTTACCAACATATTTCCAACATCTTGAATCATAACACGATTGTAACTTAATCTAACAAAGATTGTCACAGACACTATAACAAATCAGTAAGGATAACTTAGCGCTTTTTTCAAGAGCTTGCCTAAGCTTTCCTTCAGACAAAACATTACTAAAATAACAAACATATCTAAATATTATTGACGACTTTCACAAGAATAAATGGTTAACCTGTATTACCAACCTTCAGCGCTAACTATAACTGACTCCCCTGCGGAAGTATACAACCATGTGTGAGTTGCGCTACTATTATACTCTGTGACTGTGTACAAACTATCATTTATTCGTCGATAAGAAACCTAATAGGTCTCTTAACAACCCTTCCGCCGCGTGTGGTCCGAGTTGCCGGTGCAGGTGTGGGTGATGTTGTCGCTGATGGCGATTCCTGATTCCCCACATCCTGGGACGTACCCTTTTTACCTACACTATCACGCACTGGCGTGTCGTCGCTATCCGCCTCTGAATTAAGTAAAAACGCCGGCTTTAACCTGTCAATCGAAATGCGCGATTGCCTACCTGGGAGTTGGATCAGAAATACCTTAGCTCCTCTTTCGATGACCTTGTAAGGCCCATCGTACGGCGGTTTTAACGGTTTGCGAACAGTATCATCTCTGACAAAAACATGTGTGCAGGTTAATAATTCTTCATGTACGAAAATGGATCTATTCCTATTATCTCTTTTTGACACTGGCTTAAGACTAGCTATATTTTCCTTGATTTTCTCTACCACACTGTAAGGGTCGACGGGGTCTCTATCTTGTGAGGTTTCGTAAAACGCTCCTGGCAAACGAAGTGTGTGACCAAATGTCATTTCCGCTGCGCTTATGCCACTATCGCTTCTCCCTGCGGTGCGTAAGCCAAACATAACGCTAGGCAAGAGATCTACCCATGAATTACCGTCACCGAGTTTTGCCATAAGCGCAGCCTTAAGCCCTCGGTGGAATCGTTCGATTTTCCCATTTGATTGGGCGTGATAAGGTGTGGTTCTAATTTTGTCTACCCCTAACAATTTCATAAGCTGTACGAATAATCTACTTTCAAACTGACGCCCTTGATCGCTAGTTAACCTTAATGGGCAACCATAGCGAACAATCCAGCCTTCGTATATAGTCTTAGCAACTATTTCAGCGGTTATTTCTTTAATTGGGAACGCTTCCGGCCATCGCGTATACCTATCTATGATGGTTAGCAGATACCTATACCCGTCTGAGGTTGGTGGCAAGGGCCCGACAATGTCCGTATGTATATGCTGGAAGCCAGCTGCGTCTGGAAACGTACCTAAATCGGACACTGTATGGCGGTTGACCTTCGCCTTCTGACATGGTATACATGTCCTTGCCCAGTTGCCGATATCCTTGTTCATCTCAGGCCAAAAATAGTGCTTACTAACCATTTTCCGAGTTGTTCTTATACCTGGATGGCTCCACGAATGTATGCTGCTGAATACCTTGCGACGAAATTCTAGTGGTAAATAAGGTCGAGCTTCGCGTGTCGACATTTCGCATAAGATAGATCGCTATTGCAAGTAGGTAGCGTGATTAGCCTAAGTTGCACTTTGCTCGCGTTGTTATTGCTATCCGATTGCGACATTCGTAATGCATATTCATCCTTAGTTTGAGCGTCCGCCAATTCCGCGAAATCTATTATAGTAGGACATTCGATAGTTTCTATCCGTGAGAGCGTATCTGCGACAATGTTGTCCTTACCGCTAATATGTCGTATGTCGGTCGTAAACTCGCTAATAAACAAAAGTTGCCTTGCACGCCTAGGGCTTTCCTTACTGTCATCGCCGACCTTGTTAAACACAGTACATAATGGCTTATGGTCGGTATACAAGGTCAACTTTCGACCTTCGAACGATTTACGAAAATACCTGATAGATAAATAAAGTGCTAAGAGCTCACGATCATAAGTACTGTATTTAGCCTGGGCCGACGATAGCTTTTTAGAGAAAAAACCTAAAGGTTCCCAAGTGTCATTTACCCTCTGTTGCAGTGTACTTCCTACTGCTGTGTCTGATGCGTCGCACATCAAGGCTAAAACGGCATCAAGCTTCGGGTGCGCGAGTGTAGCGGCCTGTTGAAGACCTGCTTTACACTCTGCAAATGCTTGCTCTGCCTTTGCCGTCCACACGATTTTGGACTTGTCCCTTTTCTTCGCGTTGACCAAATACTTATCTAATTCAGCCTGTCTCACGGCCGCATCCGGAATGTGCCCTCTGTAGAAATTGAGCATCCCCAGGAATCTGCGGAGCCCTTCGATCGTTTCCGGCTTCGGATAATTGACTATGGCACTTACTTTGTCATCGAGGGGCCTAATACCTGCCGTCGATACTTGATGCCCTAAAAATTCGACCGAAGGCTGTCCAAAGCAACACTTGTCTAGATTAATCGTTATGCCGAAATTCGTAAACCTTTCGAACACTAACGCCAAATGCCGTTCATGCTGCTCCATATCTTCGCTAGCTATGATGACATCATCCAAATAATTAAATAAGAAATCTAGACCTTGCAGAACAGAGTTGCTCATGAAGCGTTGGAATGTCTGTGCGGCATTCCGGAGTCCAAAACTCATACGTGGGAACTCGAATAACCCGAATGGGGTTATTATACTAGTTTTCTCGATGTCCTCGGGGGCTACACTAATACAATGGTACGCGCGATTAATGTCCAATTTAGTAAATACTTTCTTTCCAGCTAGGATATAGGTAAAGTCGTGTAATCTAGGAATGGGATACCTATCGGGCTTTGTTATGGCGTTGAGTCTCCGATAGTCTCCACAAGGTCGAATGTCGCCGTTCTTTTTAGCTACTACGTGTAGTGGACTAGCCCATGCACTTTTCGACGGGCGACATATTCCTAGTTCCTGCATTAATTCGAACTCTTTCTTAACCTTAAAATACCTATCCGGTGGAAGTGGCCTTGCGCGTGCGAAAACCGGTGGACCCGTGGTTTCTATATAATGTAGCACATTATGGGATGTCGCTTCTTTGAAAGAAGCGGGTTTCGTTATTTCCGGAAACTCGGACAACAATTTGCGGAATGGGTGTTTTTCGTTAACAGTGAAAATAGAAGGTTGGTTAATACTTACAATTTCTACGGCGACCTTGAGGTCGGTCGTCTGGTCTACCAACTTACGTGCACTTAGATTTACCAGCAGCTTATGATGGGCCAGGAAATCGGCTCCCAAAATAGGCTGCTTCACATCCGCCACCACGAATTCCCATCGGTACAGTCTACGCAAATTGAAGTCTAAAACTAAGGTCTTCGTACCGTAAGTCTTGATTTCACTCCCGTTCGCGGCATAAAGTTTGTATTTTGTACACTCGCGATCATAAAATCTGCTTTTCGGCGGCAAAATCGATACGTCGGCACCCGCGTCTACCAAAAACTTAAGTCCACTCTCTTTGTCCGTAACACATAAACGACGGCTAAGCGATGAGGTGCAGACCTCCGCCGTTGACTGCACCATCGCGTCTAGTTTTCCGGATTCGACGATTTCCACGCGCATGGTTGATAGCATTTCTTGGCCTTTGCCCCGTACCGGAAGTGATACGTGCAAAGCCAATTGGGGTTGTTTTTAGCACGGTGATTAGAGCGATTTCGGGAAGCACTTCTCGCGCGCGAAGTTGACCTCCCGTATCTGCGTCCTCGACGTCCTTGACTTGCTTGTCGAGACCTTGACTGCTCTATGTTTGCCATTCGTACGCTGAGTTTCGCGATCTCAGCTAGTATAGTCTTGCTATCACACATTGGGTCGTTGTTCTGTGTCGTATTGTAGGAACACGATGCCTGCCTGACCTCGGAAACGAAGTTACGACGCGTTGCTTCGGCGACGTTGTCTGCGATGATGACCAGCCTGTCGAGGTCATTTGTTTCTGCCACGGCTAGCACCGCGCGAACGTTCGTTGGTAGACGGCCTTGCCACAGGATCCTTAGGGTCTCGTCAGGGAAGTTTTCACGAGCCAGTTCTTTCATTTTGCTCAATAGCTGGCTCGGCTTTAAGTCCCCTAGCTCCATTTCCCCGATCAACTTCTCGATTTGCCGCTTCCTTGTGTCTTCGAACAAGGACAGAAGCTTAGCCTTGAGGGCGGCAAATTTACCTGAAGGCGGCGGTCGTGAAAGGAAATCCGTGAGCTGCACTATAACTTCTTTTGGCAGCTTTGCAACGACGAGGTCGAATTTTGAGTCGTCTCCCAATCTCTGTGGTGCCAAAATGGCTTCGACCCGGATGAACCACACTCGCGGCTGGTCCACCCAAAATTCGGGTAACCTTGACGCCAGCGATATTGCCATGATGTCCGGTTTCACGTCCGCTTCTTGTGGGTTGTATGGCTGGACGAGGTCGTGCGGTCCTGCGGCTGCGGCGGGAGCTCCTGGTAATCTGGGTTGCTCCATAGGTGGGCCTTGAAGTCCGCCTTGTGGTACTTGGTAAGGTCCACCCTGTGGTCCTTGTGGGTTGCCCGGTGCCCCCAGGCCGCCGGTCATTTTGTTGTCTTCTGTGTCCACTTGTAAATCACGTCGGGGTCACCACTGAGCGAGTTGCGCCTCACTACATACCTAATACCAAGGTTATCCCCAGTGGTGACCCTCGTTAAGTAAAATATCTGACTCCAAAGATATTATATTTATTTACGTGTTAATAGATCGAGAAATACAAGCAGAGTGGCGAGGCGCGGCGGGCCCAAGCCCCGCCCGCGTCCCACGCCGGGGCGAGGAATTTGCAGCGTAGTGGGAACAGTCTGCAACTGTGTTCCCACACACCTTACATTTTTTATGATAATTGATTTATATCTGTTGCCGCCATAACAACAAATATTAAAAAAGAATAAATAGATATTCAAGGGGGCACCCATACAACAAACGTGTTTTTTTTACAGTTTTATAGATAATTGTACGGAAACCTTCCTGCGTGAGTCCGACTCGCATTTGGTCGGTTTTTTATTTACATACCTGTTATTTATTTTTGTTCCCGAGTTCAAACATAAAGTAAGCAGCAGCAAGGCGAAGCGCGTTGTTCTCGAAAACTGGTGGCGCGATCGTACTTGTGACATTCTATAATTGTAACATAATAAAAATATAATAGCTGTAAGCAATTAGTATCGGCAGATTTTGTATTAGATTTACGAATAAATGGTGTATTCATTTTCACAGCTAATAAAAACAAACATTTTACATTACTTACAAAACAACACGTTGCTACAGTTTCAATCGTTTTTCTTATAATTGAAGCGGTTGACTCTGTTCTTGGCGTAAGGAGTCGATCGCGAGGTATGCGGCAAATTTGTAGTTTGCTCAACGTTTCTGCAAAAATAACAGAATATTATATTATTATTTTGATTACAAGTGTATTCATAATTTCATTAAAAATAATTCATTCTTGCATATAATTTTATATAGTTATAAAATGAGTATAACTTATATTAAGATTATATAAAATATAAATAGATAAATAAAATATATTAAAATTGTATAAAATATAAATAACAATGTTAAAAAATAAATTCCAATAATATTTAATATTCGCTCGCGGACAGAGCGACCGAGTTTCGTATTAGATATTTAGCGCGGAACCGGTCTGAGGGCCAGCCGCCGCCGCGGCGATGCACTCGATGCAGCGCCCGCGCGCGTAGTAACCAACTAGATTCGACGCGGAACGCATGCGCCTCTTAATGCTTACTCGCTCGCTTGTTCGCATACCTAGTGCTTATAAATTGACTGTCTTTCCGCTTTCGCTTACACTCCTTCTTTCCTATATTGACTGCTTGTGTATTGTGCTAACTGTTTCTTCTGTGCGCCGTTATATACAATAAATAGTGTGTGCTATTAAACATTGGGATTGCTAATTTACGCCTGCATCTACTCCCGACTACTGGCCCGCTGCAAACATCATTAAGGCAAGCATAAAGTGCACATATACCCTCACTGGTGACCCGTGGAGCACGAAAGATGAGCGATAACGAAAACGAGCCCTCAACGGCCGCTCAGGCGAACAAAGAAAAGAGCAGCGGACAAAATGGCGGCGCTGCAACGGAAATTTACCGCGTTGGCGTCAGAGTGCCTGTGTTTTGGCCAGAGAAACCGGCAATATGGTTCGCCCAAATGGAAAGCCAATTTAGTATCTCCAATATTACTACGGACGCTACCAAATTCAATTACATTGTCGCGCAACTCGAATCACAATACGCCGCCGAAGTGGAGGATATAATAGTTTCACCACCAGCTACCGACAAATATAAGAAACTCAAAGAAGAGTTGATTAAACGACTTTCGGTTTCCCGGCAGAAGAAAGTGAAGCAGCTGCTGAGCCAAGAAGAGTTGGGAGATAGAAAACCCTCCCAGTTTCTCCGCCACTTACGTAACCTGGCCGGACCGAATATCCCCGACGAGTTCCTATTATCAATCTGTACATCACGTACCAAACAATGTGCAATTTATTATCGCGTCGAAGCCCAATGATCCACTCGAGGAGCTCGCCGATCTAGCCGATCGTGTGTACGACGTAGCCAGTCCGCAAGTGGCCGCAACATCTGCATCAGAACATTCGGAACCACAAATGGCTACCCTAATGCGTCAGGTTAGTGAGTTGACCAGGGAGATGAAGGCACTGAAAACCCAGCATAATAGTGGCAGGCCGTCACGTTCAAAAACCCGTTCATGCAGCAAGTCACGCAACCGTTCCAGCTCACAGAGGTCTCAGTCCAGTTACCGGAAGTACCCCGAGTGCTGGTACCACGCGAAGTTCGGCGAGCGGGCGAATAAATGTGTGAAACCGTGCGACTATCAGGCGGGAAACGAACAGGGCACTCGTTAATGGCGGCCGCCGATTGCCCTAGCACTGGTCGCTTATTCGTCACTGACCAGACGTCGAAGATACAGTTTCTCGTTGATACTGGCAGCGATCTCTGTGCCTTCCCCCGGTCAGCACTCAAAAATCGACGACAACAAACCAGTTACCAGTTATGTGCAGCAAACGGCTCGACAATAAATACTTATGGCTACATACACTTAGTGCTGAACCTAGGCTTGCGCCGCGACTTTGCTTGGCGATTTATCGTCGCTGACGTAACGAAGGCGATTATCGGCGTGGACTTCCTGTCGTACTACAACCTCATCGTAGACTGCAGGAACAAACAGCTGGTTGATAAAACTACTAGCCTCTGCGCCGTGGGTTTGCCTGCATGTTCGTCGGAGGAAATTTCTTCGGTCAAAGTATTGTCGGGTGAGTCAGACTATCATCGCATACTACTAGAATACCCTGACATTACTCGCCCATCTGGCGTTCACCGAGTACCGAAGCATAACGTCCTCCACTATATCAGAACTACTCCAGGGCCTCCTGTGTCTTGCTCTCCTCGACGGTTGGCCCCGGACAAATTAAAAATAGCAAAGGACGAATTCTCCGAAATGCTTCGAAACGGAACTGCTCGACCTTCGGAATCACCGTGGTCGTCACCGCTTCACCTAGCCCCCAAGAAAAACAATGGCTGGCGTCCTTGCGGCGACTACCGAATGCTTAATGCGAGGACTATCCCGGACAAATACCCCATTCGTCATATTCATGATTTTTCTCACAACATTTCTGGTTGCCAGGTCTTCTCCACCATCGACCTTGAGAAGGCCTACCACCAGATCCCCGTGAATCCAGAGGATATCCAGAAGACCTCTATCACCACGCCGTTCGGATTATACGAGTTTCCGTATATGACGTTTGGACTTCGGAACGCCGGCCAAACCTTCCAGCGATTCGTGGATGAGATGGTAAGGGGACTGGATTTTTGCTATGCCTATTTAGACGATTTTCTGGTCTACTCCGAGGACGAAACCACACATAAAGAGCACCTGCGCCAGCTGTTCGCCAGATTCGAGGAGTACGGGATGGTCATCAATACCTCCAAATGTGTCTTCGGTGTCTCAGAGGTCACATTCCTGGGATATCACATTTCAGCCGAGGGTACCAAGCCGCTTCCAGCCAAGGTCGAGGCCATCAAAGACTTCCCAATCCCAAAGACAGTGAGGGAGCTGCGCAGATTCCTGGGAATGGTTAACTTCTACCGCAGATTCATCCCAGGTGCAGCCATGTCCCAAGCTCCACTGAACGCATTGCTGACTGGCTCAGTCAAGGGTTCCCATCCTGTCAACTTTGGACCTGCAGAAAACGAGGCGTTCAATCTTTGCAAGGACAGCTTATGTCAGGCTGCGCTGTTGGCGCATCCGAATAGCCAGGCTAAGCTGGCCATAGTCACAGACGCATCGGACACAGCCATGGGTGCCGCACTGCAACAATGCGTTGACGGAGAATGGCAACCTCTGGCATTCTTCTCCAAAAAGTTGAGTACGGCGCAACGTAAGTACTCACCATATGACCGGGAGCTTCTGGCCATTTACGAAGCTATCAAGTACTTCAGGCACATGGTCGAAGCCAGAGTCTTCACAGTATACACGGACCACAAGCCAATCTGTTATGCGTTCAACTCTCGCAAAGATAACTGCTCTCCAAGACAATTCAGACACCTCGATTTCATAGGGCAATTTACCACCGACATCCGTCATATTTCGGGTAAAGACAACGTGGTGGCAGATACATTGTCGCGAATTGATGAGATTTCACAGCCCATCAACTTGGAGAAGTTAGCGCAATCTCAGCTGAAGGATACAGAGCTACAGGAACTCCTACGCACTGACACTTCGCTGCGCCTGAAGAAGCTCAAGTTGCCAGGTACGCAGGCTGAACTATATTGCGACGATAGCAACCAGACGCTCCGGCCATATGTCACGAAGGAGTTGCGCAAACAGGTATTCCAGAGCTTGCACTCCCTTAGTCACCCAGGTGCTAATGCTTCCATAAAGCTCATCACAGATCGTTATGTGTGGCCGGGTATAAAAAAAGATTGCCGCGAATGGACACGTACCTGCCTGCCATGTCAGACGGCTAAAGTAAGCCGGCACGTTTCTGCGCCACTGAGCACCTACAGGTTACCAAGAGCAAGATTCATGCACGTACCGACCTCATCGGCCCCTTGCCAGTGTCTCAAGGATTCAAGTACTGCCTCACAGCCATCGATCGTTATACACGTTGGCCTGAGGTGGTACCACTACAGGAGATCACGGCAGAAGCCGTAGCTAGAGGACTACTGCATGGTTGGATATCTCGCTTCGGTTGCCCAAATGACATCGTGACTGATCGTGGCAGACAGTTCGAGAGCAGCCTGTTTAAGCATCTGTCTGAGCTAGCTGGATTCCAGCATCGACGGACCACCGCGTACCACCCGGCTTGCAACGGCCTGATCGAAAATTTTCATAGGCACTTGAAAGCCGCAATAACTTGTCACGCGAGCAGCAACTGGGTAGACTCATTGCCCTTAGTTCTACTTGGGATACGCAGCGCGTACAAAGAGGACCTTAAGGCTTCCACTGCGGAACTCGTCTACGGAGAGCCATTGAGATTACCGGGAGAGTTCATACACGTCAAGTCACCAGACGACACCATGATGGACGTGACTGACTATATTGCACGACTGCGTAAGTTTGCCCATAATCTCACTCCAGTGCCAGCATCACGACATATCAGCAATAGACGAGTGTTTGTCTTTAAAGACCTTAAAACGGCCAGTCACGTGCTGCTCAGGGACGATACCAGCCATCCGCCACTACAACCAGCCTATACTGGTCCATACGAAGTCTTGGAAAGAGGTGACAAAGTGTTTAAGTTGAGAGTGAAAGGTAAAAGTGTCACAGTGTCCATAGACCGTATAAAACCATCATATATACTGGCTGACTCAACTAATGTACAGATTCCTATCCCACAGCTTCAAACTTCTCCAGAGACTGACAATTCGATAAAAAGGACTAAATCAGGACGCACAGTTCGTGTGCCTGATTATTATTAATCACTATCGCCCTGGACGGTCTCTGGAGGGGGGTGATGTGGGGTCGGAATCTTTCCCCATAATTATTATTAAATTATTTAAATATAATTTAATTCATAATTTCATTAAAAATAATTCATTCTTGCATATAATTTTATATAGTTATAAAATGAGTATAACTTATATTAAGATTATATAAAATATAAATAGATAAATAAAATATATGAAAATTGTATAAAATATAAATAACAATGTTAAAAAATAAATTCCAATAATATTTAATATTCGCTCGCGGACAGAGCGACCGAGTTTCGTATTAGATATTTAGCGCGGAACCGGTCTGAGGGCCAGCCGCCGCCGCGGCGATGCACTCGATGCAGCGCCCGCGCGCGTAGTAACCAACTAGATTCGACGCGGAACGCATGCGCCTCTTAATGCTTACTCGCTCGCTTGTTCGCATACCTAGTGCTTATAAATTGACTGTCTTTCCGCTTTCGCTTACACTCCTTCTTTCCTATATTGACTGCTTGTGTATTGTGCTAACTGTTTCTTCTGTGCGCCGTTATATACAATAAATAGTGTGTGCTATTAAACATTGGGATTGCTAATTTACGCCTGCATCTACTCCCGACTACTGGCCCGCTGCAAACATCATTAAGGCAAGCATAAAGTGCACATATACCCTCAATATTATTTGCAATGAGAGATGTTATATTTAGAGTACTTTAATTGGGGAAGTACGTCCACCTGTAAAATAGACTGCAGCTATAGTAGAAGTATGCGGTTTTGTTGTTCTGGTAGCTAATAATAGTTGCCAGAGTGTTGAGAGTTAAGGATTTGCAACGAATCTCCAAGTAAATAAAGGGTCGGCAACGCGTCCGTGTTTCTTCTAGACTCTCAAGTCTAGTAGGGCTGAAAGCTCGAAGCGTCCCATTAGAGCATATCGTGTTTATATGCGGCCCAGTCGGGTGAGCGATAACTTTATTGAGGCCAATTAAAAGTTGAATTATTTCTTTTGATCCACCTACATAGTTATGATGCTAATAATTGTTAAATAATACACATATTTAAGCATACGTATTTCCAAAGCTCTTTTTTTTATGAAATAATATTAGATGATTTCATTGATGCTTGTAGAAGTCGATACTGTTTGGTGTGCGATGTCGGCCGACGCGGTTATAGTTGTGTGTATAGCAGTGGCGGCGCGTCAAGAATATTCTTAGGGAAGCCGGAAATAATATGCTTTTCTTATTTTTCATGAGCTGTAGTAAAAGAACTGGGTTGGAGCCTGTACTCCGGACTTCGAAATCTGAACTTAGTATCGTGCCGTCCCTTTCACTCTCATGTTATTCTCTATATGCGTGAGAGGGACGACACGATACGTAGTTCGGAGTAGCCCCTCTGGCTGGAAATTAGGCAAGCCGGTGGGAATCGAGTTGTATGGACGCTCCGCCACTGGTGTATAGTGAAAACAAAGTTACTGATTATTATTTGCAATAGCATTACTTTACAATGAGTGGAACATATATAGCAGAATAGAGACATATTAATCTACTTACATATTTAATGAATGATGTTTCCGGGCACGTACAGAAAGCTGCGGAGTTGGGCGTGTTCTTTTCGCAGACTGCGACGGACGCAACGGCCGCTGTGGTTGTGTGATGCCCATGGATATCTGTAGCTAAATGTGAAATTCAATCTGTCCAAGAGATAATCTAAAGAAGAACTAAAAAAATATTAGAGATGAAAAAACGACTGATTGTTTTAGTTCTAACATGTTTTCAACTCGATATGGAAACATGTAGGTAACAGGCGGCAACCACGGGAAGGTAAATCAATCAGTCTTGCTTGAGGGATCACTGCAACTGTGAGCTACTCCTCAAAGCCATTCGCCAAATTAACTACCAGAATGTTATAACGTCCCAGTAGTTAAAATAGATGCAAACCCAATGCAATTCGCAACCGGTTGCTAATCTGTATTGCCTTGGACTCGCCTCCGCCCAAAAGGGGAGACCACTTCTCCCCGGGGTATGAGATGAATGAAGGTGAGTATATGGAAACAGCAATATGAAAAAAGCAAATGTGTATAATGACTAAGATAAGAAAAGAGTTGCGCGAGTATAAGTACAATTAAGTTGCTAATTTTCGAGTGAGAAGAATGCACAAACCCCGTTTATGAAACTTTACAGTTAAAAATATATCCTTAAATCGGACCAATACACCTATTAGAGTAGCTGAACATAACGTTATGACAATGTGGTCTTAAGATGCATTTACAGTCTAACAACAACTGACATTGGAAAAGAACAATCGTATGCTATATGAATTGAAATACTTTAGACAACGGTCATCATCCTAAGAGAAAATGCAGCAAAAGCTTTTTCTTGCGTAGTTTACTTTCAAACAACAAAGACACATATACATCAGGTCAGGATACCCAAAAGCTGCAAAGGTAAATTTAAAGACATACTTTGCTCTGTAAAAAGCTCTGTAAGGATCCATAATAAACACCGGTTGATTATTTTCAAATAGAAAGTATTAACAAATTGTACAGGCTCCATGCAATATAGTTTTCCTAGGTACGAGTATATCAGTTATTCATGAATAAAGGATGATAATGAGTGTATGAAATGATATAGAAATAAATAAATAACGCGCAACGCGTTGCCAGCTCGACATGATTAAAGTATACATTATATGATTTATATTTACAATTTACAATATATTTACACAACCAGCTTGCAGACAGTGGTGAACAATTAACAATGCATTTTTCGAGAAAGCCCCTTATCTTTTATAGTAACTGCGGATAAACGACATTATTTGCCATAGACCTGTTATTGGATATCCTACTGCTGTGAGTCAATATTTTAATGTCACTTTTGTTTTGAACGCGACCTAACGCCACGTACAGTTGACCGTGACTAAAGACATCGGATCTCAAGTCGACACCTACGCGATTAATGGTCTGGCCCTGACTTTTATGAATCGACATTGCGTAGCACACCTGCAACGGAAACTGTCGCCTCATCATCTCGATCGGACTGCGGCGATCGATCGGGGCTTTGAAAGAAATGCGCGGAATTAAATAGTCCTCTTGTTGATTTCGTTTGCGGACTGTGATGAGGCGAGGTGTAGCCGCGACGACTATGACTTTGGTCCCGTTCACTAAGCCATCCGCGAAACTAAGATTACGAGTAACCATACATACACACCCAACTTTGAGCACTAAATCGTACTCCGGGACACCGTTCGGTTGCAGTCTGTTTAATGCGTCCGTACCGAAATACAGCTCGTCGCAGCCTTCACTGACGACGTTATCGACGGAGAAAAAATGCATTTCCTCATGGGGCAATCGACGCATCATCTCGTTATTAATCTCTTTCACGCCAGCGTTGTGTGTGGAAAGGATTGCTCTACCTGCGCAGATGTCAGGTTCCTCTAAGACGACTAATGGGAAAACGAAATCTGTGAGGTCGCTCAGACTCGTTACATACGAAATGTCGGAGAGGTCAATTAAATTTTGAAAATTGCGCCTTACTTGCACCCTTTCCGAAGGAAGCTGATTTGATCCCAATCTTAATAGAAATTCACCAAATTCGGGATCATCCGTCTGACGTTGGGACGTCGTCAGAGAGAAGGTTTTTAACTTTTCCCAGACAGGTGATGATTTCACCGAACAGTTGATTACGTCTGAACCTGTTTTCGCATTAGTCACTACCGGTGGAATCTGACGGAAATCACCGGCGAATATAATGAGTTTACCGCCAAAAATCTTTTCCGAGTCCATGAGGTCTCGGAGCGACCTGTCCAACATGTGGATCAAATACTTGTGAGCCATAGGGGCTTCATCGTAGATGATGACGTCCGCATTGCGAATGAGTTCCCCCCGCTGAGAACGTCTAGTGACGCTCCAGTGTCCAAGATCGTCCACCAGATCGATGGGGAACTTGAACATGCTGTGTGCCGTCATGCCATTAGGATAGTTTTGGGCGGCAATGCCCGGGCTAGCCGTACATAGAACGACACCTTTCAATTCGCCGCGCACGTGAGATGTTATTAGATTTAATAATAACGTCTTACCGGTACCCGCCGGACCATCAACGAAGATTGCGTTGTTGTTTTGAGCGCGGAATTCGTTATTAGTTACGAACTCGTGCACGTAATCGTACACGGCCCGTTGATCAACTGACAATTTCGGTAGCCACTCCTGAACGAATCCGTTCAGGAGTTCCTGATCGTAATCGACGTATTCGCGGCCTAATTCGGTGGTATCATCGTGTACCACCGGCAGTCCCTGATCGCGCAAGCTGCTACCGTGCTTGCGCAATAGCCTATTGATCACTACGAGGCTTTCCTCGCGGGCCCTATCCACTAAATCGGATCCCAACCTTTTGATAAAATCTTCGCTCAGTTGATCTTTAAATCCCTCCCACAATGACGCGACTGCGACACCGTTCGCAGCTAGCATGACAAAAAAGTGGCGTAAACGCGCGGCAGTCATAAAAGTGGAAGCTTCCTGCATTGCTCTGTGATACTCTGATTCGTCATCAGCCAATCCGACCGCTTGCGCGGCTCCTTGGAATGTGGTGCAACCCGCACCACCAAGACTGATGAGGTCATCATAACTACGGCACGGATACGCGGACAAGAGTAAGCGCAGATAAAATTGTTCACCTCGATTCGGAGCGACCCAGAACATGCGTGCTACAACTCGTCCCCTCTGTCTAGGCGTAACGAATTTACCGTTTGATAGTTCGTAAATTTGCGCGGTCTTCAAATTTGGACGGCTCGGATGGACTATGTATTTTTCATTGAATTCAATATAAGTCAGACGGTCAAATTCTTCGCCCGGCGGTCTCGCAAAATAAGTGAGCAGGAGTGAACCTGATCGCTCCGCAGCCTCGGCTACGTTATCCGGGTGAAAGAAGACCGACTGACGGTCGCTCAAATGCACGGGTAGCTGTTCTACTGTTGGATCGCGACCTACGATATGGAATTCGAATACTCTCCACGCCGCGTCGCACGAACCTACGTAACGTTTCGTAACATACGTTTCGATCTCGTTATTTTTCAATTCCTCCGGGACTAATGCAACACGAGCCATGTCAACGCCTTTTGTTATATATTTGAAGAGGTATTTAATCATCGAACGCGCTGAAGTTGCTTCTAAATTTATGTGGCAATCGTACCTCAGCAGTAAGGCGGCATTGTACGGAGCTACCCACAAATCGTTAACTAGAACGTCCCTATTGCGATATTTAATGGTCGCTTCATTTTTACTATCTCGGCGCAAATGTGTAAAGCCTCTATCGTCACAATAGGTGACTTCAGTTTCCTTTTTAGGGAAATAACGGGTACATTTCTTTAATTCCTTGTCCCAGCATTGCAAATCTGTACGGTAGTTAGGTCCGCACGGTCCGTGTATCATGTGTTTGAGAACCGCTGCGCGGAGTCTACCGTTAGCCTCTGTCGGGCTAGGAATATCGGCCCGTATGAAACTGTCGATGTCGACATTTTGTACTGGACCGCCGCCCTCTACTCTAAAAGCTATATGAGCATGAGGAAGTCCTCTCTTTTGGAATTCGATCACGTGTAAGATGTACACGATTCCACCAAAGTATTGTTTAGACTTAAGGTCTCTTAAAAGCTGGGCAAGTTTCAATTGAAATACTCGTGCACATACCATTGGTGTGGGATTCAGGCCTGCCGGTGTTGATTGTTGTATTTCCGGCCATTTCGGGTTACATGTCATCGTGAGAAAAAATGAAGGTGCGCCCAATCTATTTAACAAACTAATTGCATCTAAATAATGATGTTTCATGTAACGCTCACAGCCCGTAAATGTGTACGGTAAGTATATGCGACCTGGTACAATACCGCCTTCACCTTGTACGGTCTCATCTCTCATAAGTACTTCTTCAAGCGGAGCCACTCTTAGGCCTCCGCTATGTCTTCGTGGCGTTTGCATATTGTGAATGTATCGCAACCGTTCTTGTAAAATTCTACACCACATATCGACCAGCCACTCTTCTGACAAACGACCCAGTTGCGAAAAACGCGGCTCTGATAGCAAAAGGCATCTCGTGTACTTGTGTTGAGCTAATTTTCGTCCATTATTATCTTTAGTGTTAATCTCCCATCCCGTTTCTCCGTGGGGATATAATAATGGATATTGTAAACTCTCGTACAGTTTGTTCATTAAATCTACTGTATGAGGTTTACTGCCGCCGATTTTCCAAATCACTATACAACGCGGTATGTATCGTTCGGTTTCGGTACTAATTACGGCGGCTACTTCATTACCGACAGGTCGATCACCTAAAATGTTACCGTCACGAGGACGAGACGCGCGCGTGTCAAAAATCAAATGGGCCTGTTCTGATGTCTCCTGACTTAATCTTTTAAAACAATCAATGTACGGATTATTCTCGTGCAGGAAATGTGTGATCGACCTCACTACATCCGTGTTGAGACTTTGCCCGGTGGCAATTCTTTCGCGCTCACTACTATCTTCGATGTACAGGCCGATAGGGTTCGTTGATCCGGTGTAACTTAAATCGAAAACGCGATGGTAAATACGGCCCTGCACTTTCACGAATGAAATACCCGAATCGGGATTTTGAAAACCGTGCGTGGTTCCGAGAGCACTAAACGCGAACAAATGATTGTAGGCTCGCGATCTCTGAAGAAAAGACGGATCACTATAGAAAGCTTCAGTGAGCGGAGCGTAGTTTTTTATTTTATATGTACCGCCTCCGCCACAGCACCATTGTTTTCGGCCCTTTTCTTCTTCGAAGAGAGGTGCTCTGCAATATTCACATTTGTAAATATCTGGACTTAATAGTGAAGTTTTGCCAAGAGAAATGGTTTCTATGGGGTTAAGCTCATCGTCGCATCGCTGGCCTATAAGTTTAGTCGAGCCGCGTAAATTATTATCGACGTTCCTATTATTATCTTCATACCGAACCACCGCTGCCCTATTCACTTCGGGATTTTGTTGCGAGTAACGGTTTACTGCGTCTCTGTTTACCTCGGGGTTTTCCCGGGTGTACCGGGTTACTGCGGCGATCTTTTGTTGTCGGTTTTGTACATAATATCTTTTCGCGGCTTCCCTAAACACGTTCGGTTTATGTAACGCGTATTTTTTAACCGCTTTTGAGCTGGCTTTAGTAACGGTAGTTACGCGTCCCCTTTTTACTTTTCTGGGCCGTCCGCGCGGTTTGCCATCTACAATTTCGCTATCCATCGTTGGAGTGTCAATTGTTAATGGTGCCAAAACAATGGTAGGTTTTAGATATGATAATTTTAAATCTGATGAGTATTTCGCGATATCTTTGGCTGATAATTCTGCAATCGGCAATTTCTCTAATACTACTACCGGTTTGAGAGTAGTGAATTTTGGGTCTAAAGTGTGGTCTTTGCCGAAGACCTCGTTCAATTTTGAAGTCGAAAGTCTCTCTAATCTAACTATCGGTTCACGTGACAACTTAATTTCCGATGAAACTAAGGTGATTTTATCAATCGAATATTGAGCACAATACCCTTCTGGTAGCAATCTAAACAAAAGTTTAGCAAGAGCTTTGATGGATGAGCATCGAAAGAATCGCGCTAAACCTTCGCCACGCCAATCAGAATGGTATCTATGATTATTATATTCGTCAACTTCGTGACTGTTGAAATAATAATACTCGTCATTATGACGCCAAAACGATGTAGTGTTCGCGAGCCCCGTGAATAAATAAGAATCGGTCGCGTCAGAATGGTCAGCATTGAATATGTCGTTCCTGAGGATTGACTCTAAATTATTTAATTCCGCGTCAGTGTTTAAAGAATTTGGATACAAGCCATTAGTTTTCCAAACGACGGATATTGTGGCCAAATGGTTCCCTACTTGTAATCCGTCAGAAAGCTGCAACAACTCATCTGGAAAGCAATGCGGAGATTCATATCTAATGCCCGGTTGGCGCAAACGGAGATAGACGAGATCTCCAGAATTTAATATCATGTCAATATCCGCCGTACTAAAAACATCACGACCACTAATACAAGAATGTATACAAGCGCATGCCGACATAGCAACGCATTGCGCGTTATTACCTCGGTAGCGGCCAGTGTCACCCTGATGAGTAGGTAGTCCCTTGAATAGATTACATTAAATATAATTGCAGTAGATGTAATAAAATTCAACAAAGTTAAGAAACCGACAGATTGAAAGCAAATTAAAAGAAAAAAAGCCGGCCAAGTGCGTCTCGGGCCACGCACAGTACCCTACAGGGTTTCGTAGTTGCCCGTCCATCACACCACCGGTCATATGCGGGATTACGGACCCGTAGAAAGGTTTTTACTGATCTTAGTACTGATGATGTACTTTTTTTGAGATGTTGTGTTGTATATATATTTTTGTACTTTACGGTAATGTCTACTTAGCTGTGATAGTTTTCCTTTTAAATTCATCGTATGTACCACTACCATGATTTCTTTCACATGCCTAGTAGCCACCGTTTAGCTGGCAGGGTCGGGGGGGGGGAACACTTGACCATAGCAAAAATTATCATTTCAAAGCTTAATATCATGTTAACCGATTCTTAAATCAAAAATTGTTTTTAGAAACCTTATAATATTTTTGAAAGAGCTATCCAACTATAACCCACACGATGGGGTTTGGAAGGAAAAAAATTGCACCATCACTTTACAGGTAGGGGAGGTACCCTAAAAAAAACTTTTTTTATGATTTTATTCTACCGTTTTGTCGGCGTCATGCCAAATTGCAGCTTTCTAGTACTAACGATTACTGAGAAAAGCCAGGGACGGACGGACGGACATGGCGAAACTATAAGGGTTCCTTGTTTACTATGGAACCCTAAAAAACTGACATAACAACTATCTTATAATATGTACTGATATAACTGGCATAATTTTCATATCTAATATATATAACATTAAAGACTATAGACCACTTTAGTGTTATTTATATAAGTAAACAAAGGTTATACTTATTCAATTTTGTACATAACATATTTATTAAAATGTATTAAAAATTGATATTATTTATTTATTGATTCATGTCGTTGTACACATGATTATATAAATCATTAAGTTCTATATAACAATATTCCAGCTGCGTTATTCCGTTAGGTCAATGTGTCGTTGCTTCGTTCCCATCCGAACCGTGATGCTCTGCGCTCACTATACTTTCAGTAGGTATAAAATGATTGGTATCATCTGAAAAGTTGATTCGCCCAGCTGCCGTGGCGTCTTTTTTCGACTCCATTTTCAGTGGTACATCTTCATGCAAACTGTAATATTTGTCAACGATGTTCAACATCAGTAGTATCGCTTGTTCATGAAATATGATTTGGTTCACATTTGACACAACACTATATTATAATAAAACACTCCTTTTCTCACTATTTTTCTTTAAAACCACTCCCAACCTTTTTAACACCCTGTCATACACAAAACACGGGAATGTGTTTTAGGGATATATCTGTTGTTGGAGCCAAAAAACAAAGTCGACAAGTTTTAACTGGCAATTATTAAAAGATCAGCAACGCTCACCCTTGAAGTTTCAAACATCCATATGCTGTGGTGATCATTTACAATCAAGTGGGCAGTACACTTGTTTGCCGCCAATGTTGTTGTATAAATTTATTTTAACAGTTTCATTAAATTTATTTTTAAAAAGAAATTTAACTCTTTTAAGTCTATTGCAATTTATGTTCTTATTATTAATAAAATAATGCTGTAGTATTACATGAAAGTGGGGTGAATAATTTTATTCATTGTTGGTGATCATTAACTATTATCAAAACAATAACTGGCTTCATACGAAATAGGTACATGTCTATATTCAATCAGATTTATAATATGTCAATGAATATTTATAAATATTATTAATTGAAATAAGTTTCATTTTAAGTGCAAAAAAACTATTGTTAACTGTACCTATCTCCCACTTACCTACTTGGAGTTGCTGAATAGACCAGTTGCTGATTGTTTACATTGTACACAAAATATTTATGTTTGTGAATTGTTAAATAAATGCAGGATTTATGTTTATTAAGAAACAAAAATAATTCCAAGTAGTGTTCACTTTCTTTCAAAAAAAATTGTAATTTAATGTTAAATATGCACAATAATATATAATTAAACTCACCCGAAGATATGCAGCTAAATTCATCTGATGACCGCTGATGGCCTGTAAATAAATGAATATGAATATATATTTATTCTACTTAACATAGTAATAAGCAAGTTATTTATATAGATTAAACTTAAAAGAAAAGACAAAAAATGTCGCTATCACAATTCAAATTATAAAGTTTTGTAAAATTATTATGTCAAAGACAATGTATGTATGGAAGCAGTACATTAAGGTAAGCGACTTTATATGATATGATACACACATTACTGATAAGTAATAATAGTTGAAATTAAATACACTGAGCCTGTACTCCAAACTTCGAAATCCTAACTTCGTATCGTGCCGTCCCTTTCACTCTCGTGTTCTTCACTATATGAGTGAGAGGGACGGCACGACACAAAGTTCGGAGTAGCCCCTCTGACCCCATGTCATGTCGCGTCCATCAGGTGGAAAGTTGGATGATGCGAGAGTTTTAATGACTTTGCAATTAAATAACTACAATAAGATCACAAAAAACAAAAATATCCTTGAATTGTATTGAAACGAATCGTGTAAAATTGTAAACCATTCATTTACCAAGCTCAAAGATTCTTCCATTTCGTAATAATAATAGTTACCTACTTAATGTTTGCGAAAATTATCATATACTCACCGGTTTTTTTGTAAACGTTTTGCCACTAAGAGTTTCTTATATACATTATAGATAAAAAGGGTGTGGAACTAAAATAAAAACGTGGTAAACGTTATTTTACAAACGTAGAACACACTTCGACTTGCTTTAGTATGAGATTGTATATCGTTATTAATTAAAACATTACCAAATGTACGACAATATTACACACACAACACAGTACATATGTTTGAGACCAAAAGAACTGTATATATTCCATGAACTACATTTTTAAATAAAATACTTTTATATCAAAGCCAAATAGCACAAACAGTTTCAGTCGTTGTTTATATTGACTACAGGTACGTAGGTAGATAGATTAGGATTTGCGCTGTGATTGGAGGGCTGTCATCATGTCGCTTCGACAGGTGGGAACGCGGGCAAATTCAATTGTTGTTTCAAAGTGTTGTAATTTGTAAAGAATATATAAATAATGACTTACCTGAGTTATCAGGCATAGGCGCATTTAATGAGCAGAGTCGCTTGGAGCGTCTCACGGCGGCGGGAGTTTCACATTCACGTTTCATCTGAAATATATAGCAATTTTTGTACAAAATAATCTTTTATCAACCCCGAAAAGTTTTGTCTGACAGTTGTTAAGTTAAAAAACAACAGATAATAAGTTTAATTAATGGAATTAAGATTTGCGATTTTGGACGCTTTCTCATAATCAAAATGGCGTCCCATAGAAAAATTTTCTCATCAATCGTTTTTTAAGTTAACAAAGTTTTTATTGGATTAATCAACATGATTATTATAGACAGGACATTTTAAAAGTTTTCTAATATAAAAGTGATAATGAATTTACTTATATAACATTATTAATAATTTAAATTAATTATATAAGTGAGACCAAACTCTTACCTTTTCAAGCGGGAGGCGGGAAAAGTGCTTGTGTATTTTTTTTCTAACGCACGCAGCGTTTGAATAAAGCCGGCCACACACAGTATGCAATTTTCTGTATTTGAAATATTTAATAAACAACATTTTATTGTATTCAATATTAATATGCGATATCTATTGCAATGAAAGAAATCTAAATGGTCTTCTTTCAATAATTAAATCACTTGTATGTTGTACAATTCAATACAGGTGTTTCGCACAAACATCTGGGGCGCTACCGCGAACAGCAAACGAAGTTTTCCCTCTCTGTCGCACTTGCAAGTTTGCACATAAGTGAGACAGAGAGGGAAAACTTCGTTTGTGGTTCGCGGTAGTCCCTCTGATCATATTTAATATATATATATATAACTCTTATTAGTCTCACCTTTATGTAGTATGCGTGTATGTATATAATAATTATTCAATATAGTAATTGGTGCTTTGCTTAGTGCCTAAAAAAACATGTACAACAATTATTTTGCGGACGCGTTTTGTTTTGTAACTATAAGTCTACAAGAGTCCCATTAGAGAAAACCCCAGAACTTAAAAAAGGGTGTTACGAACAACCATCAAGCATAGCTGATTTGCAGTGAGTCGTCGATGCGAGAGTGAGAGATTCGTGTCTACATGATCTCTCGTTTACGCACATTCAATATATAACTGTGCAAATAAATAAATGTTTATACGAATGAGTAAAACTCATTTAATAAATGCATTTATTGATTGTAGTGTGTCCACTTATACATTAACAAAAAAAGCAATTCATCAGATACTTATTTGCCACAATGAGAGCTATCGCGTATGAATTCGCCGCTAGAGGCGCTAGTGTAGCGTGAGGTCTCCGAAACGTCAAATGTCACTCTTTGTGGTTGCGCTACGCGGGTTAATATCTAACTGGAACAATATGGTGACTATTTTGCAATACCTGTGCTTGATTATGGCAAATATGAGTTAGGGGTCAATGACTGTTAGGGCTTTGAGACAGTTTTGTCTTTCGGAAACTTATTTCCTCCATTTTTCCGAACAAAACGGGACTGCGCTACTATGCGTTCGACATTTTTACGGTACGGTTTTAATGTATTGAATATGATTTAAATGTAAACTTCGTTCTGATGTCCATAATAACTAATAACAATTTTTGACAGCTGGACCTTACTCGACAGTGGCGCCAACTGGTGAGCACAAAAACGATAGCCCCCATTGTATAGTATTAAAAGTTGACGTGTAATCGTTTGTGGCATGCTTTATTTGCACTGGGTGGTGTTGCCGATATAAAAAAAGTTTGAATCTTTACTCAAGATCTGTCTCTTCAATATTTTGTTGTACTTTAATTACATTCATATGATTATTTGATTTGAAATGAACAGAATCATCCCATTTATAATTAGTAAATTCATGGGATTGTTATACAAAATCAAATTTGTAATTTATGTTTCATTAAAACTTATTACACTGGCAACTAATCATACCTATATGTCAAAACAAAAGTTTTGGCTGGAAACTAAAGTTATTGAAATAAAACACTATGTTAAAGTCTGTAATTATATTTTAATGAATGTAAATAGAATTGAATGCATACGTACTATTATATATACAAATCATGTACGTAGTGATTATTATTATAACTAAGCAATACTGTGTAATACATATAACCTAATCCTAATTGACTATTGCTTTTTTTATTTTTCAGAGAAAAATTAATGTCTATTGAAACAAAACATGAGAAATAAATGAATAAACGTCGATTTCTGTCCAATAAATACATTTCCGAGAAATGGAAGCCAAGTGGCCGGTGACATTACTGAATTCAAGAATTTTGTTGGGCGCACGAAATAGTTTCGTCGCCACGGTGTGAAATAAAGCACGCTGTATTCCTATGTTCAATTCATCAGTCGCCGTTACGTTAGCTCGTACAAATTATTCGAGGGCACAACTATCCAATTGAAAACATGACTTTGAACTATGTAATTACAATGGACCCTTAGCAATAGTACCTATTATAATAAAATCCTAATCTAATTAGGAATACATTTTTATATTTAATCAAATAAATAAATATATTTTCTGATTTGATAGGACAGAATTCACATGTAGTATTTTTCACTTGTTATGCTTGCGCCACTGCCTCACTCGCATTCATCTTATGTTGATCAGGAGTGTTAAAAAGTATATGTTACTTACTTGTTACAGCTTAGCTGATACTATACAAACTTTGAACCGCCAAACGTGGCTTTAATGTAATCTGTCACGGATTGTTTGTCTTACCACATTTCATATAGGAATAATTCATGTGGAAATATTTCACCGTCAAGGATTTTTGAGTGTTGGTGAAAAATGATTCATTTATAACAATGCCAATTATTGAATGTTCGAATATATTTTTCATATTACATGTCGAAAACTACAATAATAATAAGATATACCTCTGTTATATGGTGATAAAAATATTGTGGATTTCAATAAAAATCTTTGTATTCAAGTTTTTTCTTTATTAGCTTAAACGATTTCAAAGTACATTTCATACCAATTCAAATGTAATTAAACTACTTAATCCAATCAAATACTTATCCAAAAAAGAAATGACATAATAGATGAAATATGGGTATGTAAAACATTTTTTTTTAGAAAATGTAAGTATATAGAAGTAAGAAACGAAACCCAAGCTTGTAGCATGATATATAAATAAATAAAAAATAAAAAAATAGACATATTTGTGTGACAACAATCTATAGGATGTATATACACCGTAATCAACAAACATTAATCATAGTACGTGACTGGATTAAACATATATTGAATTGAAATAAATGCTTTCTTCCTTTCTTTAAATACATGTACCAATGTATAGTACTGGCCGCCCACAAGGTTTGTACCGTAATTGTGCAGTATCAATATACTTATCACCATATAAATCGTCTTACTCGAGCCAGATTATCCATGTTATACTTACTTAATAGCTACTATTTATATACTATCATCAAATCAGTTATATTATAGGACTTAGATTTACACTTCCATAATATGTTTCTTGCTAGAATCGACATCGCAAGGAGGATAGGAAAATGGGATGCTCCAAAGACATTCGGCCGTGTGCCGGCCGACAGATAGTGACTGACATCCGACATATCCATAAAAATTATATAGGTAGTATAATAACACCAACGAAATGGCGAAATTACTTAGTCACAGCACAATGAAACTACTGTGAATCATAGTTAATTGTGCCGCTTTTTGTAGTAGGTTGCAGAAAATAATATACCTTAAATTTATTAATACCAGGTTAAGTGACATTGGTTCTCACACCAACCACACCATGGAACTGCTGGTCAAGTCAGTTAAAATGTATGTTCCATTATTTTAAGTTCGTAAGTAATATCATATTGTAATAACGATCTAATCATTGTTTCCTGTTTATTATCTTCCGAAATTTGCACCTAAACAATGCAATGATATCGTACAGTATTAACATTATAGGAAATGTTCGCAATTATTTAAATTTATCGCAATCAGTGTTCCCCAGGGTAGTGTCCTGAAACCTCCTTTATTTTACATGAAAAAAATGGAATGAATTAGCTCAAAAGAACGCCTTTGGCCTTCGAGTTCTTATAATGTGGTTGAAGCAATTGTCATACATTTTAAAGCTGTAGTCTCGTAAAGACTGACGCTCACCCGAGGGCCTCCGGCCCTCGAGTTCGCGTTTTTTGGTTGACACAATTCTCATAAGTAATTTTTTAACCTGTAGTCTCATAAAAAGTTGGTTGAAGAACCTGCCATAAATAAATAAACAATACCCATAGATTTCGCAAACGTATTAAAATTGATATTATTTATTTATTGATTCATGTCGTTGTACACATGATTAGGTATATAAATCATTAAGTTCTATATAACAATATTCAAGCTGCGTCATTCCGTTAGGTCAATGTGTCGTTGCTTCGTTCCCGTCCGAACCGTGATGCTCTGCGCTCACTATACTTTAAGTAAGGTACGGAATAATATTTTGGGGCAACTGTACAGATAGAGACCTAGTCTTCAAAGGTCAGAAGAAATATATCAGATCCGTCTGCGGCCTAAACCCCTACGAATCATGTAAACCCTATTTTATTAAATTAAATATCCTGACATTTCCATTACTCTATATTTTTGAAACAGCAATGTATGTTAAACACAACAATAACCAGTTCTCGAGCTTTAATAGTGTTCGTATGCAGGGTAAGATAAACTATGGACCATTCAAAACTGTCCTACTTTCGATAAGCATATTTGGAATGGCGCCTAGAATTTTCAAAAAATTGCCAACTGCCATCTTGAAACTCCATGACCCTCATTTATTTAAGAAATCGTTGTTTAAATTTCTAGCTACCAAAGCATACTATTCCATACAAGAATATTTAAACGATCCTAACATAACATAAGCGTATAATAGCATAATTAACGATTTTATATTTAATGTGTAAATATGCATGCTGCATGGTATTTTGTGGCTATTTGTATGCCTTAACAGGCAAGACATAGTGATACAATCCATAAACTGAAACACCGATGTACATACCTATGTTTAACAAATAAAATATTTTGTATTTGTATTTGTAAGTATAAAATGATTGGTATCATCTGAAAAGTTGATTCGCCCAGCTGCCGTGGCGTCTTTTTTCGACTCCATTTTCAGTGTCAACTATCCTGACGACACGATGTTCAACATCAGTAGTATCGCTTTCTTGTACTTTTAATTCCGTTTAGGTATATTTAGTGTTCATGAAATATGATTTGGTTCACATTTGACACAACACTATATTATAATAAAACACTCCTTTTCTCACTATTTTTCTTTAAAACACTCCCAACCTT
Organism: Epiblema foenella; assembly: GCA_963556455.1. Classification (NCBI taxonomy): domain Eukaryota; kingdom Metazoa; phylum Arthropoda; class Insecta; order Lepidoptera; family Tortricidae; genus Epiblema; species Epiblema foenella. The sequence goes on along the minus strand of OY747097.1, from coordinate 3,528,552 downwards.
TTTAACACCCTGTCAAATACAAAACATGGGAATGTCAACTTGTGTTTTACTCAAAAGCAAAATTGAACCATACCTATATAAATGCATGTGCATTAATATTGCACTGCACGTTACGCCATGAGGGAGATATCCGTTGTTGGAGCCAAAAAGAAAAGTCGACAAATTTTAACTGGTAATTATTAAAAGATCAGCAACGCTCACCCTTGAAATTGCAAACATCCATATGCTGTGGTGGTCATTCACAATCAGGTGGGCAGTACACTTGTTTGCCGCCAATGTTGTTGTATAAATTTATTTTAGCAGTTTCATTAAATTTATTTTTAAATAGAAATTTAACTCTTTTAAGTCTATTGCAATGTATGTTCTTATTATTAATAAAATAATGCAGTTGTATTACATGAAAGTGGGGTGAATAATTTTATTCATTGTTGGTGATCATTAACTATTATCAAAACAATAATTGGCTTCATACTAAATAGGTACATGTCTATATTCAATCAGATTTATAATATGTCAATGAATTAATTAATAGATGAGCATTAATTTATTAATATAAGTATGAATGAATGGGTTTTATTCTCACAATTAAATTACTACGTAACTAAACTATATGAAATCAGTATTAATGAGTGAGAAGGGGGGATTCCTCGTTCCTATAACTACCCGGCGCAAAGGTCCCTAGTAGGTATACTGGCGGAGTTCCCACGTTGTATGGCCAGGGATATTCTTTGCACCAGGTACTCACCAGAACGGGGATCGCCTCCCCGATCTCTTAAGCGACGAGCCAGGGTTGCAATAAACGCTTTAGCCTCGGCACACCAGGGCCCGCCAGTCTCTACGGCTATTGGGACGAACTGCTATGTTCGTCCCAATAGCCGTAGAGACTGGCGGACGGTATACTAGGGACCTTTGCGCCGGGTAGTTATAGGAACGAGGAATCATGAGAAATGAAACATGAGAAATAAATGAATATACGTCGGTTACTGTTCAATAAATACATTTCCGAAAAATGGAAGCGCGAAATAGTTTCGTCGCCACGGTGTGAAATAAAGCGCGCTGTATTCCTTTGTTCAATTCATCAGTCGCCGTTATGTTAGCTCATACAAATCATTCGAGGACACAACTATCCAATTGAAAACATGACTTTGAACTATGTAATTACAATGCACCCTTAGCAATAGTACCTATTATAATAAAATCCTGATCTAATTAGGAATACATTTTTATATTTAATCAAATAAATAAATATATTTTCTGATTTGATAGGACAGAATTCACATGTAGTATTTTTCACTTGTTATGCTTGCGCCACTGCCTCACTCGCATTCATCTTATGTTGATCAGGAGTGTTAAAAAGTATATGTTACTTACTTGTTACAGCTTAGCTGATACTATACAAACTTTGAACCGCCAAACGTGGCTTTAATGTAATCTGTCACGGATTGTTTGTCTTACCACATTTCATATAGGAATAATTCATGTGGAAATATTTCACCGCAAAGGATTTTTGTGTGTTGATGAAAAATTATTCATTTATAACAATGCCAATTATTGAATGTTCGAATATATTTTTCATATCACATGTCGAAAACTATAATAATAATAAGATATACCTCTGTTATATGGTGATAAAAATATTGTGGATTTCAATAAAAATCTTTGTATTCAAGTTTTTTCTTTATTGGCTTAAACAATTTCAACGTTCATTTCATACCAAGTCAAATGTAATTAAACTACTTAATCCAATTAAATACTTATCCAAAAAAGAAATGACATAGTAGACGAAATATGGGTATGTAAAACATTCTTTTTTTTAGAAAATATATATAGACATTCGTGTGACAACAATCTATAGGATGTACGTACACCAAAATCAACAAATATTAATCATAGTACGTGACTGGATTAAACATATATTGAATTGAAATACATGTACCAATGTATAGTACTGGCCGCCCCAAGGTTTGTACCGTGATTGTGCAGTGTTGATATACTCATCATCACATAAATCGTCTTACTCGAGCCAGATTATCCATGTTATACTTACTTAATAGCTACTATTTATATACTATCATCAAATCAGTTATATTATAGGGCTTAGATTTACACTTAGATAAGATGTTTCTTGCTAGAATCGAGATCGCAAGGAGGATAGGAAAATGGGATGCTCCCAAGACATTCGGCCGTGTACCGACATCCGACATATCCATAAAAATTGTATAGGTAGTATAATAACACCAACGAAATGGCGAAATTACTTAGTCACAGTACAATGAAACTACTGTGAATCATAGTTAATTGTGCCGGTTTTTGTAGTAGGTTGCAGAAAATAATATATTAAATTTATTAATACCAGGTTAAGTGTCATTGGTTCTCACACCAATCACACCATGGAACTGCTGGTTCCAAAGTCAGTTAGTAGTAGTAGTTAAAGTCAGTTAAAATGTATGTTCCATTATTTTAAGTTCGTAAGTAATATTATATTGTAATAACGATCTAATCATTGTTTCCTGTCTATTATCTTCCGAAAGCACCTAAACCATGTAATGATATCGTACAGTATTAACATTATAGGAAATGTTCGCAATTATTTCAATTTATCGCAGTCAGTATTCCCCAGGGTAGCGTCCTCCAGGACAGGAGTGTAATGTGGGGCGGTAAAGATGAGGAGCTACACCAGCGAAGAGTTGGATGTGGCGTACCACAGGGCTCAGTGCTGGGTCCCATCTTGTGGAACGTAGGCTTCGACTGGTTATTGTGCGGTCCGCTCCTGCCTGGTGCAGGTGTGATTTGCTACGCGGACGACACACTGGTAACGTGCCGGGGGAACACATATGAGGAGGCCTCGCGTTTGAGTCTGATCATGAGGACGCTTGTTGTTCAGAGGATCCAGCTACTGGGCTGGGGCAGCTCTGTTCCATGGCCTTCGAAGAGGTCCTCCGAGGGCAGCGGCCATTACATTGTACGGGCAAGCGATTCCGGTCAGGACCCAAATGAAGTACTTGGGTCTAGTGCTGGACGGACGGTGGAATTTCAGGGCACACCTTACGCAACTGGCTCCAAAGTTGGTGAGGGCTGCAGCGGCACTTGGACGGCTATTGCCCAATGTAGGGGGGCCTAACTCGTCCTGCAGACGCCTTTACTCTGGGGTAATAGAGAGTATGGCACTTTACGGTGCCTCCGTATGGGTAGACGCCCTCACTGCTCAAAACAAACCTTTATCGCGGAGAGCGCAGAGGGTTATATCAGTGTGGGCGGTCCGAGGGTATCGCACGTTATCATGGACGGCGGCCACACTTTTGGCAGCAGACCCTCCCTGGGAACTCCAGGCGGAGGTGCTCGCTCAAGTGTACCGGTATCGTGCGGACATGCGGGGAAGGGGAGAAAAACCCGAACCCGATCATATAAATCGGGTCAGAGTAACAGCATATGCTGCCTTACTTTGTAAGTGGGCGGAAGATTTGGAGTACTCAGTGGCCAGTTTAATGATGGTGGAGGCGGTCCGTCCTCATCTGACTCGCTGGGTTACTCGGCGGCACGGGACTCTGTCCTACCGGACACGGGTGTTTCGGCGAATACCTGCACCGAGTGGCAGGTCGAGAGGAGTCACCCGTCTGCCATGAGTGTGGCACGCCACAGGATACGGCGCTCTACACATTGTTGGAGTGTGCGGCCTGGGGCGATCGTAAACGCGATGCTCCACAGTGAGAGGTGCTGGGAGGCAATGGCCACCTTCTGCGAGGACGATATCACGCAGAAGGAGGCAGCGGAGCGGGCGCGCGAGGACGATCCCCTCGCGAATCCGCTCCAAAGACGACGGGTTGGAGTGAGAAAGCGACTATATGCTCATCTTCTCCCTCCACCCCAGAGAGCCACTGGTAGGGGCTGGGGGGGCCCCTACCACTGAATCATCTAACTGGCTCAATTGTCGAAGGTTGCCGAGGCAAGGCAACAACCTTGTAGGGCCTGAGCTCGCTTCGATGCGGGCATAAGCCGAGTCAGCGGTGGCATGCGCAAGCGAATCCTGCGGCGTCTCACATAGACGATGAGGGGAAGCCGCTGGTTTTTAGTGAGTAAATTGACGATGTTCAGAAATCCCACGTCACCGTGCCTACCACCAGGGGGAACGTACGCATAAAGCATTTTCCAGCGTTAGAAAAAAAAGGGTAGCGTCCCGAAACCTCCTTTATTTTACATGAATGAAAAAAAAATGGAATGAATTAGTTCAAAAGAACGCCTTCGGCCTTCGAGTTCTTATAATTTGGTTGAAGCAATTGTCATACATTTTAAAGCTGTAGTCTCGTAAAGACTGACGCTCACCCGAGGGCCTCCGGCCCTCGAGTTCGCGTATTTTGGTTGACACAATTCTCATAATTTTTTAAGCTTGTAGTCTCGTAAAAAGTTGGTTGAAGAAACTGCCATAAATAAATAAACAATATCCATAGATTTCGCAAAGGCTTACGCTCACCCGAGGGCCTCCGGCCCTCGAGTTCGCGTACTTTGGTTGATGCAATTGTCATTTCATTCATAGGTTTTAAAGCTGTAGTCTCGTAAAAACTGACGCTCGCCGTTTCGCGTTTCGTTGGAATGTCATAATGACGAAGAGCGCGCTCTGATGGGACGCTCCGGGCCTTCGGCCCTACGCGGAGCTCGGCCTTCGGCCTCGCTTGGCCTCACCGCTCACCTGTTTCGCTTGTAAGAGTGACGGGAATAGGGAGTGTCCGCGTGGGCTCGCCCTTCGGGCCGCAAGCGGCCCTCGGGCTCGCGTGGAGAGCGCGCTCTGATGGGACGCTCCGGGCCTTGGGCCCTACGCGGAGCTCGGCCTCCGGCCTCGCTCGGCCTCACCGCTCACCTGAGGGCCGTAAGTTACACGGAGGATATGAATAGTTGAGCAACCCCTTCCTCCCGCAGCTCGGCCTTCGGCCTCGCAAAATTACTTGGGGGGGACTCGCTTGGGCACTCGGGGTGAGGCTCCGGGCCTCCGGCTCTGCGCAGGCCTCGCGGCCTGAAGCTCGCCCTTCGGGCTCGCGAAACCTTGTACTTATATAGGATTTTCCTTTGTTTGTGACTCCCGCAGCTCGGCCTTCGGCCTCGCCAAAAATTTGAGGGGGGGGACGTGCCCGGGCACTCTTATGGAGGCTCCGGGCCTTTGGCCCTCCGCCGGGCTCGGCCTGCGGCCTCGCGGCCTGAAGCTCGCCCTTCGGGCTCGCAAAAACTACTCGGAAATTGTTTTGCCCCTGGAGGCCGCCATTTTAGATTTTTCCAAATTTTTTTTTCTTTTGTATATTTTTGGGCCCCCCGAGTCCCCGCATGCAAAATCTCAGCGCGCTCCGACCATTTTGAATTTTAGCCAAAAAAAAAATTTCATTTTTTGGCAAAAATTTTAATGCAGTTTTTTTTACCCGGAAGTTCCCTATGACATTTGGTCGAGCACCTTCCACCCATCTCTCACCGTTTGGCTTTTAGGGGGGGCCAAACAATATCCCATACAAATTTTTTTTCGAGCTACGAAAAAATTTTTTCCACTTTTGGAATCAGGGGACCGGTATCTCTCCGCATGCAAAATCTCAGCGCGCTCCGACCATTTTGAATTTTTGCCAAAAAAAAAATTTCATTTTTTGGCAAAAATTTTAATGCAGTTTTTTTCGCCCGGCAGTTCCCTATGACATTTGGTCGAGCACCTCATACCTATCTCGCACCGTTTCGGTTTTCCATACAATTTTTTTTTTGGCGCTAGAAAAAAAAAAAAACTTTTTTTGGGATTCGGGGACCCATATCACTCCACCCACCGACTTGCAGCTCTCTCCGATCATTTTGAAAATTTGGCCAAAAAAAAAAGTCATTTTTTGGCAAAAAAAATGTCACCCCACCAAATCGCTCGCAGTTCCCTATGACATTTGGTCGAGCACCCCCCACCCATCTGGTACCGTTTTCGCAGGCAGGTCTCCAACTTTTTAGTTTTCCCATGTAGCTCGAATGTCAGATTTTTCTGGGGGTCACGTCGGCACCCTCTCTACTTTTCCCATACATTTCTATATCGGATTCGACCTCCTTCTGGGAGAACAACCATATGAATGAGAAATCAGTGGTAATGCAGCTTTATATAGTATTAATTAACTAGTTTTTCGCGTGGTGCGCGGGGCGCGAGCGCCCCGCGGTACTCTGTGCTCTGTTGTTTTCTGTTTTGTTATTTGTCTTGTACTTTGACTTAACGTCTGAGAGGGGAGGAAGAGGAGAGGGGCGAGTTTGTCATGGAGAGAGGAGTCGGAGATTGAAAATCTGCAATGGGAAGCGGAGAGCGGGAGAGAGATTTGCGAGGCGGGAGTTGCACTCTGTCTTTCTTGTGAAAGTGTGGGGGTGGGGGGGATGACGTATTGGGCGCTAAAAGGCGGTTCCAATGAGTCCAAACACGATGGGTTTATCTTATATAATTAAGGAGTTGCTATGGTCACCTTTTCTGTTTTTATCATCAGAACAGTTCGATGAAACCCTAATATTGCATCTTCATCTAATTTGTACAAATATTCTAAATATCAGTTCAGTAGGTTGAGGATAACGGTGCTAAAATTCAGTTGCAAGTATTGCCTAGAAAACAAAATACCTACCATACATTGCTATAACAATTTCAAGCTAATGGCATTATAAATAGCGACGTTTACCATCAATGAATAGCGTAAAATTCAACATTATTAAAATTCGTTGCTCAATTCTTGACTGGAATTAATGAATTGTGTAATAGGTAGGTATAGCTTCAATATAGCTATGTCTTTATAATGTTAGAGAAAAGATGAAGAAGAGAAGAGAAGACTACCTTCTTCAGTGTTTATATTAAAAGGACCATCTCGACACGTAATATTGAAACATAAATGAAATACCTACAGTGATTATATTAAATTTAGCGCCATCTATACACAGAAATGGAAACATAAATGAAATTAATTAATAACTTATTATTACATTTTAACATCTTTCGTACAATAAACATGGTTATTGTAACACCTACATTATAAATGAATTGAATAATCAGCCTAAACACGATGCTTTTTTATCATGTGTAATTTAAGAGTTTGCTAATAGCGTTATTAGCTTGCCATTTCCATACCATCGCATCTGTCTTCATCATGAGATCAGCTCGGTGGTAGGTGCCTAACATAATATTGTATGTGGCTCGGTGGTAGACCAGAGCATATGTCATCTTATATTCGAGATGCACAAAACTATGACTAACCTAATATGCGCAGCAGCCCTGTAATTGATAGAAGACTGTGTCGCTCTAAGTTAATAGATACTGTTACATCGGTTGTCAATACAAATAAAGATTATTTTTTTGGTTTTAGCTTATTAGCTATAATGCTTGGCTACCAATAATGCAATCATGCTTGTTGATTATTGATGGCATTGCGTAGTTAGTATAATAGATTTCATGGTCGTGTCTGGTAAAACGTTTTGTTTTAAAAACAGCTTCTATTTAAAGGCATATAAAAAAAAAAACCTAACAACCTAAACCTGCTTATTTGCAGGGTAAAATATTAATTTCATGTCAAAGTGAGCAACTGTGATATGCAATTAACATTTGTTTTACGGATATTAATATTTATTTGTGCGCAGTGAGTGTTTTATGAAATTATATTGCTCTAATGGGACGCTTCGGGCCTTCGGCCCTACGCGGAGCTCGTTGAGCCGAAATTTATCAACTCACTTTGTTCTCACCCTCTTACAAATGACATTTTATCATCTGGTTGGCTGCCCCAAGCCCGCCCCTCTAACCCCTTGAGAGCCAGGCAGCCCAAGAAGCTGCAGCCATAAAAGAAGAAAAAAAGGAAAATGATTCTAGGAGTTGCATGTTATAGTTTTTACATAGTTAAATTTGAAAGATTTAATATGTTGCAATGAGTAATTCCACCCTTGCGGCATAGATGTCACACCTGGTCTTTAAAATCGTATGAAATGTCTATATCCGTTGACACATAGTTTCATATTTTGGTAGATTGAGGGTGGCGTGAAAAAATCCGTGCGGTCAAGTGAATCTCACTGTGTCCGAGGAATAAAATTTTGATTTTAATTGTAGTTGTGATACTAGTGGTCAAATTATTGAGAAATTTTACTAGTTCATTGTTGACATACATGCACAAGTGCTACTGAGACACGGGGTAAGTGTTTTGTTTACATAAGTCACTTCCTAATATTTGACCAACGCTCGAGCTGTTTCCACAATGTATTCACGTTCCGTATTACGTTGTTCACAGCTTTTAAGACACGCCCTTTTGGTTAGGGAGTCAAGAACTCCCAAATAAATCAGTTTCAAAAAGTCGATCGATGTATGGTGCCGGATACCGATCATAATTTTCGCACCATCGAGTAGTGTCTGCTTGGCCCAGCGGCCGAGTAGGGGCGTTGTGTGAACGAGCTCTTCCGTGACCCGAGTTCCAATCTCACTCAAGAACATCTTTTTGTTTTTATTTTATGTTTTTATTTTCTATTTTGTTTAGTTGAAAGTTGCTTTAACTTCGTTAATTTGTAAAAATAATAATAATAGTATATATTTCATTCCTTTTGTATTTTGTGTCCATTTGTTTTCGTGGACTTACGCTGGGAATACTCCGGCCTTTGTTTTGGTTTTGCTAGATTAATTAATCTTTAACGTTTAGAAATATAATAACTTCCTTATGGTACTCGCTCAGTTTTTCATTACCACACCATCTAAGAACCCCAGTCATAATATTGGCGCCCACAGGGTTGGTGAATGTTGAGCATGTGCCATTTGGACGTTTAGCATATAGGTAGCCCTTCTAGGTGTACTGTTCATGATTGTTTTATTAATGAGATTTGGTATAGTTGTGTAATTTTATTCTGGCTGTGAAATATTGTACTCAATTATGGATGTAAATTATCTTTTGAAGGACGAGCTCATGTTTGAACTCGCTTGCAGAGGCGTGTACGATGTGGAAACAGTGGCCCCAATGCGTAAAATTCTTAGGGAGATATTTAAGAGGGAATCAAGTGGCGCCTGTTCAATTGAGTTTAAGATTCCTAAGAGCTGCATTGACAACCCCCTGTCGGAAATAATCACTTGTGAGTCTAAATTTAATTCACTTTCGGTTGCACTTAGTGAGATTACAGACGGGACCGATCAGTCCAACTTTCGCCGGATTTTTACTCGCCTCACTCATTTGTTAAGTCGCATAAAATTGGTTATACCTACAGAGCAGGAACACATCGAGAGACACTCGTCCATCTTGAAGGAAATTTGGGGGGCTATCGACATCATGAAAACATTAGAAAATGTGGAAGAGGAAGATGATGAAAGCATTTCAGATAGGGACAAGGAAGTTTTGCATAGATCTCTGGGTGTTGAAGCCTCGGGTATAATAGATAATTTAGAGAAAAATAAGATAACCGATCTAGAGAAACCTGATGTTAATCCGGTTGTAGGGTATTCGGTTTCGCCAGTGGTGGCTGATCAGGACAAAAGATACGATCACGCAGAGGCGCTTCAGCCCTTGCCATTTAAAGACCGTGAAGGGCGACGTTCGCAACTACAGCGTACCTCTACAGTGGATTTGGATGTCACCAAAAGAAAATTGGTGCCTCTTAAGGACTGGGGCGTGAAGTTTGATGGCAAAGGAACATTAAGCATCAACGCGTTCCTTGAACGGGTCACGGAACTAAAAGATGCGCGCAACGCCACAGAGACCGATTTATTTCGTTACGCTATTGATCTTTTTGAGGACGACGCTCTGATTTGGTTCCGAGCTAACCGTGGCAGAGTCTCTAGCTGGGATGAGTTAGTTGAGTTATTGATTAGCTCATTCCAAAGTCCATATTATGAGGAAGAGTTATTAGACGAGATTAAAAGGCGCACTCAGAGTAAGTATGAAAACGTTTTGATTTACATGTCTGTGATGCAGAACATGTTTAATCGCTTACCTACGAAATTATCAGAGCAGCAAAAGCTAGCTATTCTGTTGAGAAACATCCAACCAGATTTTCAAAGGGCGGTGTGCAGGGACCGCTTTAATACAGTGTCAGAATTGTTAGAAGTCTTACGAGTTATTGAGCGGACAAACGTCAGCTGTGAGAATTTTCAGGAACCAAGCCAGGGTCGTGGCGTAATTGAACCCGACCTGGCGTTTCGGGGTAAAGAGATTAATGTGGTGGATAGAAATAGCAACACGCTTGGCATCAGAGTCACATCCTCCATAAGGTGCTGGAATTGTCGAAATACGGGGCATGTTTTCAGGGAATGTCCTGCCGAGAAGCAAAGGTTATTTTGTTATAAATGCGGCAAATTTGGATCTACGGTAAAGAAATGCACTTGTAACAAGTCGGGAAACGCCGATTCGGAAGGCAGACCTGCCGAAGGACTTCCGAAATGAATCTTAATGATAATGATTGGCAGGACTGGCTGAAAGTGGTTCGCACCTTTTTTGAGTCAGGAGAAATCAACAGGATCCATACTAAGTCTCTGGACAAACGTTATTATGTGTCATTCAAAATTCTGGGAAAATTATTTTCAGGACTCTTGGATTCGGGTGCTACTACTTCGGTTATTTCGGAGGGGTTTCACCGACGGTTGTCGTCTTTTGGTATATACGCGGAAAATATTCCTCAACAGAGTCTTTCTACCGCTGATGGTACACGTCACACTGTTGACTCGGTTGTTTATCTACCCATTGAATGCTTCGGTAAATACAGAGTTATTAAATTTCTTGTAATGGCACAACTAAAACACGAGATTATCCTTGGCATGAACTTCTTCGAGCAGTTTGGTTTAGAAATCAACTGCGCTGGCAATCATTCGGACATATTAAACAGCGAACACATTGCAGAGTTCACTACGACTAACCCAGTTATTTCTAGAGATGAGCTTACACCTGTGCAAAGATCGTCCTTAGATTTAATAATCAAAGAAATGCGCGAAGAGCTTGGCACGGGTATTGGCAGGACAAATTTAATCGAGCATCATATCGACACCCAAGGTCATTTGCCAGTGTGCCAAAGGCAATATCCCTTTGCACCCCCCATAATGAAAGAATTAGAAGTCGAAATTGAAGAAATGTTAGCCAACGACGTCATTGAACCATCTCATAGTTCCTGGCGCTCCCCCGTACTGCTGGTAAAAAAAGCATCGGGACAAAATAGACTATGCCTAGATAGTAGGCAACTAAACAAAGTTACCAAAAAGGATTCATATCCTTTACCGAGAGTGTCCGTGATACTAGACAGTCTAAGAAATGCTCGCTACCTGTCAACTATAGATCTGCGTTCAGCATTTTGGCAAATACCGTTAGACGAGTCTAGTAAGGAAAAAACGGCATTCGGTCTAGCAGGAAAAGGGCTTTTTCAGTTTAAGGTTATGCCGTTTGGATTATGCAATGCATCACAAACCCAGCAACGGCTCATGGATAGGTTATTTCCACCCGAATACGAGGGGAAAATATTTACTTACTTAGATGATATTGTAATTTGTAATAGTAATTTTGATGAGCATCTTGCCTCGTTAAAGTACGTAATAGATCAACTAAAGTTAGCGGGGTTGACAGTTAATACCGACAAATGTGAGTTCGCACGATCCTCATTGAAGTATCTGGGATATTTGGTCGACAAAGAAGGATTAAGGACAGACCCAGATAAAGTGAGCGCTATACTAAACTATCCAAGGCCGTCGACATTTACGGAACTAAAAAGATTTATTGGTATGGCTAGTTGGTACAGGCGGTTCGTTGAGAAGTTTGCCATGGTGGCTGCGCCATTACACGAGCTCACAAAGGGTGGGAAAAAGGGAAAACGTATAGATTGGAACGATGACGCGGAGAAAGCGTTTACGAATCTGAAAACAGCCCTGACTTCAACCCCCGTTCTAAGCGTACCGGACTTCAGCCATGAGTTTTCCGTGCAGTGTGACGCGTCGAATAAAGGGACAGGAGCGGTCTTATTACAGACGATTCAGGGAGTTGAACGGCCAGTCGCCTATACCAGTCGTAAGCTTACTGATCGGGAGGGTAATTATTCTGCGTCGGAAAGAGAGTTATTAAGCGTCCTTCACGCAGTGGAACACTTTAGGCCATACATTGAGGGAAGCCACTTTAAAGTAATTTCAGACCATAGTGCTTTGCAGTGGCTGCATAAAAACAAGGATCCACATGGACGGTTAGCAAGGTGGGCCATGCGTCTCCAACAGTTTGACTATGAGATTGTTTTTCGTAAAGGTAAGCAAAATGTTGTTCCGGACGCATTATCGAGAGCAATGGATGCAGAAGACATAAACGTTTTGCATATCAGACCCGAAAATAAAGATGACTGGTACAAAGCAGAAGAAGAAAAGGTAATAACCGGGACTCATTCTGAAGACTGGCAGCTTAGTCAGGACCAACTTTGGAAATATTTGAAGTTAAAACAGTTTCCTGAAGAAAAATATAGCTGGAAATTAGTAGTGCCAGAATCGCTACGTAACAATGTTTTAAAAGAGTGCCACGATGACCCATCATCAGGTCATTTTGGTGTCAAAAAGACCATCAATAGAGTAAGGCAACATTATTACTGGCCCTCCCTCATTAGTGACGTAAAACATTATGTTAGGAAATGTGAAGTTTGTGCCAGCCATAAATCTTCACAGTTGCCTCCTAGTGGTATGATGGGTCGACAAAGAGAAGTGACTGGCCCATTTCAAATTGTTTCTATAGATCTAATGGGTCCGTTTCCACGCTCTAAACAGGGTAATACAATGTTACTAGTGCTGTCCTGTTGGTTCAGCAAATTTTCTCTTCTTTTCCCTCTACGCACAGGTAAAACGTCCAACATTGTCAAGATCCTGGAAGAACAAGTAATACTACTTTATGGCCCACCAGCTGTGATCATTTGTGACAATGGCAAACAGTTTGTAGCGAACCAGTTTAAGGAAATGGCTGAGAACTATGACATAGACTTGTGGTACACGCCCTATTATCATCCACAATCGAACCCAACCGAACGCGTCAACAAGGTTATTGGCATAGCTATCTCCTGCTACGTGAGGGATAATCACAACGAATGGGACAAGTACATTCATCATATTGCTCATGCCATAAGAACTTCGGTTCACGAGGTAACAGGTAAGACTCCTTCTTATCTATTTTTTGGGCGAGAAACATCGATTCAGGGAAACAAGTGTGGGCATTTCCAAAAGGAGGCTCCACTAAAATACAATAGAGAGAGTTACGAGACTGTTGTAAAGTTAAGAAATGAAATCTACAGTGACATCAAGGATAGACTAAAAAGTGCATATGAGGAATACTGTAAGCAATACAACAAACGTCGTCGTACTTGTGAATATCGGGAGGGGGACATGGTTTGGAAGCGCACCAAGTTCCTATCTAATGCTGCGAAAGGATTCATGGCAAAATTGTCCCCGAAGTTTGAGAAAGCCATAATTGCTGAGAAGTTGTCGACTGACGTCTATAGGTTAGTGAGTCTAAGGGGCAAGAACTTGGGAAAATGGCACTCATCTGATCTGAAACGCATGATATGAATCCGGGTCGGATTCTTACGAGGTGAGGGGATATTGCAATGAGTAATTCCACCCTTGCGGCATAGATGTCACACCTGGTCTTTAAAATCGTATGAAATGTCTATATCCGTTGACACATAGTTTCATATTTTGGTAGATTGAGGGTGGCGTGAAAAAATCCGTGCGGTCAAGTGAATCTCACTGTGTCCGAGGAATAAAATTTTGATTTTAATTGTAGTTGTGATACTAGTGGTCAAATTATTGAGAAATTTTACTAGTTCATTGTTGACATACATGCACAAGTGCTACTGAGACACGGGGTAAGTGTTTTGTTTACATAAGTCACTTCCTAATATTTGACCAACGCTCGAGCTGTTTCCACAATGTATTCACGTTCCGTATTACGTTGTTCACAGCTTTTAAGACACGCCCTTTTGGTTAGGGAGTCAAGAACTCCCAAATAAATCAGTTTCAAAAAGTCGATCGATGTATGGTGCCGGATACCGATCATAATTTTCGCACCATCGAGTAGTGTCTGCTTGGCCCAGCGGCCGAGTAGGGGCGTTGTGTGAACGAGCTCTTCCGTGACCCGAGTTCCAATCTCACTCAAGAACATCTTTTTGTTTTTATTTTATGTTTTTATTTTCTATTTTGTTTAGTTGAAAGTTGCTTTAACTTCGTTAATTTGTAAAAATAATAATAATAGTATATATTTCATTCCTTTTGTATTTTGTGTCCATTTGTTTTCGTGGACTTACGCTGGGAATACTCCGGCCTTTGTTTTGGTTTTGCTAGATTAATTAATCTTTAACGTTTAGAAATATAATAACTTCCTTATGGTACTCGCTCAGTTTTTCATTACCACACCATCTAAGAACCCCAGTCATTATAATGTACTGTAAAAATTAGCGTAGGTGGATCTGTAATAATGCCCCAAGCAATAATGGGTCTTGTGAAGATTATCGCTCACCCGAGAGCCTTCGGCTCTCGAGTTCGCGTAAATGGGTCTACAGATCTGCTCCAAGCCTTAATCGGCCTTGTAAAGATTATCGCTCACCCGAGAGCCTTCGGCTCTCGAGTTCGCGTAAATGGGTCTGAAGATCTGCCCCAAGCCATAATCGGCATTGTAAAGATTATCGATCATAATAATGCCTGCCCCAAGCAATAACGGGTCCTGTGAAGATTATCGCTCACCCGAGAGCCTTCGGCTCTCGAGTTCGCGTAAATGGGTCTGCAGATATGCTCCAAGCCTTAATCGACCTTGTAAAGATTATCGCTCACCCGACAGCCTTCGGCTCTCGAGTTCGCGTAAATGGGTCTGAAGATCTGCCCCAAGCCATAATCGGCATTGTAAAGATTATCGCTCATAATAATGCCTGCCCCAAGCAATAACGGGTTTTATGAAGATTATCGCTCACCCGAGAGCCTTCGGCTCTCGAGTTCGCGTAAATGGGTCTGCAGATCTGCCCCAAGCCTTAATCGGCCTTGTAAAGATTATCGCTCATAATAATGCCTGCCCCAAGCAATAACGGGTCTTATGAAGATTATCGCTCACCCGAGAGCCTTCGGCTCTCGAGTTCGCGTAAATGCGTCTGAAGATCTGCCCCAAGCCATAATCGGCATTGTAAAGATTATCGCTCATAATAATGCCTGCCCCAAGCAATAACGGGTCTTATGAAGATTATCGCTCACCCGAGAGCCTTCGGCTCTCGAGTTCGCGTAAACGGGTCTGCAGATCTGCCCCAAGCCTTAATCGGCCTTGTAAAGATTATCGCTCACCCGAGATCCTTCGGCTCTCGAGTTCGCGTAAATGGGTCTGCAGATCTGCTCCAAGCCTTAATCGGCCTTGTAAAGATTATCGCTCATAATAATGCGTGCCCCAAACAATAACGGGTCCTGTGAAGATTATCGCTCACCCGAGAGCCATCGGCACTCGATTTCGCGTATATGGGTCTGCAGATCTACTCCAAGCCTTAATCGACCTTGTAAAGATTATCGCTCACCCGAGAGCCTTCGGCTCTCGAGTTCACGTAAATGGTATGAAGATCTGCCCCAAGCCTTAATCGGCCTTGTAAAAATTATCGCTCACCCGAGAGCCTTCGGCTCTCGAGTTCGCGTAAATGGGTCTGCAGATCTGCTCCAAGCCTTAATCGACCTTGCAAAGATTATCGCTCACCCGAGAGCCTTCGGCTCTCGAGTTCGCGTAAATGGGTCTGCAGATCTGCCCCAAGCCCTAATCGGCCTTGTAAAGATTATCGCTCACCCGAGAGCCTTCGGCTCTAGAGTTCGCGTAAATGGGTCTGAAGATCTGCCCCAAGCCATAATCGGCATTGTAAAGATTATCGCTCACCCGAGAGCCTTCGGCTCTCGAGTTCGCGTAATTGGGTCTGAAGATCTGCCCCAAGCCATAATCGGCATTGTAAAGATTATCGCTCACCCGAGAGCCTTCGGCTCTCGAGTTCGCATCACAGAGACAAAACGCGCTCTAATGGGACGCTTCGGGCCTTCGGCCCTACGCGGAGCTCGGCCTTCGGCCTCGCTCGGCCTCGCCGCTCACCTGAGGGCCTTCGGCCCTCAGGTTTCGCTTGTAAGAGTGACGGGAATAGGGAGTGTCCGCGTGGGCTCGCCCTTCGGGCCGCAAGCGGCCCTCGGGCTCGCATGGAGAGCGCGCTCTAATGGGACGCTTCGGGCCTTCGGCCCTACGCGGAGCTCGGCCTTCGGCCTCGCAAAATTACTTGGGGGGGACTCGCTTGGGCACTCGGGGTGAGGCTCCGGGCCTTCGGCCCTCCGCCGAGCTCGGCCTGCGGCCTCGCGGCCTGAAGCTCGCCCTTCGGGCTCGCGAAACCTTGTACTTATATAGGATTTTCCTTTGTTCGGGGCTCCCGCAGCTCGGCCTTCGGCCTCGCCAAAAATTTGAGGGGGGGGGACGTGCCCGGGCACTCTTATGGAGGCTCCGGGCCTTCGGCCCTCCGCCGGGCTCGGCCTGCGGCCTCGCGGCCTGAAGCTCGCCCTTCGGGCTCGCAAAAACTACTCGGAAATTGTTTTGCCCCTGGAGGCCGCCATTTTGAATTTTTCCAAAATTTTTTTTCTTTCATGTATTCTTGGGCCCCCCGAGTCCCCGCATGCCAAATCTCAACGCGCTCGGACCATTTTGAATTTTGGCCAAAAAAAAATTTCATTTTTTGGCAAAAATTTTAATGCAGTTTTTTTCACCCGGCAATTCCCTACGACATTTGGTCGAGCACCTTCCACCCATCTCTCACCGTTTGGCTTTTAGGGGGGGCCAAACAATTTCCCATACAAATTTTTTTTCGAGCTACGAAAAAATTTTTTCCACTTTTGGAATCAGGGGACCGGTATCTCTCCGCATGCAAAATCTCAGCGCGCTCCGACCATTTTGAATTTTTGCCAAAAAAAAAATTTCATTTTTTGGCAAAAATTTTAATGCAGTTTTTTTCGCCCGGCAGTTCCCTATGACATTTGGTCGAGCACTTCATACCTATCTCGCACCGTTTCGGTTTTCCATACAATTTTTTTTTTGGCGCTAGAAAAAAAAAAAAACTTTTTTTGGGATTCGGGGACCCATATCACTCCACCCACCGACTTGCAGCTCTCTCCGATCATTTTGAAAATTTGGCCAAAAAAAAAAGTCATTTTTTGGCAAAAAAAATGTCACCCCACCAAATCGCTCGCAGTTCCCTATGACATTTGGTCGAGCACCCCCCACCCATCTGGTACCGTTTTCGCAGGCAGGTCTCCAACTTTTTAGTTTTCCCATGTAGCTCGAATGTCAGATTTTTCTGGGGGTCACGTCGGCACCCTCTCTACTTTTCCCATACATTTCTATATCGGATTCGACCTCCTTCTGGGAGAACAACCATATGAATGAGAAATCAGTGGTAATGCAGCTTTATATAGTATTAACTAGTTTTTCGCGTGGTGCGCGGGGCGCGAGCGCCCCGCGGTACTCTGTGCTCTGTTGTTTTCTGTTTTGTTATTTGTCTTGTACTTTGACTTAACGTCTGAGAGGGGAGGAAGAGGAGAGGGGCGAGTTTGTCATGGAGAGAGGAGTCGGAGATTGAAAATCTGCAATGGGAAGCGGAGAGCGGGAGAGAGATTTGCGAGGCGGGAGTTGCACTCTGTCTTTCTTGTGAAAGTGTGGGGGTGGGGGGGATGACGTATTGGGCGCTAAAAGGCGGTTCCAATGAGTCCAAACACGATGGGTTTATCTTATATAATTAAGGAGTTGCTATGGTCACCTTTTCTGTTTTTATCATCAGAACAGTTCGATGAAACCCTAATATTGCATCTTCATCTAATTTGTACAAATATTCTAAATATCAGTTCAGTAGGTTGAGGATAACGGTGCTAAAATTCAGTTGCAAGTATTGCCTAGAAAACAAAATACCTACCATACATTGCTATAACAATTTCAAGCTAATGGCATTATAAATAGCGACGTTTACCATCAATGAATAGCGTAAAATTCAACATTATTAAAATTCGTTGCTCAATTCTTGACTGGAATTAATGAATTGTGTAATAGGTAGGTATAGCTTCAATATAGCTATGTCTTTATAATGTTAGAGAAAAGATGAAGAAGAGAAGAGAAGACTACCTTCTTCAGTGTTTATATTAAAAGGACCATCTCGACACGTAATATTGAAACATAAATGAAATACCTACAGTGATTATATTAAATTTAGCGCCATCTATACACAGAAATGGAAACATAAATGAAATTAATTAATAACTTATTATTACATTTTAACATCTTTCGTACAATAAACATGGTTATTGTAACACCTACATTATAAATGAATTGAATAATCAGCCTAAACACGATGCTTTTTTATCATGTGTAATTTAAGAGTTTGCTAATAGCGTTATTAGCTTGCCATTTCCATACCATCGCATCTGTCTTCATCATGAGATCAGCTCGGTGGTAGGTGCCTAACATAATATTGTATGTGGCTCGGTGGTAGACCAGAGCATATGTCATCTTATATTCGAGATGCACAAAACTATGACTAACCTAATATGCGCAGCAGCCCTGTAATTGATAGAAGACTGTGTCGCTCTAAGTTAATAGATACTGTTACATCGGTTGTCAATACAAATAAAGATTATTTTTTTGGTTTTAGCTTATTAGCTATAATGCTTGGCTACCAATAATGCAATCATGCTTGTTGATTATTGATGGCATTGCGTAGTTAGTATAATAGATTTCATGGTCGTGTCTGGTAAAACGTTTTGTTTTAAAAACAGCTTCTATTTAAAGGCATATAAAAAAAAAAACCTAACAACCTAAACCTGCTTATTTGCAGGGTAAAATATTAATTTCATGTCAAAGTGAGCAACTGTGATATGCAATTAACATTTGTTTTACGGATATTAATATTTATTTGTGCGCAGTGAGTGTTTTATGAAATTATATTGCTCTAATGGGACGCTTCGGGCCTTCGGCCCTACGCGGAGCTCGTTGAGCCGAAATTTATCAACTCACTTTGTTCTCACCCTCTTACAAATGACATTTTATCATCTGGTTGGCTGCCCCAAGCCCGCCCCTCTAACCCCTTGAGAGCCAGGCAGCCCAAGAAGCTGCAGCCATAAAAGAAGAAAAAAAGGAAAATGATTCTAGGAGTTGCATGTTATAGTTTTTACATAGTTAAATTTGAAAGATTTAATATGTACTGTAAAAATTAGCGTAGGTGGATCTGTAATAATGCCCCAAGCAATAATGGGTCTTGTGAAGATTATCGCTCACCCGAGAGCCTTCGGCTCTCGAGTTCGCGTAAATGGGTCTACAGATCTGCTCCAAGCCTTAATCGGCCTTGTAAAGATTATCGCTCACCCGAGAGCCTTCGGCTCTCGAGTTCGCGTAAATGGGTCTGAAGATCTGCCCCAAGCCATAATCGGCATTGTAAAGATTATCGATCATAATAATGCCTGCCCCAAGCAATAACGGGTCCTGTGAAGATTATCGCTCACCCGAGAGCCTTCGGCTCTCGAGTTCGCGTAAATGGGTCTGCAGATATGCTCCAAGCCTTAATCGACCTTGTAAAGATTATCGCTCACCCGACAGCCTTCGGCTCTCGAGTTCGCGTAAATGGGTCTGAAGATCTGCCCCAAGCCATAATCGGCATTGTAAAGATTATCGCTCATAATAATGCCTGCCCCAAGCAATAACGGGTTTTATGAAGATTATCGCTCACCCGAGAGCCTTCGGCTCTCGAGTTCGCGTAAATGGGTCTGCAGATCTGCCCCAAGCCTTAATCGGCCTTGTAAAGATTATCGCTCATAATAATGCCTGCCCCAAGCAATAACGGGTCTTATGAAGATTATCGCTCACCCGAGAGCCTTCGGCTCTCGAGTTCGCGTAAATGCGTCTGAAGATCTGCCCCAAGCCATAATCGGCATTGTAAAGATTATCGCTCATAATAATGCCTGCCCCAAGCAATAACGGGTCTTATGAAGATTATCGCTCACCCGAGAGCCTTCGGCTCTCGAGTTCGCGTAAACGGGTCTGCAGATCTGCCCCAAGCCTTAATCGGCCTTGTAAAGATTATCGCTCACCCGAGATCCTTCGGCTCTCGAGTTCGCGTAAATGGGTCTGCAGATCTGCTCCAAGCCTTAATCGGCCTTGTAAAGATTATCGCTCATAATAATGCGTGCCCCAAACAATAACGGGTCCTGTGAAGATTATCGCTCACCCGAGAGCCATCGGCACTCGATTTCGCGTATATGGGTCTGCAGATCTACTCCAAGCCTTAATCGACCTTGTAAAGATTATCGCTCACCCGAGAGCCTTCGGCTCTCGAGTTCACGTAAATGGTATGAAGATCTGCCCCAAGCCTTAATCGGCCTTGTAAAAATTATCGCTCACCCGAGAGCCTTCGGCTCTCGAGTTCGCGTAAATGGGTCTGCAGATCTGCTCCAAGCCTTAATCGACCTTGCAAAGATTATCGCTCACCCGAGAGCCTTCGGCTCTCGAGTTCGCGTAAATGGGTCTGCAGATCTGCCCCAAGCCCTAATCGGCCTTGTAAAGATTATCGCTCACCCGAGAGCCTTCGGCTCTAGAGTTCGCGTAAATGGGTCTGAAGATCTGCCCCAAGCCATAATCGGCATTGTAAAGATTATCGCTCACCCGAGAGCCTTCGGCTCTCGAGTTCGCGTAATTGGGTCTGAAGATCTGCCCCAAGCCATAATCGGCATTGTAAAGATTATCGCTCACCCGAGAGCCTTCGGCTCTCGAGTTCGCATCACAGAGACAAAACGCGCTCTAATGGGACGCTTCGGGCCTTCGGCCCTACGCGGAGCTCGGCCTTCGGCCCTCAGGTTTCGCTTGTAAGAGTGACGGGAATGGGGAGTGTCCGCGTGGGCTCGCCCTTCTGGCCGCAAGCGGCCCTCGGGCTCGCGTGGAGAGCGCGCTCTAATGGGACGCTTCGGGCCTTCGGCCCTACGCGGAGCTCGGTCTTCGGCCTCGCAAAATTACTTGGGGGGGACTCGCTTGGGCACTCGGGGTGAGGCTCCGGGCCTTCGGCCCTCCGCCGAGCTCGGCCTGCGGCCTCGCGGCCTGAAGCTCGCCCTTCGGGCTCGCGAAACCTTGTACTTATATAGGATTTTCCTTTGTTCGGGGCTCCCGCAGCTCGGCCTTCGGCCTCGCCAAAAATTTGAGGGGGGGGGACGTGCCCGGGCACTCTTATGGAGGCTCCGGGCCTTCGGCCCTCCGCCGGGCTCGGCCTGCGGCCTCGCGGCCTGAAGCTCGCCCTTCGGGCTCGCAAAAACTACTCGGAAATTGTTTTGCCCCTGGAGGCCGCCATTTTGAATTTTTCCAAAATTTTTTTTCTTTCATGTATTCTTGGGCCCCCCGAGTCCCCGCATGCCAAATCTCAACGCGCTCGGACCATTTTGAATTTTGGCCAAAAAAAAATTTCATTTTTTGGCAAAAATTTTAATGCAGTTTTTTTCACCCGGCAATTCCCTACGACATTTGGTCGAGCACCTTCCACCCATCTCTCACCGTTTGGCTTTTAGGGGGGGCCAAACAATTTCCCATACAAATTTTTTTTCGAGCTACGAAAAAATTTTTTCCACTTTTGGAATCAGGGGACCGGTATCTCTCCGCATGCAAAATCTCAGCGCGCTCCGACCATTTTGAATTTTTGCCAAAAAAAAAATTTCATTTTTTGGCAAAAATTTTAATGCAGTTTTTTTCGCCCGGCAGTTCCCTATGACATTTGGTCGAGCACCTCATACCTATCTCGCACCGTTTCGGTTTTCCATACAATTTTTTTTTTGGCGCTAGAAAAAAAAAAAAACTTTTTTTGGGATTCGGGGACCCATATCACTCCACCCACCGACTTGCAGCTCTCTCCGATCATTTTGAAAATTTGGCCAAAAAAAAAAGTCATTTTTTGGCAAAAAAAATGTCACCCCACCAAATCGCTCGCAGTTCCCTATGACATTTGGTCGAGCACCCCCCACCCATCTGGTACCGTTTTCGCAGGCAGGTCTCCAACTTTTTAGTTTTCCCATGTAGCTCGAATGTCAGATTTTTCTGGGGGTCACGTCGGCACCCTCTCTACTTTTCCCATACATTTCTATATCGGATTCGACCTCCTTCTGGGAGAACAACCATATGAATGAGAAATCAGTGGTAATGCAGCTTTATATAGTATTAATTAACTAGTTTTTCGCGTGGTGCGCGGGGCGCGAGCGCCCCGCGGTACTCTGTGCTCTCTTCTTTTCTGTTTTGTTATTTGCTCGTACTTGGACTTAACGTCTGAGAGGGGAGGGGGAGGGGAGGAGCGACTTTGTCACGGAGAAGGGTTTGGAGATTTAAAAATCTGCAATGGGAAGCGGAGAGCGGGAGAGAGATTTGCGAGGCGGGAGTTGCACTCTGTCTTCCTTGTGAAAGTGTGGGGGTGGGGGGATGACCGTATGGGCGTTAAAAGGCGGTTCCAATGAGTCCAAACACGATGGGTTTATCTTGTATAATTAAGGAGTTGCTATGGTCACCTTTTCTGTTTTCATCATCAGAACAGTTCGATGACACCCTAATATTGCATCTTCATCTAATTTGTACAAATATTCTAAATATCAGTTCAGTAGATTGAGGGTAACGGTGCTAAAATTCAGTTGCAAGTATTGCCTAGAAAACAAAATACCTACCATACATTGCTATAACAATTTCAAGCTAATGGCATTATAAATAGCGACGTTTACGATCAATGAATAGCGTAAAATTCAACATTATTAAAATTCGCTGCTCAATTCTTGACTGGAATTAATTCCTTAAGCGATGGAATGTATTTCTTCCATCTATGAATTGTGTAATAGGTAGGTATAGCTTCAATGTAGCTATGTCTTTATAATGTTAGAGAAAAGATGAAGAAGAGAAGAGAAGACTACCTTCTTCAGTGTTTATATTAAAAGGACCATCTCGACACGTAATATTGAAACAAATGAAATACCTACAGTGATTATATTAAATTTAGCGCCATCTATACACAGAAATGGAAACATAAATGAAATTAATTAATAACTTATTATTACATTTTAACATCTTTCGTACAATAAACATGGTTATTGTAACACCTACATTATAAATGAATTGAATAATCAGCCTAAACACGATGCTTTTTTATCATGTGTAATTTAAGAGTTTGCTAATAGCGTTATTAGCTTGCCATTTCCATACCATCCCATCTGTCTTCATCATGAGATCAGCTCGGTGGTAGGTGCCTAACATAATATCGTATTAAATCAATGAGCAAAATTAGCTATGGCCCTGGTCACCTATAAACGCCATCGGCCGCTTACAGCGTTAACGCCGCACGCTGAGTCATAATGCTTACTATAGAGCTGTACTGTTAGGCCCTGACAGACCATAACAGTACATATATCTCTTTAGTATGCATTGTGACGCAGCGTACGACGTGACACTGTAAGCCGCCGATGGCGTTTATAGGAGACCAGAGCATATGTCATCTTATATTCGAGATGCACAAAACTATGACTAACCTAATATGCGCAGCAGCCCTGTAATTGATAGAAGACTGTGCCGCTCTAAGTTAATAGATACTGTTACATCGGTTGTCAATACAAATAAAGATTATTTTTTTGGTTTTAGCTAATAATGCTTGGCTACCAATAATGCAATCATGCTTGTTGATTATTGATGGCATTGCGTAGTTAGTATAATAGATTTCATGGTCGTGTCTGGTAAAACGTTTTGTTTTAAAAACAGCTTCTATTTAAAGGCATATAAAAAAAAAAACCTAACAACCTAAACCTGCTTATTTGCAGGGTAAAATATTAATTTCATGTCAAAGTGAGCAACTGTGATATGCAAATAACATTTGTTTTGCGGATATTAGTATTTACTGGTGCGCAGTGAGTGTTTTATGAAATCATATTGCTCTAATGGGACGCTTCGGGCCTTCGGCCCTACGCGGAGCTCGTTGAGCCGAAATTTATCAACTCACTTTGTTCTCACCCTCTTACAAATGACATTTTATCATCTGGTTGGCTGCCCCAAGCCCGCCCCTCTAACCCCTTGAGAGCCAGGCAGCCCTAGAAGCTGCAGCCATAAAAGAAGAAAAAAAGGAAAACGATTCTAGGAGTTGCATGTTATAGTTTTTACATAGTTAAATTTGAAAGTTTTAATATGTACTGTAAAAATTAGCGTAGGTGGATCTGTAATAATGCCCCAAGCAATAATGGGTCTTGTGAAGATTATCGCTCACATCCCACCTGTCTTCATCATGAGATCAGCTTGGTGGTAGGTGCCTAACATAATATTGTATTAAATCAATGAGCAAAATTAGCCATGGCCCTGGTCACCTATAAACGCCATCGGCCGCTTACAGCGTTACGCCGCACGCTGAGTCATAATGCTTACTATAGAGCTGTACTGTTAGGCCCTGACAGACCATAACAGTACATATATCTCTTTAGTATGCATTGTGACGCAGCGTACGACGTGACACTGTAAGCCGCCGATGGCGTTTATAGGAGGCCAGAGCATATGTCATCTTATATTCGAGATGCACAAAACTATGACTAACCAAATATGCGCAGCAGCCCTGTAATTGATAGAAGACTGTGTCGCTCTAAGTTAATAGATACTGTTATATCGGTTGTCAATACAAATAAAGATTATTTTTTTGGTTTTAGCTAATAATGCTTGGCTACCAATAATGCAATCATGCTTGTTGATTATTGATGGCATTGCGTAGTTAGTATAATAGATTTCATGGTCGTGTCTGGTAAAACGTTTTGTTTTAAAAACAGCTTCTATTTAAAGGCATATAAAAAAAAAAAACCTAACAACCTAAACCTGCTTATTTGCAGGGTAAAATATTAATTTCATATCAAAGTGAGCAACTGTGATATGCAAATAACATTTGTTTTGCGGATATTAGTATTTATTGGTGCGCAGTGTTTTATGAAATTATATTGCTCTAATGGGACGCTTCGGGCCTTCGGCCTTACGCGGAGCTCGTTGAGCCGAAATTTATCAACTCACTTTGTTCTCACCCTCTTACAAATGACATTTTATCATCTGATTGGCTGCCCCAAGCCCACCCCTCTAACCCCTTGAGAGCCAGGCAGCCCTAGAAGCTGCAGCCATAAAAGACGAAAAAAAGGAAAACGATTCTAGGAGTTGCATGTTATAGTTTTTACATAGTTAAATTTGAAAGATTTAATATGTACTGTAAAAATTAGCGTAGGCGGATCTGTAATAATGCCCCAAGCAATAATGGGTCTTGTGAAGATTATCGCTCACCCGAGAGCCTTCGGCTCTCGAGTTCGCGTAAATAGGTCTGCAGATCTGCTCCAAGCCTTAATCGGCCTTGTAAAGATTATCGCTCACCCGATAGCCTTCGGCTCTCGAGTTCGCGTAAATGGGTCTGAAGATCTGCCCCAAGCCATAATCGGCATAGTAAAAATTATCGATCATAATAATGCCTGCCCCAAGCAATAACGGGTCCTGTGAAGATTATCGCTCACCCGAGAGCCTTCGGCTCTCGAGTTCGCGTAAATGGGTCTGCAGATATGCTCCAAGCCTTAATTGACCTTGTAAAGATTATCGCTCACCCGAGAGCCTTCGGCTCTCGAGTTCGCGTAAATGGGTCTGAAGATCTGCCCCAAGACATAATTGGCATTGTAAAGATTATCGCTCATAATAATGCCTGCCCCAAGCAATAACGGGTCTTATGAAGATTATCGCTCACCCGAGAGCCTTCGGCTCTCGAGTTCGCGTAAATGGGTCTGCAGATCTGCCCCAAGCCTTAATCGGCCTTGTAAAGATTATCGCTCATAATAATGCCTGCCCCAAGCAATAACGGATCCTGTGAAGATTATCGCTCACCCGAGAGCCTTCGGCTCTCGAGTTCGCGTAAATGGGTCTGAAGATCTGCCCCAAGCCTTAATCGGCCTTGTAAAGATTATCGCTCACCCGAGAGCCTTCGGCTCTCGAGTTCGCGTAAATGGGTCTGCAGATCTGCTCCAAGCCTTAATCAGCCTTGTAAAGATTATCGCTCACCCGAGAGCCTTCGGCTCTCGAGTTCGCGTAAATGGGTCTGAAGATTTGCCCCAAGCCATAATCGGCATAGTAAAGATTATCGATCATAATAATGCCTGCCCCAAGCAATAACGGGTCCTGTGAAGATTATCGCTCACCCGAGAGCCTTCGGCTCTCGAGTTCGCGTAAATGGGTCTGCAGATATGCTCCAAGCCTTAATCGACCTTGTAAAGATTATCGCTCATAATAATGCCTGCCCCAAGCAATAACGGGTCTTATGAAGATTATCGCTCACCCGAGAGCCTTCGGCTCTCGAGTTCGCGTAAATGGGTCTGCAGATCTGCTCCAAGCCTTAATCGGCCTTGTAAAGATTATCGCTCACCCGAGAGCCTTCGGCTCTCGAGTTCGCGTAAATGGGTCTGAAGATCTGCCCCAAGCCATAATCGTCATTGTAAAGATTATCGCTCATAATAATGCGTGCCCCAAACAATAACGGGTCCTGTGAAGATTATCGCTCACCCGAGAGCCTTCGGCTCTCGAGTTCGCGTAAATGGGTCTGCAGATCTGCTCCAAGCCTTAATCGACCTTGTAAAGATTATCGCTCATAATAATGCCTGCCCCAAGCAATAACGGGTCCTGTGAAGATTATCGCTCACCCGAGAGCCTTCGGCTCTCGAGTTCGCGTAAATGGGTCTGCAGATCTGCTCCAAGCCTTAATCGACCTTGTAAAGATACCTGCCATAATAATACCTGTCATAATAATACCTGCCCCAAGCAATAACTCGCGGTTCCCTATGACATTTGGTCGAGCACCCCCCGCCCATCTGGCACCGTTTCGGCGGGCAGGTGTCCAACTTTTTCGTTTTCCCACGTAGCTCGAAAGTCAGATTTTTCTGGGGGTCACGTCGGCACCCTCTCTACTTTTCCCCTACATTTCTATATCGGATTCGACCTCCTTCTGGGAGAACAACCATATGAATGAGAAATGAGTCGTATTGCAGCTTTATATAGTATTAATTAACTAGTTTTTCGCGTGGTGCGCGGGGCGCGAGCGCCCCGCGGTACTCTGTGCTCTCTTTTTTTCTGTTTTGTTATTTGTCTTGTACTTTGACTTTCCGTCGAAGAGGGGAGGCGAGGGGCGAGTTTGTCATGGAGAGAGGAGTCGGAGATTGAAAATCTGCAATGGGAAGCGGAGAGCGGGAGAGAGATTTGCGAGGCGGGAGTTGCACTCGGTTTGACTTCTGCAAGCGGCCCTCGGGCTCGCGCGGAGAGCGCGCTCTAATGGGACGCTTCGGGCCTTCGGCCCTACGCGGAGCTCGGCCTTCGGCCTCGCTTAGCCTTGCCGCTCACCTGAGGGCCTTCGGCCCTCAGGTTTCGCTTGTAAGAATGACGGGAGTAGTGAGTGAGACTGCGCTCTAATGGGACGGTCCGGGCCTTCGGCCCTACGCGGAGCTCGGCCTCGCCGCTCACCTGAGGGCCTTCGGCCCTCAGGTTTCGCTTGTAAGAGTGACGGGAGTAGCGAGTGTCCGCGTGGGCTCGCCCTTCGGGCCGCAAGCGGCCCTCGGGCTCGCGTGGAGAGCGCGCTCTAATGGGACGCTTCGGGCCTTCGGCCCTACGCGGAGCTCGGCCTTCGGCCTCGCTCGGCCTCGCCGCTCACCTGAGGGCCTTCGGCCCTCAGGTTTCGCTTGTAAGAGTGACGGGAGTAGGGAGTGTCCGCGTGGGCTCGCCCTTCGGGCCGCAAGCGGCCCTCGGGCTCGCGCGGAGAGCGCGCTCTAATGGGACGCTCCGGGCCTTCGGCCCTACGCGGAGCTCGGCCTTCGGCCTCGCTCGGCGTCGCCGCTCACCTGAGGGCCGCAAGCGGCCCTCAGGTTCGCTTGTAAGTTACACGGGGCATATGAATAGTTGAGCAACCCCTTCCTCCCGCAGCTCGGCCTTCGGCCTCGCAAAATTACTTGGGGGGGACTCGCTTGGGCACTCGGGGTGAGGCTCCGGGCCTCCGGCCCTCCGCCAAGCTCGGCCTGCGGCCTCGCGGCCTGAAGCTCGCCCTTCGGGCTCGCGAAACCTTGTACTTATATAGGATTTTCCTTTGTTCGGAACTCCCGCAGCTCGGCCTTCGGCCTCGCCAAAAATTTGGGGGGGGGACGTGCCCGGGCACTCTTATGGAGGCTCCGGGCCTTCGGCCCTCCGCCGGGTTCGGCCTGCGGCCTCGCGGCCTGAAGCTCGCCCTTCGGGCTCGCAAAAACTACTCGGAAATTGGTTTTGCCCCTGGAGGCCGCCATTTTGAATTTTTCCAAAATTTTTTTTCTGTTGTATATTTTTGGGCCTTCCGAGTCCCCGCATGCCAAATCTCAGCGCGCTCCGACCATTTTTAATTTTGGCCAAAAAAAAATTTCGTTTTTTGGCAAAAATTTTAATGCACTTTTTTCGCCCGGCAATTCCCTATGACATTTGGTCGAGCACCTCATACCTATCTCGCACCGTTTACATTTTCCATACAAATTTTTTTTCGAGCTAGAAAAAAAAAAAACTTTTTTTGGAATTTGGGGACCCCTATCTCCCCACATACCAAATTTCAGCGCGCTCGGACCATTTTGAATTTTGGCCAAAAAAAAATTTCACTTTTTGGCAAAAATTTTAATGCAATTTTCTTAGTCCGGCAGTTCCCTATGACATTTGGTCGAGCACCTCATACCTATCTCGCACCGTTTAGATTTTCCATACAAATTTTTTTTTGGCGCTAGAAAAGAAAAAAACTTTTTTTGGAATCCGGGGACCCATATCTCCCCACATATCAAATTTCAGCGCGCTCGGACCATTTTGAATTTTGGCCAAAAAAAAAATTTCACTTTTTGGCAAAAATTTTAATGCAATTTTCTTAGTCCGGCAGTTTCCTATGACATTTGGTCGAGCACCTCATACCTATCTAGCACCGTTTCGGTTTTCCATACAATTTTTTTTTGGCGCTAGAAAAAAAAAAACTTTTTTTGAGATCCGGGGACCCATATCTACCTATATTTCGACTTTTAGCTCTCTCCGACCATTTTGAAAATTTGGCCAAAAAAAAAGGCATTTTTTGGCAAAAAAAATGTCACCCCACCAAATCGCTTGCGGTTCCCTATGACATTTGGTCGAGCACCCCCCACCCATCTGGCACCGTTTCGGCGGGCAGGTGTCCAACTTTATAGTTTTCCCACGTAGCTCGAAAGTCAGATTTTTCTGGGTGTCACGTCGGCACCCTCTCTACTTTTCCCCTACATTTCTATATCGGATTCGACCTCCTTCTGCGAGAACAATTCTATATATGAGAAATGAGTGGGGTTGCAGCTTTATATAGTATTAACTAGTTTTTCGCGTGGTGCGCGGGGCGCGAGCGCCCCGCGGTACTCTGTGCTCTCTTCTTTTGTTTTTTGTTTTTTTGTCTTGTACTTTGACTTTACGTCGGAGAGGGGAGGGGGAGTAGAGGAGCGACTTTGTCACGGAGAAGGGTTTGGAGATTTAAAAATCTGCAATGGGAAGCGGAGAGCGGGAGAGAGATTTGCGAGGCGGGAGTTGCACTCTGTCTTTCTTGTGAAAGTGTGGGGGTGGGGGGATGACCGTATGGACGTTAAAAGGCGGTTCCAATGAGTCCAAACACGATGGGTTTATCTTGTATAATTAAGGAGTTGCTATTGTCACCTTTTCTGTTTTCATCATCAGAACAGTTCGATGACACCCCTAATATTGCATCTTCATCTAATTTGTACAAATATTCTAAATATCAGTTCAGTAGGTTGAGGATAACGGTGCTAAAATTCAGTTGCAAGTATTGCCTACAAAACAAAATACCTACCATACATTGCTATAACAATTTCAAGCTAATGACATTATAAATAGCGACGTTTACGATCAATGAATAGCGTAAAATTCAACATTATTAAAATTCGCTGCTCAATTCTTGACTGTAATTAATTCCTTAAGCGATGGAATTTATTTCTTCCATCTATGAATTGTATAATAGAAGAAAGAAAGAAGAAAGAAAGAAAATACATTTATTTAACATCACAATTCAACCATACACATATTAATTTAAAAATAGAAGATGTAATAGATGATGATGTGTAGATGTAATAGGTAGGTATAGCTTCAATGTAGCTATGTCTTTATAATGTTAGAGAAAAGATGAAGAAGAGAAGAGAAGACTACCTTCTTCAGTGTTTATATTAAAAGGACCATCTCGACACGTAATATTGAAACATAAATGAAATACCTACAGTGATTATATTAAATTTAGCGCCATCTATACACAGAAATGGAAACATAAATGAAATTAATTAATAACTTATTATTACATTTTAACATCTTTCGTACAATAAACATGGTTATTGTAACACCTACATTATAAATGAATTGAATAATCAGCCTAAACACGATGCTTTTTTATCATACGTAATTTAAGAGTTTGCTAATAGCGTTATTAGCTTGCCATTTCCATACCATCCCATCTGTCTTCATCATGAGATCAGCTCGGTGGTAGGTGCCTAACATAATATTGTATTAAATCAATGAGCAAAATTAGCTATGGCCCTGGTCACCTATAAACGCCATCGGCCGCTTACAGCGTTAACGCCGCACGCTGAGTCATATTGCTTACTATAGAGCTGTACTGTTAGGCCCTGACAGACCATAACAGTACATATATCTCTTTAGTATGCATTGTGACGCAGCGTACGACGTGACACTGTAAGCCGCCGATGGCGTTTATAGGAGACCAGAGCATATGTCATCTTATATTCGAGATGCACAAAACTATGACTAACCTAATATGCGCAGCAGCCCTGTAATTGATAGAAGACTGTGCCGCTCTAAGTTAATAGATACTGTTACATCGGTTGTCAATACAAATAAAGATTATTTTTTTGGTTTTAGCTAATAATGCTTGGCTACCAATAATGCAATCATGCTTGTTGATTATTGATGGCATTGCGTAGTTAGTATAATAGATTTCATGGTCGTGTCTGGTAAAACGTTTTGTTTTAAAAACAGCTTCTATTTAAAGGCATATAAAAAAAAAAACCTAACAACCTAAACCTGCTTATTTGCAGGGTAAAATATTAATTTCATGTCAAAGTGAGCAACTGTGATATGCAATTAACATTTGTTTTGCGGATATTAGTATTTATTGGTGAGCAGTGAGTGTTTTATGAAATTATATTGCTCTAATGGGACGCTTCGGGCCTTCGGCCCTACGCGGAGCTCGTTGAGCTGAAATTTATCAACTCACTTTGTTCTCACCCTCTTACAAATGACATTTTATAATCTGGTTGGCTGCCCCAAGCCCGCCCCTCTAACCCCTTGAGAGCCAGGCAGCCCAAGAAGCTGCAGCCATAAAAGAAGAAAAAAAGGAAAACGATTCTAGGAGTTGCATGTTATAGTTTTTACATAGTTAAATTTGAAAGATTTAATATGTACTGTAAAAATTAGCGTAGGTGGATCTGTAATAATGCCCCAAGCCATAATGGGTCTTGTGAAGATTATCGCTCACCCGAGAGCCTTCGGCTCTCGAGTTCGCATAAATGGGTCTGAAGATCTGCCCCAAGCCATAATCGGCCTTGTAAAGATTATCGCTCACCAGAGAGCCTTCGGCTCTCGAGTTCGCGTAAATGGGTCTGATGATCTGCCCCAAGCCATAATCGGCATTGTAAAGATTATCGCTCATAATAATGCCTGCCCCAAACAATAACGGGTCCTGTGAAGATTATCGCTCACCCGAGAGCCTTCGGCTCTCGAGTTCGCGTAAATGGGTCTGCAGATCTGCTCCAAGCCTTAATCGACCTTGTAAAAATTATCGCTCACCCGAGAGCCTTCGGCTCTCGAGTTCGCGTAAATGGGTCTGCAGATCTGCTCCAAGCCTTAATCGGCCTTGTAAAGATTATCGCTCATAATAATGCCTGCCCCAAACAATAACGGGTCCTGTGAAGATTATCGCTCACCCGAGAGCCTTCGGCTCTCGATTTCGCGTATATGGGTCTGCAGATCTACTCCAAGCCTTAATCGACCTTGTAAAGATTATCGCTAACCCGAGAGCCTTCGGCTCTCGAGTTCGCGTAAATGGGTCTGAAGATCTGCCCCAAGCCATAATCGGCATTGTAAAGATTATCGCTCATAATAATGCCTGCCCCAAGCAATAACGGGTCCTGTGAAGATTATCGCTCACCCGAGAGCCTTCGGCTCTCGATTTCGCGTATATGGGTCTGCAGATCTACTCCAAGCCTTAATCGACCTTGTAAAGATTATCGCTAACCCGAGAGCCTTCGGCTCTCGAGTTCGCGTAAATGGGTCTGAAGATCTGCCCCAAGCCATAATCGGCATTGTAAAGATTATCGCTCATAATAATGCCTGCCCCAAGCAATAACGGGTCCTGTGAAGATTATCGCTCACCCGAGAGCCTTCGGCTCTCGAGTTCGCGTAAATGGATCTGCAGATCTGCTCCAAGCCTTAATCGACCTTGTAAAGATTATCGCTCACCCGAGAGCCTTCGGCTCTCGAGTTCGCGTAAATGAGTAGTGTATAATCGTCTGTACTAAAACAGTTAGGTATTTGTTTTAGTACAGACGTAGTATGTAATAGCGTTTGGTTTGCGGTTTGCCGGTTTGGTAGCGCACGTCTGTCCCAGACCACTTTAAGGAAAAAGGTGTAAAAATGTTTAGGTAGTGGTGAAGTATGTAACTAAGCGTAGCCTATGGTCGCTAGCAATAAATGATGTAAACAAGCACCCGGTCAGTGAAATGATAAGGGTAACCATAGCCTATGTCCGATAGCAATCCGTATGTAAGAATTTGCGTGATGAAAGGGCTTCGCGCACGGTCTGGCCGGGGGCGCGATGGTTGACGAGGACGAGGTCGTCGACGAGGTCGTTGACGAGGCTGTGGCCGTGGTTGTTGGTGTTGAAGGGGGCGTGGCCGGGGCGCAATGGTTGATGAGGACGTGGGGAGCGTGATGGTTGACGAGGACGAGGTCGTCGACGAGGCCGTTGACGAGGCCGTTGACGAGGTTGTGGTCGATGTTGTGGGTGTTGAAGAGGACGGGGGCGATCGCGGCGGCGGGCGCGGCGGCGGCGGGCACGGCATCGCTGGCGGCATCGCTAACGGCATCGCTGGCGTCATCGATAACGGCATCGCTAAAGGCATCGCCGGCGGCATCGATAACGGCATCGCTAAAGGCATCGCCGGCGGCATCGATAACGGTATCGCTAAAGGCATCGCCGGCGGCATCGATAACGGCGGAGTGCGCATCGAGTATCTAATGATTTCATAATCATGTTTTGGCTCAATACTTTGCATTATAATGAGATAATCATGTCAAATACCATTAATTATTTGGCAAAAGATGTGGTATGGTGTGTCAAATAGTGTCGGATATAAAACTAAGGGCGGTGGTGAACGTCTGTTATTTATTCTCCTTCATCGAGCGGGTTGCAGTCGGTTTAAAAATGTTTATAACAAATTTATTACCGTTATCCGTTTTTTTAACTATTG
Organism: Epiblema foenella; assembly: GCA_963556455.1. NCBI lineage: Eukaryota > Metazoa > Arthropoda > Insecta > Lepidoptera > Tortricidae > Epiblema > Epiblema foenella. Next base: position 3,495,020 of record OY747097.1, on the reverse strand, counting down.
AGTCAACAATCAGTGGGGTTATAAGAAATGTTACGTTATCACCGTTGATGTGCGATACCCAACAACGAGGTCGTTGGTGTCGGTGTTGAAGTGGGTGTTGGAGTGGATGGATAAAGAAGATAGAATCCTCATAATAAGTTTCAGTCAGCAGCGTTGTCTGGTACCGTAGGTACTTCAGGAAAATAAGTTTACCTCGTGTGCCATAAATAACAACTGGTTTTTCCTCATAATTAATTACCCGCAAGCGGCTATGATCTTAATTAAAATGTTGGCTACCTACAACGTTTTCTTGATTAATGTGTTTAATGTGCCAGTACTAAAAATAATTGGGAATGTATTGTGAAATACGGTCTGATATAAGAATGGAAGATGGTCAACGCACCGCATTATAATTCTACGAGCGATTTGGTTATCACCTCAAGTATCTAGTAAAATGTTTATTACAAATTTGTTACCATTAACAGTGTTGTTAATTATCGAGTCATCGATTAGTGGAGTTAAAAAAAATGTTACGCTAACACCGTCATTGCGTGATTACTACTTTCCTTCATGTACAGTTATAAACGAGTGGTTCCTGACAAAAGCAAATGTAATAGATAAAACAGATAGCATCATGCGTGGTGATTGGTTTATTAAACTTCAAATGTCATCAAGAGGCGCTGTCGAGTCAGATAGATCAGTATGGGTAAAACAGACGGAAATAACAAGAGTACCGATTTGTTCTAATGTTGAAGATGTTGTTGTATTACGATTGGAAATATCACGCGAAGAAATTCAAGCTCGTAGTAAACGTGAAGTGACCGTGAAACAGTCCTGGACATCAAATACCTATTCACAGGTTGTAAGGGACGATGTTGGTGTTGAATTCTCAGTTAGAGTGAATAAGAAACCATCAAACAGCGCACCGACAGTGAAAAATGCTGATATGCATTTAACAAACTCTGATCCAATAGTAAAGCCTCAAATTTCTATCGAAGAGCGAGGGGATACTGGTTTAGAAGAAAAAAATGAGCAGCAATTAAGCAGGGATTGTTTAACGTATAAACGCGCCTTAGACAATATGATTGTTTGGACGATTTCAGAACTAGACAAACTTGCGAAAGGACAGGATACGTTTTGTGAAAACGTTCCTCATCATGTGTTAGACTCTAGTTATATTTCTAAGACGACTGAAAAACAGGAAACTCATAACTTAAATTATCCTTAATAAGTAACTCGTACAATAACATATTATTTAATTATTTATTCGCTTCATTTTAATATCAGCTAATTACTGAAATAGATAATGTTTTTCAAGGAATGTTACATACAATTATCGTATAAATTAATTATAAACACCCGCTACTAGCCCTGCACTGTGTGACATCGAAGCTCTATTTAAAGCTCAGTCATTGGCAGTTCAAGTCATACATATGACGAATTCGCTACGACATTCGCGCTATTATATGGAAATTAAAATCTGCTTCATCTTCGTGAACCACAACATATTAAGTGAGTATTAACTATGTAAAATTTTATAGCTATATTTTCTCTATTAAAGTGATAATAACAGTTTTTATATTAATTTTTTTTCGTTCCAGCCGTGAAAAGTGATTGGTTGTGCTTCTTAGTGTATATTTTAGTTAATTAATATTATTGTTATAAGTGAGTTGTAAGCTTTATTTAACATATTTTAACTTTTTTAAATTAAAGCTTATTCATCAGCAATATGCAAACTCTACTTTCATTATGTGAAAACCGAATAGCGCATCAATTGCTGATGAATAAGCCGTCAAAAAGGCCTGTTGTTGCGTTTGGTTTAACAATTAAAGATGTTGAGGGGATTAATATACCCACGACATTGCAAGCAAATCTTATCCTAAAAATTTATAATATATTAGAACAATATGAATTACGCTATCGCATATGGGACCTATGTACAACAGAACCAATTCCGCATCCGAAGTGTAGAGACAAAATTTGGATACCATCAGGTGAAATTTGGGAGCTACCTGTGAAGGATTGGGTACTATGTAAAGACTGCAATAAGCCTAGAATGACTATATCGTGGTCTGATGATGGTGTCAGCCCCATAGGATTGGAAGAACAAAACTATTTAGGTAAATATTTCAGCGATATACTGAAAAAGAAAGACTGGTTAAATTTAAGCTAATATTACTAATTTTTTTTTTTTTTTTTTTTTTTTTTTTTTTTTTTTTTTTTTTTTTTTTTTTAGGATGAGATTTGCTTGCAATATCCTTGGTTTAGAACATGGGTTAGTTCTTATCCCCTCCCAAAAATTATCATTATTTAAAGGGGTGAAATATTGAGTGAATTTACATAGGATACCTCCCCAGCAATTCTCACATAATCTGTTTTTAATTTTATTGTGTTTGAAGTGTTTTTTTTTTTTTTTTCACAACCAATCACTGGTGTAGGGAGGAGGTCGTTTGAAGTCTCTAGGGCAAACAATCCAACGTCAACATTATCCGAACTATCAATCTCGGATTATCCGTATGGGATGGGTCTGAGCCGACGGTGACGCCTACGTTGCAGTTGGAGGAGCCTAAGCCTGTGATGTCACCGTTGGAGGGGCGACCGACGGTGGTGATCAGTGATGTCAAAGACTAAGTCTGACTTAGTTTTTATATTTTTTATGACAATTAATGGAAATGATGTGTACTAGAAGATGTAATATATTGTTTTCCTTCCTCTTACTTCTCCTACTATGGTGGGGTTAGGGAAGTAAATGGTATATAAGCGGAGTTAAGATATTTAATAATTTATAACTCTCATTTCAATTTACCATACGCCCGCTTGTGCGAATTTCTATAAGTTATTATTATTTTTTAATAATATTTCATTAAATATGTCACTCAACGCTTTAAACGAAATGGGGAGCAGAGTAATCACTTGGGTGAAAATCAAGGACCTTCCGCTCAACACACCTCTGCTCATCGAGTCCTGCGACAGGTGGGACTCAAAGTACCACACGAACGGTAACATTGTGATCGTTCTCAAAGGTTTAGGACACGTCTCCCTACCAGCACGCTTCAGCGATCTTGATGGATCAGCCATAGACATTATGAACAGTGGAAAAGTGTATATGATTGTGAAAAGGCCGATTGGACGTACTTTTGAAATAGTGTTTCAGTGAAGCAGTGATTAATATTTTTTTTTTATATCTTTATAGAAAATGTCGCTTTCTAATTCCGATGCGTATGACTTTAGAAGTAATGAACTTCTGTGTTATTGGGTGAACGAAGTGCCAATGAATATCATTTTAATTAAAATGAATCATTACCTATCATCTATGTATCTTATGAATAACTTTGATTATGAATATTATGTATTAATATGTATGTGGTCAAACATCTCGTCTCATTTCGAGGAGACGTTAGGTGATATAAATATTAAATTTACATCCTTTATATCACATTTCGGTGATTTACCATTAGAATGTTTTAAATTTTCTTTATATAACAGTAATATCGGTAGCAAATTTGTAATGTTATTATTGTTTACTATATACGATTTTATCGTGATTTAATGTTTTCTCTCTTGCACGCTGCGAATTTGTAAACTTAATTGCATTTTTTCTCAAAGCGAATTTGCTTTTACATTTATCTAATGTGCTATCTTATGTATAACGTATTAATGTTATTTCCATTAATTAATTGTTTTCTTATTGATGTGTGTGTATATTTAATTAAATGTGCTTTGCGTATGAAAAAACTGTTTTTATTTATTCGTTCAAACGTTTGGGGTTAACTCTTTAAAAAAAAAAAAAATAGATATTGAATTCAACTTTTATTATTAAATTCTTATAACAGTACAAATAATCATGTGATAACATTGTTTTTATCAATCCATGTGCTTTCGTTTAAGCTCAACCACTTCGCATATACTTTGTTTCCCTTACGCTTTAAGACCTTTTCAACAAGGTAAATATCAGGATTCTTAACTTTTTATAGCTCTTGCTCATAAAAGCAGCCTGATATGGGCTCTTTCTTTGCATCTTACAACAAATAGGTGGTTGGTTGTGTAGTTTTCACTTTTACAATTTGAAATATCTCAGCAGTCCAGTTAGTAGTATAACCCTTGATAAAAGTAGATTTATATTTGCTTATTCTCACATAATCACCAACTCTATATTTAGACGGTGATTTCACTTTCATATGATTATATACCTTACGAAGTAGGTCTTTAGAGTTGCTTTTATTAACTTTGGAAGGCGCCATGCGAATGGTTGAGTGTATCTTTGTGTTGTATCGCTTAGCGAGATTTTCAATTTGTATGGTCCAGGTGGGCTAGCACAACTTGCTGCCAAGTCGTATCTCGCGCAACTCAGGGATTCCTGTCTCACTCGAACTGTGCGAATTGGAAAGAGGAGGGTAGATTTATCTCTACTCGCGTCGCGTCGCAGCGGCAGTTATGCTAGTCCCGCAGTTATATGATCCATTCAAGGTAAATAATTGCCACAACCAATGTTTTATGGTTTTTATCACACGTTCCGCGATTGAAGCTTTCATAATGGTAAAGGTAGAATAATGATTTATATTATATCTCTTCATAAGTTTATTAAAATCTTTGTTATAAAACTCTTTACCAGAGTCAGATTGAAAATTCGACGGACATCTTGCGCCGTGTAGTATTTCTGACATAGCGCTGCATACATCAGTTTTATTCTTAGACTTTAGCGGTTGCAGCCATAAATACTTTGAGAACGTATCAATGCACACCAAGATATATTTATACCCACCATTCTCTCGAGAGTACTTCTGTAAATCTATAAGATCGATTTGCCAAGTATCATCCAATCCTTTCTGTATGAAGCGCCTTCTTATGAATTTTCTTCTCGCATATTTATGTATTTCTTTAACAACAGCTTTACTCATGTTTTTTCTTCACAACAGTGTCCGCAGCCGCTGGTTTAGTGGGGCCAGACGTCTTTTTTTATCTAGTGTAGGCTTATGTGTTGGTGGTAACGGAGAAGCAGAATGTCGATTAAGGATCGGCGAGGGAGCAGCAGCAGCTGCTGGTGGACGAGGTGCTCCTGTGGGTAATGCAATTTAACTCGAACAGCCCTGTTAACTTGAACAGCTCTTTTAACTCGAACAGCTCCGTTAACTCGAACAGCCCTGTTAACTTGAACAGCTCCGTTAACTCGAACAGCTCCGTTAACTCGAACAGCCCTGTTAACTTGAACAGCTCCGTTAACTTGAACAGCTCCGTTAACTCGAACAGCTCTGTTAACTTGAACAGCTCCGTTAACTCGAACAGCCCTGTTAACTTGAACAGCCCTGTTAACTTGAACAGCCCTGTTAACTCGAACAGCCCTGTTAACTTGAACAACCCCGTTTACGTATACGGTCGCCCTCCAAAGCAGCGGCGGGTGCACATCGAATCACACCAGAATGCAGAGATACAATGCGAAGAATTGAGCACACTTATGTCTTAACTTTCTCTATGACGTCACCGAATAGATACTTGAGGTAATAGCCTAATCGCGCGTACAATTTTCAACACCAACAACCTCGTCGTGCACAATGTCCCCAAGGTAGTGTTAAAAAGATCATTTTTTGTTTCATTTAAATAACATGCGATTTCATCATGTTGGTGTTTATTTGATAATTGTAAATTAAATACATTCGAGTACCAACAAGGATAATATATTTATAAATAACAGGTGAGTCAGAATCCCCAATAATTCCATACGAATAATACATACATACGTGTATGTGTGTGTGCACGCACACATACGCAAAATTAGTACGGACAAGATAAGCTTGCGGCGCTAGTGTAGACGTGTTTCCAAGTTAACTCGCGAGATGGCTCTCTTTTCCCAACATACTTATTATACTCTTTGGTCAGTATCAACACAACGTCCTATACGAACAGCATTATAAATTTATCAGTAGGATACTCATGCTACTGTGTGAATATTACAAGTTCTGTTTTTTATTTTATGGTGTTAGAAGTGTTTTTTTTTAAACTACGTGCATCAATATGGTTGAACAGTGTAGTGAAATGTCTAATATATATTTGTTGATACAAAGTGGGTGGTATTATGATAATTTGGATGTGTTTGGTGCTAACAGAATGCTTAAAAATACAAGCATTGGAACTTTCCTAGTGAGAAAATCTAGTCATCCGAAATTTGTTTTTTCATTAACTGTACAAACAGAACAGGGGCCTATATCTATCAGGATATCATCTTCATTATCTCAAAGTCGTTTTAACTTCGAAGGTGTGAGATACTGTCGTCGTAATATCATAGAACTCATTCAAGATTTTAGGAAATCATCATATGGGATAAGATGGTTACAAAGTTATCGCATAGAATTAAAGACACCGCTGCGAGTTAAACCGCCAACACTAATCCATCTATCAATATTAGCTATGAATAGAGCAATTGATAATGATAAACATAAACTATTGCTTATACCCCCATCACTTAAATATCATCTTTATAAATATCCATATTCGATTTAATAAGCTTAGTTTATAATATGAGACATGTAAATATTATGACGTTGATTTAATATTAATTATACTTTAGTTTTGATATTCTGATCATATAAATGAAATTGACGCCATCGACTGTGGAGGAAAACGACTACAACACGTTCAGTGGGGTATTTATAAGGAAGATTCTATTAATAAACAACAATTGGGCGATTTGAATATTCTTTGCTTGGGAAAAGTAAAAGAGAATACGAAACGGCTTGCTGGACTGCGTGTGAGGATTGAAGACTTGGAGAAGCGGTTCACTACTCCTCTACCCCCATCCGTAGTTGGTCTTCCATCAGCACCAACACCGGTATCAACGGTTACATCACCGTTACCGATATCATCATCACCACATCCGACTGGATCAGTCCATAAAACTGCTGCTACTCATACAGATGTTGTTAACGTTAAACGTATTAAACCATCACGGGTTGAGCACTGGACTACTGAGCATAAACCGAAATGAGTAAAGCTGATGTGGTTCAGGAGATTTACCTTGTCGAAAAAGTTCTAAAGAAGAGAGGAAATAAAGTCTACGTAAAATGGATGGGTTTGAATGAAAAATCGTAGATTGATAAGAATAATGTTGTTAATTAACTAATTACTATGTGGTCCTTTCGAATAAAACTTACTATTAAATTATATAACGTTTCATTATTGGGAAACCCTATTATACCTTAAATAAAAAAAATACATCATCAGTGAAGCACATGTAATTTATTATATACACACACACACATATACACAAAACAAAGTATTTGTAAAATATTATACATTCGCAAAGTAAGGTTTCGTTTTAAAATAAATTCGTTGTGGCAGCATTTACATATAAAACATTCGCAAATGATAGATAAAAAAAAATTAGACTTCGATGACAATGTAATCATTAATCACAATTAACAATAAAGATGTGAATCTATTAGCAATACTCACTGTAAATTTAGTGTATTTAAAACAATCTATAGGACATGACTCAATTATCGACATAAAAGTTATATAGTTAACGTTTATATCACCTACGGTCTCCTCTATATACGTTGAAATTCCGTCCAAAATGCTTATTAACACGTAATATTCGTTACAAAAAAAATCACTTTTAGCATACAATGTTGTTAAATAATAGTTCATTTTTGTTACGATAACGTTAGTGGAGACATCATTCGCCCAATAGTGTATGAATTCATTAGCATCCATGTGACGAATGAGACTTTCCTTGAAGAATATCGCATCGGCTTTTGAAATCGACATGGTTATATTCTGAAAAAAAATGTAAAAAACTTCACTGAAACACTATTTCAAAAGTACGTCCAATCGGCCTTTTCACAATCATGAAGACATTGTTAGTATTGAGAGTCATCAGCGCTTCGTCAGACATTGCAGCAAATCGTCCTGAGAGTGTGCAATTACCAATATCTTTCAACGTCACCACAATGCACCCATTCACCAAATCGTACTTGGACTCCTGCCTGCTGCAGGACTCAACCAACAGGAGTTTGTTCAACGACAACTCCTTGATGTGGACCCAGGTGGTGTAATTATTACCGAGTTCGTTTATTTCTTTGAGTGACGTAATTAAGTAATACGATTACTTACGACTCGCAAAAGCAGACCGTATTCGGTAGAATGATGATACACTGTCTCACCCATCCGTTTATATACAATAACTTGAGGAAAATTAGTGTATGTAAACATGGGTGTGTGTATGTGTGTGTGTGTATAATAATAATAATAATAATAATAATAATGCTTTATTTTTGTACACAGCTACAAACAATCACAATACATCATAGAAATTCATCTGGACAGTACAACAACGCCTAAAAGTAGTGGTTGATATTTCCGACCCCCGAACTAGGTGGGAGACCTGTGTCTCGGGAGTTAGATTTATCTCTTCTTCAGTGTCCCGCCGCTGGCTGCATCGGTTGGTGCTGCCTCCTTTGCAGCACCAAAGTCGTCCGCGGGTGGTGAGGGCGGTGGTAATCGCTTGAGGCAGCTGTTGAACTGACGCTGGAAGCGTTTGGAGGCGGTGCTCGGCACAAACACTTTGCACCCCCGTCCAATGCCCCGTAATGGGGCGGGGAGAGTCTCTCCATGTGGCTGCACGTTGCCATGCCCACGACCGCCCATGGGTGGCGTAGGAGGTGGCGTAAGCGGAATGTATGAATCCATCGTCATGGGGTCCGTGGTGTAACTGAATTAGAGCTGTTTTAATACAGACTTATATACTTTCCTAGCTCAGTATGTGTAGTACTCTAATTGGGGATAAAGATGCGTTTAAACAGGATTTTATCCTGTAAACATCCAATTAATTTTTCAAGATTATTACCGAGTTCGTTTTTGTTCGTTGAATAAATTGCATTCGCTGCAATTAATTAGCATCCTGTTTACCACTACTCGTCTTGAGATAACTTTGCTTTATGAAATGAGGCATGTTTTCGCAAAACGTAAATTGTCCTTTGTTTAATTTATTCAATTTAGACATTACCCAGACTAACATATTTTCCAAAGTATTCTTATACGACTCACAGTCTTCACTCAATAGCAACCCATTTTTTTGTTTTCCGATTTCCACCTCCTCTCCCTCTCTCCCTTTGGAAGCAACTTTCTCCACCTTCAAGTCTTGATCTGGTAAAAGATTATCACCGGTTTTCACACTCTGAGTGGCGGTGTTCGTAGATTTCTTATTCACCCTAACTGAAAATTCCACTCCTGCATCATCCCTCACAACTTGAGTGTAACTATCTGATGACCAAGCCTGATTAATTGACACATCACGTCTTCCACGCTGTTGCATACGCTCACGCCATATTTCCAATCGTGTCACTATCACATCTTCATCAGAGCAAAGCGGTACACTTGTGATTTCTGTTTGCTTCACCCAAATGCTCCTGTCTGTCTCCACACTCTCCCTCGGCGCCATTTCCAGTTTCACGAACCAATCACCTCTCATTACGCTGTTCGTATTATCTAATATAAGCGCTTTAGATAAGAACCACTCCTTTGCTGCCACACACGGCGGAAAATAGGTATCGCGCATCAACGGTGATAACGTAACATTTCTTATAACCCCACTGATTGATGACTCAATAGTTAAAAAAACGGATAACGGTAATAAATTTGTTATAAACATTTTTAAACCGACTGCAACCCGCTCGATGAAGGAGAATAAATAACAGACGTTCACCACCGCCCTTAGTTTTATATCCGACACTATTTGGCACACCATACCACATCTTTTGCCAAATAATTAATGGTATTTGGCATGATTATCTCATTATAATGCAAAGTATTGAGCCAAAACATGATTATGAAATCATTAGATACTCGATGCGCACTCCGCCGTTATCGATGCCGCCGGCGATGCCTTTAGCGATGCCGTTATCGATGACGCCAGCGATGCCGTTAGCGATGCCGCCAGCGATGCCGTGCCCGCCGCCGCCGCGCCCGCCGCCGCGATCGCCCCCGTCCTCTTCAACACCAACAACATCGACCACAACCTCGTCAACGGCCTCGTCAACGGCCTCGTCGACGACCTCGTCCTCGTCAACCATCACGCCCCCCACGTCCTCATCAACCATTGCGCCCCGGCCACGCCCCCTTCAACACCAACAACCACGGCCACAGCCTCGTCAACGACCTCGTCGACGACCTCGTCCTCGTCAACCATCGCGCCCCCGGCCAGACCGTGCGCGAAGCCCTTTCATCACGCAAATTCTTACATACGGATTGCTATCGGACATAGGCTATGGTTACCCTTATCATTTCACTGACCGGGTGCTTGTTTACATCATTTATTGCTAGCGACCATAGGCTACGCTTAGTTACATACTTCACCACTACCTAAACATTTTTACACCTTTTTCCTTAAAGTGGTCTGGGACAGACGTGCGCTACCAAACCGGCAAACCGCAAACCAAACGCTATTACATACTACGTCTGTACTAAAACAAATACCTAACTGTTTTAGTACAGACGATTATACACTACTTAAATGGTATGAAGATCTGCCCCAAGCCTTAATCGGCCTTGTAAAAATTATCGCTCACCCGAGAGCCTTCGGCTCTCGAGTTCGCGTAAATGGGTCTGCAGATCTGCTCCAAGCCTTAATCAACCTTGTAAAGATTATCGCTCACCCGAGAGCCTTCGGCTCTCGAGTTCGCGTAAATGGGTCTGCAGATCTGCTCCAAGCCTTAATCGGCCTTGTAAAGATTATCGCTCACCCGAGAGCCGAAGTTCGCGTAAATGGGTCTGAAGATCTGCCCCAAGCCATAATCGGCATTGTAAAGATTATCGCTCACCCGAGAGCCTTCGGCTCTCGAGTTCGCGTGTTGGGCCACACAGAGACAAAACGCGCTCTAATGGGACGCTTCGGGCCTTCGGCCCTACGCGGAGCTCGGCCTTCGGCCTCGCTTGGCTTCGCCGCACACCTGAGGGCCTTCGGCCCTCTGGTTTCGCTTGTAAAAGTGACGGGAGTAGGGAGTGTCCGCGTGGGCTCGCCCTTCGGGCCGCAAGCGGCCCTCGGGCTCGCGTGGAGAGCGCGCTCTGATGAGACGCTCCGGGCCTTCGGCCCTACGCGGAGCTCGGCCTTCGGCCTCGCTTGGCCTCGCCGCTCACCTGAGGGCCGCCTCAGGTTCGCTTGTAAGTTACACGGGGCATATGAATAGTTGAGCAACCCCTTCCTCCCGCAGCTCGGCCTTCGGCCTCGCAAAATTACTTTGGGGGGCCTTGCATGGACGCTCGGGATGAGGCTCCGGGCCTTCGGCCCTCCGCCGAGCTCAGCCTGCGGCCTCGCGGCCTGGATTTCGCCCTTCGGGCTCGCAAAACCTTGTACTTATATAGGATTTTCCTTTGTTCGGGGCTCCCGCAGCTCGGCCTTCGGCCTCGCAAAAAATTTGAGGGGGGGGAGACGTGCCCGGGTACTCTAATGGAGGCTTCGGGCCTTCGGCCCTCCGCCTGCGGCCTCGCGGCCTGAAGCTCGCCCTTCGGGCTCGCAAAAACTACTCGGAAATGGTTTTGCCCCTGGAGGCCGCCATTTTAGATTTTTCCAAATTTTTTTTTCTTTAACATATTTTTGGGCCTTTCGAGTCCCCGCGTACCAAATCTCAACGCGCTCCGACCATTTTGAATTTTGGCCAAAATAAAAATTTAATTTTTTGGCAAAAAATTTAATGCAGTTTTTTTCATTCGGCAATTCCCTACGACATTTGGTCGAGCACCTCCTACCCATCTCTCACCGTTTGGCTTTTATGGGGGCCAAACAATTTCCCATACAAATTTTTTTTCGAGCTACGAAAAATTTTTTTACTTTTTTGGAATTAGGGGGCCGGTATCTCCGCATGCAAAATCTCAGCGCGCTCCGACTATTTTGAATTTTGGCCAAAAAAAAAATGTCATTTTTTGGCAAAAATTTTAATGCAGTTTTTTTCGCCTGGCAGTTCCCTATGACATTTGGTCGAGCACCGCGTACCTATCTCGCACCGTTTCGGTTTTCCATACAAATTTTTTTTTGGCGCTAGAAAAAAAAAATACTTTTTTTGGGATCCGGGGACTTATATCACTCCACTTACCGACTTGCAGCCCTCTCCGACCATTTTGAAATTTTTGCCAAAAAAAAAGTCATTTTTTGGCAAAAAAAATGTCATCCCACCAAATCGCTCGCAGTTCCCTATGACATTTGGTCGAGCACCCCCCACCGCCACCACCGCATCATCGCCGCGTGCATCTGGCACCGTTTTTGCAGGTAGGTCTCCAACTTTTTAGTTTTCCCACGTAGTTCGAAAGTCAGATTTTTCTGGGGGTCACGTCGGCATCCTCTCTACTTTTTCCCTACATTTCTATATCGGATTCGACCTCCTTCTGGGAGAACAATTCTATATATGAGAAATCAGTGGTAATGCAGCTTTATAGAGTATTAATTAACTAGTTTTTCGCGTGGTGCGCGGGTCGCGAGCGCCCCGCGGTACTCTGTGCTCTCTTTTTATGTTTTTTGTTATTTGTCTTGTACTTTGACTTAACGTCTGAGAGGGGAGGGGGAGGGGAGGTGCGAGTTTTTCATGGAGAGAGGAGTCGCAGATTGAAAATCTGCAATGGGAAGCGGAGCGCGGGAGAGAGATTTGCGAGGCGGGAGTTGCACTCGGTTTGACTTCTGCAAGCGGCCCTCGGGCTCGCGCGGAGAGCGCGCTCTGATGGAACGCTCCGGGCCTTCGGCCCTACGCGGAGCTCGGCCTTCGGCCTCGCTTGGCCTCGCCGCTCACCTAAGGGCCGCAAGCGGCCCTCAGGTTCGCTTGTAAGTTACACGGGGCATATGAATAGCTGAGCAACCCCTTCCTCCCGCAGCTCGGCCTTCGGCCTCGCAAAATTACTTGGGGGGGCCTCGCTTGGGCACTCGGGGTGAGGCTCCGGGCCTTCGGGCTCGCGAAACCTTGTACTTATATAGGATTGTCCTTTGTTCGGGGCTGCCGCAGCTCGGCCTTCGGCCTCGCCAAAAATTTGAGGGGGGGGGACGTGCCCGAGCACTCTTATGGAGGCTCCGGGCCTTCGGCCCTCCGCCGGGCTCGGCCTGCGGCCTCGCGACCTGAAGCTCGCCCTTCGGGCTCGCAAAAACTGCTCGGAAATTGTTTTGCCCCTGGAGGCCGCCATTTTGGATTTTTCCAAAATTTTTTTTCTTTTGTATATTTTGGGCCCTTTGAGTCTCCGCATGCCAAATCTCAACGCGCTCGGACCATTTTGAATTTTGGCCAAAAAAAAAATTTCATTTTTTGGCAAAAAATTTAATGCAGTTTTTTTTACCCGGCAATTCCCTACAACATTTGGTCGAGCACCTTCCACCCATCTCTCACCGTTTGGCTTTTAGGGGGGGCCAAACAATTTCCCATACAAATTTTTTTTCGAGCTACGAAAAAAATTTTTCCACTTTTGGAATTAGGGGACCGGTATCTCTTTGCACGCAAAATCTTAGCGCGCTCAGACCATTTTGAATTTTGGCAAAAAAAAAAATTTCATTTTTTGCCAAAAATTTTAATGCAGTTTTTTTTGCCCGGCAGTTCCCTATGACATTTGGTCGAGCACCTCATACCTATCTTGCTCCGTTTCGGTTTTCCATACAAATTTTTTTTTGGCGCTAGCAAGGACCATATACAATAGGACTGACAATCTCATACAAAAAAACGTAACTCTGAAATAGCTCAAAATTCGGTATTAAAACTAGATGGCGCTGCTTCGTAGCCTGGAAGTCGCAAAAATGTTATTTTCACCAATGTTTTCTCCTGTTTTTTTTTGTTTTTAAGAACAAACGTCTAAGTGCTTTATTTTAATACCAATATATACCTTGTATACACAATTTTTAAGGATTGTATTTTTTACTCATCAACAACGTGAAACAGATCATATTTAACAGATGGCACTACCTCTGGAATCATTGATTGCTCGCGGGTTCGCCAATTTTTGCTACATAAAATAACTAGATGGCATTGGTGAACTGGTAAAATGTGTATAAAATTAAATTACGCGTACAGTCAAGGGCATAAATATATACACGTTCCCAAAGCGACAAAAATATCTTTACTATCCGTTAGCCAAAAATATCCATACAACAATTTCGATCAGATATATTTGAACATTAATCAAGTCATTAAATTATGTACGCTAATACGTTCATAAATATACGTACAATGACAGACTATGTAGACACATGATTGTGTGTGAGGTAAAGATTGTGAAACGCAAAATTAGGTTAGGTTAGGTTAGAATATTGACTCTACGGATAAAAGAGTAGGTATAAGAGGCAGATATATTAAAAATATACATGGACAATTATTAGGTAATGTGGAATGGGTCTATTGCAAGTAAGGGAAAAAATACAGGTACCCAGGTACCGTACTGGCAGCGGTCCGCGCGGCCGCGCATCCCGGGCGCAGGTAGCCGCTGAAGGGTCGCATGGTCGAACAATGGAACAATAGAACTTTGAGCTAAGAGGGCGGTATTAGTGTGTATTGTGTAATGAGCACATAAAATAAAAGGTGAAGGAGTGGTTTTTTTTTTAGGTTTGGGTGGCCGCCATGTTGGCGATGACCACTCCCGGATAGGTTGAGTAGGAGCAGGTCGCCAGTGATGGGGGCGGGATGGACCCTTGGGGGCGGGGCGGGGGTAGCTATCTGGACCCGGGGGCAGAACCGGCGTATTCCTTCTACTGTAGTGTTTATAGTCTCCAAAAATCGGTCGTGACATACGGACGGAAGGACGGACAGACATGACGAAAGTATAAGGGTTCCATTTTCGCCATTTTGTTATGTCCCTGGAGGTGAGCAAAGTTGCCAGAGCTCCCGAGGTGGCATTATGTTGAGAGAAAGGGACCTAAATTTGTCCCTTCTGCTGTCAACACAAGTGCATCCTCAAATTTTATAAAGGGTCGGCAGCGCGTACGTGACTCCTTTCGTGTTGCGGGCGTCTATAAGTTGCGGTGGACGCTTACTATCTGGTGGACCGTACGCTTGTTTGCCATCGGCATTGTATTAAAAAAAACCACTGACGTCAGATGAAATTGCGAGATTTAATTTGACAGATGCGTCATGTCAAGCTATGCCGCTCGATTTTGTCTTACGATACGAGCCGTACGAACTCGACCGAAACACAGCGGCGAAGATAAGCACTTTTCTCTGTACCCTGTCGTTCTAAGTTGAGATTCAATAAAGCGACCCAATGTAAAAGTATATTACCTCAAGCGATACAATACAATACAAATATTCTTTATTGCTCACCAAACGAAGTACATTCAAAGAACAACAGAAATTAAAATACAGCGAATAAATAATAAGCGATTAGGTATATATCAAAAAATCTCAAAGCAAAAACCTCTAAACACATCTCCCTCACGCACCGCCATATTTCATGAAATAAAATCTGAACAACAAGACATATCAAATTAAAACGCCTCGGAAACGACGATTCGGGCCTGCTTGACAAAGTGCCCGGAGATCCGGGGGGAGGGCGGGGGAGGGGGGAAGAGTGGGGCAAAAAAGCCAACTTTAGTGAGTAGGTATTTATTGGGCACGCTGCCCCAACTACGGTCGACAAGCTCGCTGCGCTCGCGTGCTCCCTTCGTAGGGCAGCGTGCCCAATAAATATGAATGATTGGATGTTGTAGTTGTCGTATCCCTCAACATGATGTATCGGGATTATTGGATTTATGTAGCGAAACCGGGTTCAATAATTTGTGTATAACGCATGAACGGAACGCCATCAGCATTGTATCCCTCAACATGTTATTTTACGTTCGCGTTGGCGTTAGCGAAACAAGGTTCAATCCACGTTAAGGTTAAATATTTTTTTGTATAACACACTGAACGGAATTTATAAAATGGCATCGGGCATGCTGTCATAGGTTTCTGATGTGATGATAAAAAACAGCGAAAGGGCTCCACGGGTGCCAGGTTTATTTTATAGTTAATTTTACCACAGCCCGGCACCCGTGTGCGCACAAGTGTTTCCAGGTTCAAAAGCTTAACGCAACGGGTCACGTCACGTTACCAAGTCAACATCAGTAGGCGCCAGCGCTTTGATGCCGTTAAGTGGTAAGGATTCGAGACACGTCTGACACCCTGTTACCAGAGGGTCACACACAATTACACGTTAGGTTCCCGATTAGCTCCAAGGAACAGACTAATTATCGTTGTGCGGCGTTTGACACACTCGGGTCATACATAATTACATGTTAGGTTCCCGAGGGGATTTTAGACTAACTATCGTTATGCTATGACACAACACACCACATCGCAGAGCTGGCCAGACTCTTTGACATGGTGAGGAGCATGGTACTACGGTCTGCTGTAGTTGCGTCATACCGGAATTCGCCTGTTGCTACTCGCTCCGATATTACGTCGCCACGTAGGGGTTGCGTCATACTGGAATTCGCCTGTTGCTACTCGCTCCAGTATTACGTCGCCACGTTACCAAGTCAACATCGCAGAGTTGGCCAATCTCTTTGATGTCGTTAAGTGGTAGGAGTCGTTGTGAACTAGCAGACAAATAGCCACAACTTCTCCGGCAACTAAATCGTGAAATCTTTTTTATATATGAAGTAATCTAAAAAACTTCTAAAGCGCGATGCAGAACATATAAAAAATTTGATTCGAAGACAAACCATAAAATAAGGTTTGTTGAGTTCAATTTCAAATGCATAATTTTAACGATATACGGTTTTACATTTCAAACAACATTGCTTGTGTGACGTAGACGATCAGCGTATTATGTAGGGTGATCAAATCATATTAAACGAAATCATAAGGAAATGTTTTGCAAGATCTAAAATAGTCAATGTGAAATATAGTCTAGTGCAAAATTAGTCTTAATGAATAGAATTTAAAGTTTAAAATGCTAAACAAATTTAGCGAGACTTGAATAAAATCAAGTTGGTATACACCAACTTGACCGCTTGGGTGTCGTCATATAGGAGGGGCAACCACAGACTTATATTAAGGTAGACCTCGCAAGAACGAATGAATGTATGAGGACTGTCAGTGAATGAATAATCTGATGTCCTCGGAATAGGAGTACTGTAATGAGTAGACAAGAGAAGTTGCTAGTACTTGTAAATCTCAATATGGTATTTAGTTAACATAAAGAATAAGTAAAATTTAAAAAACCCTACGATCCCATCATCAACTAGAAAAGAGTTGATGATCTTCAACGGCTGAACAGATTTTCATGAACATTAAATTAACTAGCGTTTGCTACACTCGGCATAAAATTATCTATGACACAAAAAACGAAACTAAACGAAAATCGGTTCATCCGTTTGGGAGCTACGTTACCACAGACAGATACACAGACAGACACGTTAACCTGATAACACCCCTCTTTTGCGTCGAGGGTTAAAAATACGGTATTTGATCCCATATATGATCGACAACTTGCAAAAGTAGGATATGCGTTGTCTAGCTGAATGCTGATCTGGGGTATGAACTGCAATATTGTTAATGTAGCAAAACAATATTACAGAGTACGGGTTGTATCAGAGATTTCATAAAGTAGAAATAAATTATTTACAACTTAATAATTAAATAGGTTGTGATTTTGTCGTCAAACGTTTTTGCTTGATAAGAGTAAAAAGTTAATTTATTTGACAGTCATATTAAATAAAGCTAATAAAAAACATTAAATTAACTAGCGTTTGCTCTGTTTCAACTTTTATTAAGCATCCGACAAATAAAAAAGGGAAGCAGTTTGATTGTTGTTACAAAGTTATACATTAGACCAATCAGTCAACAAGCGTATTTCTATTGTTTTCTTCATAGTACATTTTTTCAGTAGAAAACCTCTGGTATGTATCCTACTCTATGTCACCGATTAGCTGATTATGCATAAACTGTGTACGTTACCCGATGCACTTTACATAACGATATAATTGATATGGATATGCCTGTAGGCGAGAATTCGAAACTATACATACTACTCGTACCATTGCTTTTAACAGCTGAATAAATAAAGAAATAATACTTATTTAGAATCAAATCGTTACTTTTCGTAAAGTAATTGCACCAGATTTTTACATAAGTAATACGGTTTGGTGCGTCGGGAAAAGGTTCATTGTGCAGATTAGCAATACAGTCGCTGTGTCGATAAAACACGAAATATTTACACAAAGTGTTAACAAAATTGCGATATCGTCTAATGACGACAAACGTTTGATTTCTGCTGATAAAGTATCTACACGAGCATGGGGGCACACTACGATACTTAATATTTAAAAACCTATATAGCTGTCATTGTTCTTGGTTAGTACGATTACTAGAAAATACTGTATTTTTGTATGGATAACTTAAGATGTTTTAGAGAGTTAATATTAACTGTATTCTAATATTAGCATTAAACATTATGTGCTCCAACATAAATTATCCTATTTTAAATGTTTGTAAACGTTATTGGTTTGTTATTAATCTTAAGATTATCTATGTAATTTATAGAAATAAACATGAACTTAGAATTTCGTCTTTTTCTTTTAATTAAAAACCAAACCCTATTGACTAGTACCGCTAAGTCTAAATAATAAAGTATGTACATTTATTTTTATTTCCCAACTAGTTCCGAAGCATATTCATATTATTAGACTTGACTGTACGTTTCAACTATCAATATTTCGTTAAAACAAGTTACAACCTGTAATTTTAATTGCATAACAAATTAGCACACCTAGCAGTCACATGATCCCGAGAGTAAAACATAGGTATTTGACTCGTGCCACAGTTCATTTGATGCGCTTGCTAAACTGTAATTTATGCAAAGTTGATATAACAAAACAATACCTATACGCTTCCGTTAGGGTATAGTTTCATTTATAATAAATCAAACAAATACATTGTTTTATAGTTGAGGACGTCCGAGGTCTATTTGAGTATATAATCAAGCTTACACTAATTAGGTGATTCATTTACATGTATTTGTAGACGATACGAAGTATATCCTACAGTGAAGTACCCTAACAATTCAAGGCTTCTCATCTGATATCTGCTGGTAAGTTTCAATTATTTTTATAAGATTTAAACGTTAAGTATATGATGGTGAAATATATTTTTACGGGATATTTTAGCATACAATGGATAGATTAAATAATGTTTTCTTTATTTTTGTTACAGCAAAATGGATAACGTAGAAGACGCGTCTCCTCTATTTTTCTCTGAGGTACTTGCACAGAACCCATTTCCAGATGATGAAGATGATGAAGATGTCAACAACGATCTAGTAAAAAAGATAACGAATGCGTGTCATAAACCAAAAACTAAAAAAAGGCAAAACAAAATCCAAAACAAAGTGCAAAAACGAAGTGTTCCAGGGCAACTTCCATCGTTTGTGATTAATAAAAAACCAGGAAAGGGCAACAGGTTAATTAAAATCCAGATAATTAACTTGCTTGAAAATGAGTACAGAGAAGTGCCGGAAAGCGAAGACGTGATCTTAAGCGCACAATACATAGCAGATAAGGGATTCGACGAAATTATCGACAGTGCAGAGAGTGTCATAAACAAAATTTCCAAAAAACTGTGTGGATATAGTGTTAGTTATTAATTCTTTATTATTTTAAATGTCGAGTTTTAATAAATTTGTTAAAATATTTTGTTGTTTCATTCCTTAGTTTACAGACAGTGACATGCACGACAACACACCCTATCCTCGAGCTCATACTACCAAATTACTAATAGTTGAATTGTAAGGTGTGCCTTCGGAGGGATGGCACAGAAACATATGGTGTATGTTGGGTGATTAAATAAAACAACTGATTGAGTGGAACACATTTTATTAATACTTAGAAAAAACATATAATATTGTCTAAATACCATTTCTTGATACATAACACATTTTTTAAAGCACAAAATTTTTTGTGGTGCACACAATTATAGGTTTCACTTTTAATACAATATTTTTCATACAAATGTCTAAAATTATATTGTTGGTTTTCATCTAAATCTAAAACAGTACAACCAGGAGACAAATGCTTAACCCATTGAACTTTTTCTGATCCCTTTACGAAAATATTTTTGTCTTTTAAGTAGTTTACAATGATTCTTTTAAATTCACGGTGGTCAATATAACCCTCACGCCACAAAATACCGCAATTTTTTTCTAACCACGTAACTTGCCTTTTTTCGTTTGGTGATAGACGAGAAAACGGGTATGGCGGCTTTACCAAAAAAACTTGTGTATATTAATTCGTGGCGAGTGCAAATTCCTTTATTATGAATTCATTATTACTCAATTTAAAACCCTGAAGATCAACAAATATGCAGTGCTGCATTATGATTATTTATGATATCTTTTTCGTGATATTACTTAAAGGCTTGTATTCGACAATACTGTCATTCAAAATCAGACAATAAGCTGAGGTCTGCGGTCTGCTATAGTTGATTCACACTCGAACTCAACTCGCACATCAACCGAACCGGTTTTTAAGGTTTTGTTTTGACGAGAACAGTCAATAACAAATAAAGGAGCAATTTTTTTTAAATCTTGAGGGCTTAGCAAAGGTGCCTGAGCACAGTTATAATAAGACTGTTGAAATTTTGCATACTGTTCATATTTTTAGCGATGGCCAGGATTTTTACTACAATGGAATGATAAAACACCGATACATTTATTATTTATTTCATGTTCCACAATAATCAAGCACTTAATTAATTTAACCTAATCAACATTGCTTATAATTTAATATGTACAACGATATGAATCCGATTATCAACAAACAATGGACCAATAATGATACAAATGGCGAACTCCTTACTCCACGAAGACACGATGTGAAAAAAGGGCGATCCAGGGGCCGCGTCTGCTTATAAAGGCTGATGGCGGGAGGAGGCGGTAGTGACGTCGCGTGACGTATTCTCAAACGTCATCTATCTCCTTTTACGGCCTCTCCTGACGCGTGGTCGTCCTCGACCACTTTGTTGACGAGGTTCTCGCGAACTAGCTCCTCGTACGTTATCGCTAGCCACGTTTGTGGTGGCATTCGCTGGGGCGTTGGCGTGATTGGCAGATGTTATTGCGTGACTCGTAGGTGCTACGGCGTGGCTGTCAATGGCACTGGGATCGAAAGATCCATGGTTAGTAGATGGACCCGGTTGGCCGTCATCGGCAGGTGGGCTGACCGTGTCTGAATCTGATGCGGTTGAGCCAGGTGCGATGTCCTCCTCATCTGAAAGTGAGAACAAAATAAAATTAAGCGCCTGCTCACTAAAACGGCTTCCTAAGACAGACTCCAAGTTCGCATGTCTTTATGAGCGGACAGAGGCACCCTGTTTGCATATCCATCAATTCTGTTCAGGGATAGAGGCACCAAGTTAGCGTAACCCTTTACGTAGCAATTACGGGCAGGGACAACCCATAATTGTCAAAGACATAGGCACCTAGTTAGCGTATCCTTTACCAAGCAAGCACGGACAGAGGCGCCCAGTTAGCGTGTCCTCAACCAAGCAAGCACGGACAGAGGCGCCCAGTTAGCGTGTCCTCAACCAAGCAAGCACGGACAGAGGCGCCCAGTTAGCGTGTCCTCAACCAAAGTAGTTTACAAACTAATTTATGCTCGGCTTATGAACAGAGGCACCCAGTTAGCATGTCCGGTCTACGTAGAACCAAATACAGAGGCACCATGTTAGCATGTACAGCTACGTAGAATAATAAAATCATGTACTCACTGTCAAAGAAGGTGGCACATGACTCGGGGGTCCATTCACCACGCCAAACAACCATATGCTCAGCTGCAGCCTGGGTTGTCTTGCCGTAAGAGCCACCCAGCAACCGCAGATTGTAGCGGCCATGCGGCAGCACCCTCGTGATGCGGTAAGGTCCTCGCATCCCAGAGTCGAGCTTGCCAGTCATCTGCGAAGTCTTAATTACAAAAACCATATCGCCTAATTTAAATATTCGCTCAGCCTTACGTCCCTTATTCACATATTCGTCTTGTTTGCGTTGATTTTCATTTAATAACTGGGTTGCGCGCTGTCTTTGTAACTCTCTAAGGCCTTCACGATTTGGTTGAGTTTTGTCGAGCGCTACGTCGCGAACAAGCGCCCTTATTAGTGGAGTCGTGCCCTCAATACCAATAAGTAATTGTAGAGGGGAAGTTTGTATGGTCTTCTGCTTGGTGCTATTTATAACGAGTTGCAGCCTCCAAAGGCTGGTAGACCATTCACTGTTCTTAGCTGCCTCTACTCGAAGCATATTAAGCAGTGTCCTACAGTAACGCTCCACTTGTCCATTCTCACTATGCATTTGTGGAGTTATGAAGTGAATGTTACACCCCATTTCTTTAACCCAACACTGAAATTTTGAGCTTTCAAACATACGACCCTTATCGCAAACTATAAGTTTAGGTGCCCCAAATAGAGAAATCGCTTTAGAAAAACAACTTTGCAACTCGTCGGTGTCCTGTTTTGCCATTGGGTAAAGCAAACAATATTTAGAGAAAGCATCGACTATGAGCAGAACGTATTTATGATCGTTAGAAGTAGGCAGAACTCCTAATACATCTACATGTATAGTACTAAAAGGAGCATCAGGCTTCTGCCACGAAGATATCGGTTGATGTGGGGCTCTAGGAACTCTCTTTGACGATAAACAAATCAAGCAGTGCGCTATATATTTTTTAACAAAAGCGCGTAATCCAGGAAACCAAAAGTGCCGTAAGATTAGGTCTACGGTTTTGTCAGCACCAATGTGCTCATGTTGATCATGAAAAATACGCAATAAACTCAATCTGTTACCTTTAGGTATGAAACACAGTAACCTGGATTCCTCGCCAGTAGGGGAGTACTTATAATATAGCAGGTCATTTTGCACAATGTAACGAGAGGAGTCAAGTTCATTATTTTTTACTTTATCAATCAAATCGAGGGTTTCCTCATCCGCGGACTGCGCCACTTGGGCCCAATTTTTCGGTTTAGTGACGTGACAGACATCTACAGGATTTCTACTTAAATAGTCTGCATGTTGCATCATCGTACCCTTTCGGTATTCTATCGTAAAGTGGAAATCCTGCATGTATATCCACCACCTCGCCACACGTGGTAGGAGATCCTTCTTACGTTCTGTCAATTTTAATGCATTGCAATCTGTGACTATTTTGAATGGAACTCCTAACAAGTAGTGGCGAAAATATTGCAAGGCTTTTACTACAGCAAGAGTTTCTAGCTGATATGAGTGATATTTAGGTTCGGCTCCTTGAGTGGCCTTACTAAAGTAAGCTACAGCATGTCTACGTTTATCGCTGTGCACTTGAAGAAGTACGGCACCATACCCAACAGAACTTGCGTCCGTATGTAGTTCTGTGGGCAGTGATGGATCAAACACTGCGAGCACGGGCTCGTTAGTAAGATGCTCAATTAGGTATTCTCGAGCCTCCGTCTGCTCTTTACACCATATGAACGGAACCCCTCTTCTCGTCAACCTAGCCATGCAAGCGGTTTTTCTCGCATAATCGGGTATATATCGACGGAAATAACTGGCTAGGCCAAGAAATTGCCGGACTTGACGTACGTTTGTGGGCACTCGGGAGTCAATCAAAGCTTTAATTTTTCGTTCGCTCGGTCTAACCTGACCTTGAGATATCTTACGGCCCAAATACTCAACCTCTGTGGCGACAAACGTACTCTTCTTTAAATTAATCGAAAACCCGGCAGCAGTTAAAGTTTGAAGTGTTTCACGCAAATTACCAAATGCCTCGTCAATATTTGACGCTAAAATTAAGACATCATCTATGTATGTCAAAACTTTGCCTGCGTCTATAAGCGGTTTCAGAGTTTTCGTGATAATTCGCTGATACACAACGGGGGCGTTCGCAAGACCATATGGGACCTTTAAGTACTCAAAATGACCTTCGGGGGTCACGAATCCTGTTTTTGGTATCGATTCACTATCCAATGCTATCTGATGGAAGCCAGTAGCCATATCTAAACAACTAAAGTACTTGCTTTTGCCTAGGCGGTCTATATGGTCATCAATCAGAGGCAATGGAAAGCGATCTTTTACTGTTATGGTGTTTAACGCACGGTAATCTACGCACATACGGTCTTTCCCATCGCATTTTTTAACAAGAATGATCGGGCTAGCGTACGGCGATTGTGACTCGCGAATAACACCTTTATCCAATAAATCACGAACAATCTCACGCACCCTAGCCTTTTCATCGATAGACAATTTGTAAGGCCTATAATTAACAGGGGTGTTGCTTGTCAATTCAATGTGCATTTCTCCTGTGGTCACGGTCGTGTGGGCCGTGCCCTCAATGAAATATTCTTTAAATTCGTCAATAATTGAGTGCAGATTTTCAAGATCACTTCCGGTAAGCGGACTATTAATCGGCAACTGCTCACTGGATTGAACATGCAACACTTCCTTATCATTCGTTTTAGGAACGCGAGTAATCTGTTGTTTACCATTTATCCGAATATAAGCCACTCCCTCGCGGTTTAACACATCTGTCCCGATAAGGACAGGCACACTTATACAAGTAGGGGGTACAATTAGAAGATCAACTTCTAATGAGATATCACTGAGCTCGACTACTAAAGGTACATAAGCATTACACTCAACGTTTTGATTGCCTATGCCGCGTAAAACTTGATAAGTGGGTAGTCTCGCATGTCTAAAATGTTTAAGTACGGATTCACTGATTAAAGAAACGCGAGAGCCACTGTCAATCAAAACATCCATGGGTATGCCTTGTATTACCGCGGTCGTAACGTCACTGTCGCTTGTACTACTCTCTAGTTCTCGACAAAAATTTACATTGTTTTTATTACGCGATTCTGATCGCTGTTTTGCAAAGCATACAGTGTCGTCATGGCCCGGTTGCTTACAAAACGAGCATGTGGTATTAGACCGGGTCGTAGAAGGCTTGGACTCATCTTTATCGGAATTTAGTTCGGTATGTTTAAGTCGTTTAGGGCAAAGTCGTTGCGGGTGACCAGGTGCACCGCACGTATAGCATTTAAAATCACGATTGGGTGTTTTGAAAGTATGACCGCGTTTTCTTAAATTTGATTCTATTTGCCTGCCGCGTGATGCGCGTGCAGACGAATGAGAAGTATTTGAATTGGGCTTCGTATAGATAGAAAGAAACTCTACAAGGTCTTTTGGCATGAGATGGGCATTAGTGGCGGCAGCACGAATTTGAGCGTCATTTATACCGCGTATGACTATAGCAACAGTTAACTCATCGCTTAAACCTTTTACGATATTCAATCGTAGTAATGAACGCCTGGCATATTCTGCATACGTGGTGTAACTGTCAGAATTCGTACTCATGACATTAAATAAAATATTAGCAACATCGATTCTTCGTGAGCACAATGGTTTAAATTCGAGTTTGAAGTTCGTCCACGTACGATCGTTGGTGACCCATTCGCTAAGCCAACTACGAGCGTCCCCTTTCAAGCAATTAGCTATTCTAGAGAGACACTCATTGTCGTCCCAACGATTGATATCCCGCGCTCTTTCAACCTCTTCACACCAAGAATCGATGTCATGTAAGCTTGGATCGAAATTAGAGATGTAGTAATGGTTGGATCTTACTTTTGTCAATTCCGTTAGGGCCCCAATAAGCCGGTCGGTAGCATCAGATGCGCAGGCAGGGGCTGGACTCGGGTCGCCGACGGTGCTAGCAGTTGACTCTGGCTGCAGCGGTGGGGTCTGCGGTGTAGATCTCGGTGCAACGATGTCGAGGCTGCTGGCAGCCTCCACGTGGCTGGTGGCGCCGCTGGGCGGGACCACCGGTACGCTGCCCTCCAGTGCATTAAGGCGCGCTAAAATGGCGCCAAGCTGCTCTTGCAGACCGTCTGCTTCTGTAACTAACTGGTTATTAGGCCTACTCCTACCCCTATTACGTGTGGATCTGTCGGCCATTTTTTTCCTAATTTGAATCAGTGTTCGCTGCTCATCAAACGTTACGATAGGCAATGGAGCACTATCCCACATCTGATTTTAGCGATGGCCAGGATTTTTACTACAATAGAAAGATAAAACACCGATACATTTATTATTTATTTCATGTTCCACAATAATCAAGCACTTAATTAATTTAACCTAATCAACATTGCTTATAATTTAATATGTACAACGATATGAATCCGATTATCAACAAACAATGGACCAATAATGATACAAATGGCGAACTCCTTACTCCACGAAGACACGATGTGAAAAAAGGGCGATCCAGGGGCCGCGTCTGCTTATAAAGGCTGATGGCGGGAGGAGCCGGTAGTGACGTCGCGTGACGTATTCTCAAACGTCATCTATCTCCTTTTAATATAATATAGGAAACTTTTCACTAGAAAAACTGACATCAAAACTTTCATAAGGAAAGTAGCTTGAGTTTAAAAAAACCTTAACATCTCTCAAGTTACAGTGATCAAAGTATGTTATATCTTTATCAGCAACATTTTTTCGTGCTGTTTTCAATCCGATTATAATGTAACGCGGTTTCTCAATTTGAGATGAAGTTTTGATAGCCCAAGAATGTTTGGACGTTTCAGGCAAAAGAGGATATTCATACAAATCCCAGTTTCTAAATGCTATATGAATTGCACGATCTCTTTCCAAACATTTGAGTAAGCTCAATCTTTCTCGATCAGACACCTTAATATGTGGCATACGCCATACTATTTTTGTGATAGTTATATTGTCTATATATTCATTCACATTTAATTTAACGCTATTTAAGTTAGTATTAGTCCTTAAAAGAATAAGTTCATGCTTGCAATTAATAACTATTTTGTTGTAATCCTCAGCAAACCCAAGAATTTTGTTTAAAGGTATAGACACAGAAAATGATCCATGTGACATTTTTGTTCCGTTGATATCCCAACCCCATAACTTGGACATCGATGCTTCAAGTTCATTCATGGATACAAGAGATTTCATAGTAGTTGTAACCCCGACATTTTTAATTTTATCGATTTCGATTCCATTAAGTTCGTATCGAATATCTTGAAATAGATGGAGTATTGGATTATTCTTAAAAAGAACAGACTTCACCTCTTGTTTCGTTTCTCTATTGAATACAGTTATAGTACCTTCTATGTATAAAGTACTTGCCGATGGTAGTACGTAAAGATCTTGCTGATTAATAGGTATACGTATTTCATCATTGAAATTAAAACTTGTTACGTACGGCTTATACGAATGATATTCGAAGCTCTCTATTGAGTTGTCTAAGGTGAAAGATTCTGTTAAATTTAATATACTCATTTTATTAGACCTATGCTTTGGAGGAATTGTTTGTTTTGTTTTGTGAGTTGCACTTTAGGTCTTCTTTTCTTGATTGCTTGATGAGTACTAGCACTGATTTTCATTGGGAGTGAAGTTTTATTGAAGTCTATCATTTTTTTCTAAGGTGTAAATATATCTGAATCTCTTCACCGCGTAAATTAACCAAATTATTGTTAACGTCTAATATTCTTACTGTAATTGAACTTAAACTGTTTTGAGTAACAGGAAAATAAATTACGTTTTTCGGTGATTCTATAAGTCGATAACCAGGCGGTACATTAGGCACAAACTCGTGAATTATATGACTAGGTTTTCCATTAACAAATGAACCGCACACTATGTCACATTCAATGCGGACAATGGTTGTAGATAGAATGGAAACAGGATAAGGAGATTCCGTTAATATATTAGCTTGAATAGCTTCTGATCCAAAACCAAGTAATCTACCGATAGATCTCTCTTTTTCAAAATAAATATTTTGAGAACATAAAATAGATGTTCTTAAGGTATTGTTATTACATGTCAGTGAAAACGTGCATCCTTGAAGGTGTTCCTTAAGGTAATCACCGATATCTTGAAGTTCATATGATCCTTCAGGAATTTCAATTGCTTTGTTTTTTCCGTAATAGAATTTATTATTTCTGTAGTCTATATTAGGTATTGAATTAAATGTTGATATATACAACAGTCCACACTTGTATTCTCCATCCAGTTGCAGAGCTGGCGAATGGTTTGTTATCAGAGTTGAAGATGATCCAGTTATAGACAAAGTGAACGACATCGTGAGAATGATAATTTGTTTATTGTTCATAGGTATTTAAACGCTTATACCAATATTGTTTTAAGTATTTAAGACATCATCATCATTTCAGCCGAAAGACGTCCACTGATGAACATAGGCCTCCCCCAATTATGGGGGGGATTTGCCATAGTCGCCACGCTTGGCAAGCGGGTTGGCGACCGCAGTTTGATGGTGGTAATGATCGAAGGATGCTGCTGCCCACCCTCCGATTTTCCCTTATTCGCCTCCTACGAAACCCACGGGAAGAGATGGGGTGGCGCAATTCTTACCCGGCAACCACACGGGACGGGGGGGATTTAAGACATAAATGCCCACAATTTACTGTGTTAAACTTTTGGTACGTGTTATAATTATAGTAAATATCGTTGTTATTTAAATACTTCTTTAGCTCTAATGGAGGTGGAAGGTCACCATAACTATTAAAATATTCACAATAACTGTTGTCTTTGACATAGGCTACCCAGTGAGTTCCGTTGTTTTTAGAACTGTCCAAGTTAACAATTCCACATTCTACTCTTTGAGGACGCTTTGGTAAACTGTCTCTCATATAAACTCCACGAAAATGTGGAATCTCTGTAGAGTGTTTTAAGATGTCAATATTTGAAAGAGCACGTCTGGGTAACCTGTCATTTAGTTTTTTGAAGTTTTTATACATAAACCTCTACCATTTTTATATGGTTTAATATGTAATCCTTTTCCTAATGCAATAGATTCCATCATTTTATTATGACGTTCTGATTCAGCCAAGTTCTTTTTTGCTGCTTTATAATCACTTACAGCTTTTGCGATTCCCGCAGCTCCTCCCGCTAATGATCCTAACGCAGAAAGTCCAGCAAAAATAGGTATCAAAGGTAACAGACCTCTCGTTTTTGGAATCGGTATTAAACGAGGTAACCGTATCTTAGTGTTGTTAGCAAAAACTTTTTTAGCGGCAACAATCGCACGATCCATGATATTATAACCTTTTATTTTAGGGTTCTTTTTTAACTCAGCGCGTATCTTGGACACATAGCTTTTGAATGATTTTATACCTGCACCAGCCTTTAGTTTAGATTTCATAACTTTGCTCACTAACCATGAGCCTATTTTTTCTCCTATTCCAGCATCTTTCGACTTCGTTCTTTGTTTTGCCATTTTGTAAAGTTCAAAATCAGCGCGATGTCTATCAACTAAATCAGGATATTTATCATAAACTATGTCGTGTTTCATACACGCATCATCTAGCGCATTAATTCCTTTGTCACCTCTTTGTAACCTTTTATGCAATTTTGTGCCTGGACCGCAATAATTGTAGCCGGGTAAGTGTAATTCAAACGGTAAATTATTAATAGCACTATTTAATAGACCTCTCCCTTTCATATCAGGTATGATAATGACAAATTTCATTTGATGAAAGTTAATTTATTAAATACATTAAACAATGGATTTTATATCTATCCAACTATTTTCACTATCACTTAGCCCTAACCACTTAACAAACAGCTTACTACCCTGTTTCTTTATCACCTTTTCTATTAAATAAATATCTGGATACTCAGTTTTTTGAAGTTCTTCTTCATAAAAGGTACCCAGTATTATGTTTTTCCGTTGGTCTTCAATATGATATGTCACAGGTCGAGTGTGATTCACATGTTTAATTGTAAAAAGTTCTGTAGACCAATTAGGTGTATAACCCTTAGAAAAGTTACTTTTATATTTGCTTATACGCACACGGTCACCGATATTAAATTTATTTTTATTATACACATTGGATTGTGAATTTTTAATGTTCTTTTTTACCTCTTTTTCATTATTTGAATCCACATCAATAGGTTTAAATTTTGTTGTACGATGGACAGTGTGATTATATGCTTTCACTATATCGTCTAACGGTTTACCAACCCATTTATAGTTACCAATGAAACTAAAATATTTGTAGAGTTTGATCTTAAGTGTTTTTATCAGTCTTTCAACAATAGACGCCTTTTTAATTGAATATGTTGAATAATGATTTATTTTCATGAATTTTAAATAGCAATCAAATTCATTATTATAGAATTCTTTTCCCAAGTCCGTCTGTAAGTTTCTAGGTCTGCGTTTAGTTGTTTTCATAATTAGTTCGAATGCATTTTTGACTGACGTTTTAGTTTTAGACTTAATAGGTATACACCACGCATACTTAGAAAATGTATCAATAACAGTTAATATATATTTATTTCCTTTGTTAACAGTATGAAGTTTCTGTAAATCGATCAAATCAGCTTGCCATAAATCGTCAATTCCTTTGAGTACAACCGATCGACGCTTAAAGTTTTTTCTTGCCGATCGATGAATCTCGTTCACTATTTGCTGTTTTTCCATTTTTTATATTTTCGAAGATATCATCTATCTCCTTCTTTGTATAAAAGTTTATTTTTAACTGAGACGAAAGCTGATGAATTTGATTATTTATAGTATTAATCAAAGAATCCATATACTTCTTGTCGTACATGTTTTGAATATATTGATCAACGTACTGCTTGTTTACTGCATCATCGGGTGACAAAGGTTCAGCAACTCCCTTTAATTGTAAACTTCCTTCAAAACATGCACCGTTTGTTCGAAGCAAAGCCTTGTAGTTGAGATCAGAAACCTCATTAGCACGCAAGCGCTTATGAACATGGTGGCCGAATTTGTCAATATTCATTTTGTATTGTTGTGACTTGTGAGTCAAACTACAACTGATAAAAATTTCGGATTATTTTACTTTTATATATCATTTACTAAGCCTGCTTCATGTAGTTCTTCAATAATAGAAATGATTTCGTTATCTAATCCTGTATTGCCGGCATCACGCGATGCTATAAGCAGTTTCAATCTTTCTACTAATTCATTCGGGTTATCCCAATACACATAAGAGATGTCTCTTTTGACTTTTTTCATTACCGGTAAACCATCACCAGTTACATGTACTTCTTCGCTTACTGAACGTTGTTTAGTTAATTTGAAAAGTGGTCTGATTATGTTTAAATATTTCATGCCCTTGTTGCTTTTTATAGGCTTATTTGGATCAAAGTCACGTCTATGTGCATTTGTTTTTAATAATAATGTTTTATATAATCGCTTATCGTCTTCAGTTACCATTTGTAAATCAGGTATTTTTTTAAACAATAAATCCTTTAATCCTTGCGTTAAACAATACCTTTCTCCATCTATTTTGAGTTCTTTCTCATTCGCAGAAATCGGAAAAGATCCTAGCATTAGCTTATCACGCACCATTCGTACCCCAAAAGGAACGTTCACTTGTAAATATTGCTTTTGCCACGTAGGATCTTCACGAGGAGAAGCATACGAATCTGAGGTTTTAAATGAAGCATTATTTATTGAATCAGAATCATTTTGGATGGTACTTTCATGTGATATAGATTCATCTTGACTAAAATCGTCGTCATTTAATTCATATTTGCTATTATCTAAATCAGATTCCTATGATTTTCTCAATAGTGTGTTATTAGCTAAGCTTTCTTTCTTTCCATATTCAGAAGGACTATATTTTAATGTTTTTACCGACTTATTTCATTTAAATCCATTATTATCAAAATCAGTGTCGCTAATACTTAGGTTGATATCTTTTGTTTTCGTCATTTCATTAAGGGGATCTGTGACTGGCTTGAACATTGTTTCTAACATCATGTCATTGTTAGATTTAACATCACGAAGAACCTTGACTTTTTTTCTTACTGCTTCAGCAGATCGGAGTACTTTTTCTTTAAATATTTTCTCCTCGTTCATTTTAGGATTCATGTCCGATCTAGATGATTTCATATTAAGGAATAAGTTGTATATGTTAACACTATTGTTTATGTATACGGTTAATCTAGCATGATAAATGTATCAAAGCCTTTCCTATAACGTCCAGAATTTCTATTACAATCTTTGTTTATAACTAAGTAATTAAAAGGTTCGTTCCATACTTGTCCGCACATTTCGCGAAACTGGGTCCATGATATATCACTTCCTACGTGTTCATCATAAACATGACGTAAATTAACATCATCTTGTTTAAAAAGAACGATTATGTTAGCATTGTCTCTTATCAATTGCTTAGGTATTTTACTATACGTTTGGTTCAGATAGAAGCTATCTATGTTTTTATGTCTTCCCATTGCAAAATAATCTCTTATATTATTTTGATTTTCACATGCGACATCATCAAATATCATGATTGAATTAATATCAGCCGTATGAGGACTTAGTACTTCATCATTTTCACTATATTTTTGAAATGACACTGACGGAACCAGATTTAAAACGTGATCTAAATATATATACATAGGTTGAAACAAGGTTTTAGAATATATATAAACATTTTGGAAGCGTAGACCTTGTTCATGTAGCAGTAGACCAACAATCAAATTAGTTTTTCCACAGTTAGACGGTCCACATATTATACAACGAATAGTATCAGGTAAAAGTAAACCATGTCGGTAACACCGTTTATTGTGCGAAGCACAAACGACATCCAACTGCAATTTTTGAGGTTGTTTTACGAATTTCATGTTACCAATAGGCACGTGCAACAAACTTGAAACTAAATATGAGAATAGTATGTTTTATGAGCTTGAGAGTATATATGAAATAGTTCTGAGATTCTAATCATTCATATTTATTGGGAACGCGTACCATGGAGCGAGTGCGAGCGAAGCGAGAGCGAGCGTAGCGAGCGTCACGACCGACGTGGGGCAGCGTGCCCAATAAATACCTACTGTCGCCACGCTTGGCAAGCGGATTGGCGACCGCAGTTGGATGGTGGTAATGATCGAAGGATGCTGCTGCCCACCCTCCGATTTTCCCTTATTCGCCTCCTACGAAACCCACGGGAAGAGATGGGGTGGCGCATTTCTTACCCGGCAACCACACGGGAATTGAATATTGTGCTCTAAGAACATATATTTTAAGAGTGATAGTGTTGGAAAATTATTAGGATTCGGCAACGAATCCGTTCCAGCCAATATATTGAAAGAGTCATCCTTTCCAGTGTCCATTCTGTCGACAACTATAGTAAGGGTTGAATGTGATATCGTGAGCGGATCATTTATTAACGGAAAACCAAGTCATATAATTCAAGAATTCGTACCTAATGTGCCTCCAGGCTACCGGATCATAGAAACACCGAAAAACGTTATATACTTTCCTGTAACACAAAACAGCTTAAGTTCTCTTAAAATCAGAATATTGGATATAAACAATAATTTGATCAATTTACGTGGAGAAGAAATCCAAATATATTTACATCTCAGGAAAAAATGATTGACCTCAATAAAACTGCAGTGATCTACAGTAAGCCGATTAGTACTCTTAGCGCTATCAAGAAAAGAAGACCTAAAAGCAGGCTTACAAGTGAAAATATTATTTTTCTTAGATCCATTGGTTTACTAAAATGAGCATACTGGACATAGCTAACACTTTTGGTTATGATAACTCCATTGAAAGTTATGAATATCATTCAATATAAACCATATGTCACAAGCTTCAATTTGAACGATGAAATTCGTATACCAATCAATCAGCAAGATATGTACGTGCTGCCTTCATCCAGTACATTATACGTAGAGGGAACGATAGCAGTGATTAATTGAGACACAAAAGCTTCAGTTTCTAGCGTTCTCTTTACGAACAATCCAATTCTTCATTTATTTCAAGACATTCGATATGAACTAAATGGAATTGAAATAGATAAAATAAAAAATTGCAACTACAATGAAATCTCTTCTCTCTATGAATGAACATGAAGCGAAAATGGCAAAATCATGGGGATGGGACATTCATGGTACTAAAATTATGAACGGATCGTTTTCTGCTTCTATTCCTTTAAACAAAATTTTAGGCTTTGCAGAGGATTATAACAAAATCATTATTAATTGTAAACATGAACTAATTCTTTTACGTTCTAATACTAACCTAAACAGTGTTAAATTGAATACGAATGAATATGTAGATAATATTACTTTATCGAAAGTTGTATGGCGTATGCCTCATATAATGTTTAGTGTTCGAGAACGAATAAATTTACTCGAATATATGGAAAAAGATCGTGCCATTCAGGTAGCATTTAGAAACTGGGATCTTTATGAATACCTGTTATTACCAAAAACTTCAAAGCATTCTTGGGCCATTAAAACCTCTTCTCAAATTGAAAAGCCTCGTTATGTTATTAAAAACCGGTAGAAAAAATGCTTCTGAAAAAGACATAACATATTTCGACAACTGTAACTTAAGAGAGGTCAAAATCTTCTTGAACTCTACATACTTTCCGTATGAAAATTTAAATGTTAGTTTTTCGGATGGAAGGTTCGCAATATTTTATGAACAGTATGCTAAATTTCAGCAGTCATATTATAACCGTTGTGAAGCGCCTTTACTAAGTCCTCAAGATCTTAAAGATATAGCACCACTGTTTTTCTTGGACTGATCAAGACAAAGTGATACTTTATAATCGGGTGTTGTTGACGTGCGTATTGAATTGGAGTGCGATCAGGATATACCTAACCAAACATCTGCTTATTGTCTTATTTTGAACGATAGTATCATAGAGTACAGACCACTTAGCGATATAACAAAGAAAATATCATGAACACCGAAAGTCTATTCGTGGATGTACAGGGCTTTAAATCACTGAATAATGAATTTATAGTTAAGGAATTCGCGCTGAGTACGAATAAATAAACACAAGTTTTTTTAATAAAACCACCATATACGTTTTCCCGTTTATCAGAAAAGGAAAAAAAACGAGTAATATGGTTGAAAAAAAATCGTGGTATTTTATGGCGTGAGGAGTATGTTGACCACAGGGAATTTTTGTAAAAGGTTTTGAAAAAATTAAATGGGTTAAAGATTTGTGTGCCAATTGTACTGTTATAGATTTAGGCGAACAAGATTGTCCTAATTTTTTTAAACTATATGAAAAATATTGTAATAGAACAAGTGGATATAACTGCGTACATCATAAAAAAAATGTGCATTAAAAAATGTTATATGTATTCAAAAGTGGTATTTCGACTAGTAATACGGAGCGAGATTAGAATTGTACTAATATTTGCAAAATTGTTAACTAAATAATTAAGTTTTAATGATAATAATATAAATTATGTTAAAAAAAAATATTTTTTATTGTTTTCTTGAATACTATTGCCAAATGTTATAATTTAAAACTCAAATATTTGCATGTCACTTTTATGACAAAGTATGTGAGATTAAATTAGTTTAACCATCCACCTATGTATACCGTGTTTTAAGCAAATAAACGATTTATGATGTAATAAATGAAACTCTATAATCATAATTACCAATGGTTTTTTATTCTATAATAATTAATTCACCTTTAACCTTGTAGTAACACTCAATAAATTTAAAAATTATCTTTTAACATTGATTTAGATATTTGATATATTAAACTGAATGCTGAATCCATAATGTTGTCCATTGGTTCACTCACTATATATTGAGCACTAAATAACATGTTCTCTTCATTATTGCTGTCTGCCTGGGTTTCATTCTCATTGCGTAAGCCGATGACCTTGATTTGTATCAGGCGTGGTCCATCAGGTATAGACCTTCGACATTTAACAAAAGTATTGGGTGATTTTAATTTTCGTTTTGGAACACGCTGCTGGGTTTTTAATTTCTTCTTGCTTGGTGTTTCCGTTAATGATGTCGCTGAAAGGGTCACGGCAGGCTTGTTAGCAAGTTCTGGATACGCTTCTTCAAACGCCTGCGTGTTCCACTCTTGAGCATGTTGGAAGGATTCGTCAGGATCACAGTGTTCACACATGTTGATACCTATAACATAATGGGTCCATATTGGCTCATATAAAATTTTATCATCGATTTTTTCTAATAATACCGCTTTGTGATCATAATCATCACTCTTCATTAATTTGTTTTTCCTAACCTTGTTTGTGAATAATACTACCGTCGTTTTTCATAATAATGAATATGCCGAAAATTTTTACTCATAATATTATCGTTCAGATTATATTTGTTCTCATAATGTTCTTTTGTATATATTTTTAATTCCGAAAATGTTAACTCATAATGTTATCATTCAGATTATATTTGTTCTCATAATTTTGTTTTCCATAACAGTTTTCTTCATAAATTTCCTAGTAATAATGTCATTTAACTACTAGTAAAGTATATGAATTCCTAATATTGTTTTTCATAACAGTTTCCTTCATAAAGGATATATTTCAATTTTGCTAGTAATAATGTAATTACTAAGAAAGTATCTTAATTCCTAATTTGTAAGTCGATTTTGTCCTGACAGGTCTTTCTGGGCTTTTATAAAAAATAACCTCGAAGATTAAGACGAGAGCTTCGCTTCGCTTCAGCTCCCGTCTTAATCTTCTAACCTATCCACGTTAGAGTCGATTTTTCCCCAACAGGCCTTTCTGGGCTTTTATAAAAAAATAACCTCAAAGATTAAGACGGGAGCTTCGCTTCGGTTCAGCTCCCGTCTTAATCTTTTAACCTATCCGCGTTAGAGTCGATTTTGCCTTAACAGGTCTTTCTGTTTTTTTTTGCCAAATAAGAATTTGATGAAAAATTATTTGGTAATACATTTTTAGGTTTAAATAATGGAAAATAAGGTGTCATTAGTAACAAAAAAAGTTGTATGATTGTTAACACTATGAACGTAAATGACAAGGAATAAAAACACTTATGAATAAAATAAATATGAAAAGAAATTGTAGTATTATTAGAAATTGTAATTGCAAATTCGATTATTAATTCTCCGAAAATGTATTTTATACAATTTTATTTCATAATGATCGCTATTCATAATTATGTTTGGTTCATAAATATCGGAATATTATTAATTAAAAAATTAGCAATTAAACGAGTATGTTTAAAAATTATATAAAAATAAACTATATTGCTAATAATCGTTATGATAAAAAAAGTATATGAATATAGATAATAGCAATAGAAATACTTATATTTAATGACATTATAAATATTGTCAATTCTGAGATACTATAGTTATTAACCAAAAATAGTTATGAATAGTGATCATTATGACATAAAATTGTACAAGATACATTTTCGGATGTACAATAATCGGAATTGCAATTTTATATGAACTTTGGCGCACCCATAACATAATATTATCAGTAACCATAGTTTAAGTTCCAAAATAAATAACGTGACTAATAAATATTATCACTTATGTATCTGAATAAAATTAGTAAATTTATAAAAATTAAATAAAAATGATTTATTAACTTACTTGAATGCGTGCTGTGTATCGCGTTGAATTTATTAATGAATATGTAAACTTTATATCAATAATTGGTAATTGCTAGTGTGGTGTTTTGCAATAATGTCGTTGACCTGCTGTTAGCAACGTGCGCACATCGTTGAATGACAACCAAAACTCGCTAATTACACATAAAAGGTAAAGAAGAACACAACCTTATTACTACTTAAACACAATTGATATTTCTTACATTAATTTTCTGCATTTAGCGAGATTTGGTTGTTACCCGACGACATGCACCATAAAACGTGACTTCATTTGGTTGCATAATATCAACACGTTATGCCGTAGGTATAGTATTTGTCAGCGTTTAGTCGATTTATCCGACAGTGCAAAGAAAAGTACTCCATGAAAGACCCATATCCAACTATCCATATCTGATTGAGAAAATTCAAACTTATATTCCATTGTTAAGGTTCATTGTAACGCGACAACACTATCGTAGTAATCACGGAACGCATGCGCTACTGATAGTTAGTATGAAATGTAGTTTGAATTTCCTTTAAAGAGAATGGACATACGACACTTGGGCTTAGGGTATAGAATTGAAAATATGTAGGGAAAGTGAAAGAAAAAAAATAAACAAAATACAGTATTTTACAAGTTTATTAACCAAAATAAAAGTACACATTTATTGGTAACTATACAAAATAATGGCTTATATTAACTACACTTAACAATAATATCTATACATGTATGTTGAAAATATTGCTTTATTAGCTTCAGAGAAATTCTACTTACAAAAAAGAACTGTTAAATGTGCAAAGGAAATTAATACCAGAGATTTTTTAAAGTGCAAAAAATGTTCTAATTACTACCACGTAGTCTGCACTGCTAGTGTTAGTCTCAAGTTATTCGACCTGATGTCTAAAGATGGACGAAATGCATGGAAGTGTCTCAAATGTCGTAACAAGAGCCCGAATCCTTCTAATAAGCAGTTAAAAAATTGTGCTGCCTCTACCAATGTACGCCCAACATTAAATATGTTTAATCAGAACGTTACGTTACGTAAAAAGAAACCTGTACATCCAAGTACTTCACCGGTAAAGTCTCCATCCCCGGTTATGTCTCCCAAATCCGAATCTGACTTCGACTCCCAAGACCATGATGATTCCATCCGCAGCCTCCCAAACTTGTCAACGACTGAAGATGTGTACGTCTTGGAACTAAAATCTCAAGTGGCTAGTTTGACTAGACAGCTTGACAGGGCTCACGAGGAAATCGACCGCTTAAATTGTACCATTTCGGAAATCACGAAAAAACTTGAAGAGAAACAAAGCAAAATTGATGTCTACAAAAAAATCTTGGGATGAGAATGGTAATTTACACAAGGCTACCCCGAAGAAAACGTCAAAGAAAAATAACTGTACTCCATTCACGCCCGACACCCTCTTCAGCTGCACCACACAAAATGTTCCAACTCGTGCCACCAAAAGTCAAGTAGAAACTTACTATACTCCAGAACCTGAGCCAGTACATACCGTGGTTAACCACGAGCACCCAACCATATCTACCTCCTCAGATTGCAACGACAAAATATCATTACTCGAACGCCGAAATGTCAACGAATTAAATGGAGAATGTGAAACCGACACTTCTTCAAACACACACAAACTAGTAATATTAAGCACTAACAATAAAAATAGCATTGTTAAAACCATAAAAGATAACGACTACTTTCAGGATTTTTCTTACTGTCATTACATTAGGCGACTTATTAGGATTGAAGGAATTATTGAAGGGCCTGCCGTATTACGTGTGTAATATGACTTATGAAGATTATTGTATAATTCTGATAGGCGAGGAGGATTTTAATGACTCCATTGATGTAACTGATTTAACTGAACTCATACAAGACATAAACGAAAGTGTTCAGAATGTGTCATTTACAAATGTAATATTTGCGTGCCCGACGTATATATGCGGCCGTCCGATGTTTAATAGTAGAGTCGAGAGATTTAATCAGATGTTCTTCGAAGATCTATGTAACCATGATAATAATTTCTTTGCTTATGATTGTAACACAAATTTGGAGTTGGATATGTTTTCTAATAGATCGGGTATGCTAAACAACTCCGGCATCAGAAATATATTGGAAAACTTGCATCGAAATATAAATTGGCTACGAAAGCAATACATTGGGCTAATGGATTGTAACAAATGTAGTCCGGATAAGTTTTTTC
Organism: Epiblema foenella; assembly: GCA_963556455.1. Classification (NCBI taxonomy): domain Eukaryota; kingdom Metazoa; phylum Arthropoda; class Insecta; order Lepidoptera; family Tortricidae; genus Epiblema; species Epiblema foenella. Next base: position 3,455,515 of record OY747097.1, on the reverse strand, counting down.
GAGCCCAATTATGAAATATCAGCAAATTCACTTAACCTATTTCATCAAAATGTGTGTGGTATATATAATAAAAAAAATGAACTTGAACTTTATCTTTTACAACGAAATGATGTTGTACACTACATATGTCTCAGTGAGCACTTCCTAAATAAGAACTCTATTTCTTCATTTAACCTACAAAATTATAAACTTGTTTCCTACAACACTAGACTCGCCAAAAAGAGGGGCGGGACCCTAATTTTGGGTATAAATGATAGACAAGCGAAAGAACTTGATATATGCAAACAGTTATATTTGTCGGGAAGCTTTGAACTGTGTGGAGTTAGAGACTTGGCTACTAACGTTTATATTTTTTGTTGCTACAGAAGTCCAATTGATAAGAACTTTGAAGTGTTCATGAAACAATGTGAAATGCTTTTAGAATATTTATTCAACAAGAACGCTATAATCTGCGGAGATTTTAATGTTAATTTTCAGATAAAAAACATCGTAGTGACTTTTTAGGCTTATTAAATTGCTACAACTTTAGGCAACTAATTAATGATGCCACATTTAAGAGGAAAAACTCTCAATCTTGCATTGATAACTTCTTGACTAACTTACCCTTGGACTTAGTTGGGGAAACGGAAATTGATCATAACGGCCTGGCAGATGGGCATGCTGCCATTTTCAGTAGACTTAAGTTAGAAATCGTGAATAAAAATGTAGAATCTTCTGCTGTAGTATTAGAAAGAAGACAATTTACGTCACAAAACTTGCTTCGTTTCAGGCAAAAATTGCAGAGCAAGAATTGGCACTGCATGGGAATTAACGTACTTACAAAAACTATCAACGAAGTCTTTTGTCAATCATTTCAAAAGAAAAAGAAGAGATTCAGATCTAAGCAAAAACTTGCAATTAAATGGGTGAGAAAGAGATAACGATGGAATGCACTATGACTCATTAGACCGGTTAGCTAATGATATCAACACATTTTTTCTGTCCGCCGCCGCCGCAGTTCACGCGCCTACCGCTAATCCAGATAATGCAAACAGATTGTTGCATAATACGTCTAATCCCAGCAACGCCTCAATTCTTTTGCATCCTATAACTGAAAAAGAGTTATACGACGCGGTTACCAAAAGAATAGCTTGTAAAAATACTTTGGACATTTATAATATATCAACTAGATTACTAAAAATAGCTTTGCCTTTCTTATTAAATCAGTTAACTCACATTTTCAATGTATTGATTAAAAAAGGGACATATCCGACTGTCCTAAAGAAAGTAAAAGTAGTCCCTATATACAAAGGGAAAGGACAAAGCGACGACATTAAAAATTATAGACCCATTAGCATAATTCCAGCTATAGGAAAATTATTCGAATACTGCCTTTGCAATCGATTTACATCATTCCTTGAACGTTTCCAGCTATTAAACGACAAACAGTACGCGTATAGAAAAAGCAGATCCTGCATACACGTAATCCGCAAGTTCCGCAACACTATAAATAAAATCATGACGACAAAAGAAAATAATCATCACGTAGCAATACTTCTATGCGACATGACTCGCGCCTTCGATGTGTGCGATCACGCGGTACTAGCTCGTAAATTCAACCATATCGGTATACGCGGTCCAGCAAACAGACTGGTGGTGGAATTTTTAAAGAATCGACAGCAAGTTGTGGCATTGAGCTGCGGCCAGGTACGATCAGAGTACGGCGGCGTCGATATAGGCGTGCCCCAAGGGTCATCGCTAGCAAACCTGTGTTTTCTTATCCAAGTCTACGATCTACCCCACACTGTCAGCGGTGGCATGTACCTGTTCGCTGATGATGCATGTGACGTCATTACAGCACCATCAATACAGCTGCTAGAACACCAAATATCTGTTGACATTAAACTAATGCAAAATTGGTTTACAAACAACGGTCTGGTCCTAAACCTTGTAAAAACACAGGTGATACATATAAACCTAGGCGGTAAACCTCCCAGGCCACTCTCTGTATATATTGACAGCACAAATATCACCCAAGTGCAACACACGAGGTTCCTCGGTCTAACTTTAGACGCTGCCCTAAAATGGGACAAACACATAGATATTTTATGTGGCAAACTATCTGGTGCTTGCTTCGCTTTAGGCAGACTAGCTCATGTTCTGCCTCATAAGCAACTGCGTTCCAGCTATTTTCCCTATTTCACTCTAGTATGTGTTACGGTCTGGAACTTTGGGGCGCAGCAGCAGAATGGCACCGTGTCTTCGTACTCCAGAAAAGAGCTATAAGAATAATATCCAGAGCCCCACCAAGGACACCAGCCAAACGGTTGTTTACTGACATGCGCATCCTTACACTACCGTCACAATACATCTTCGACATCGCTAAATACGTACACTGTAACAAACACATTTTCAACACAAACAAACTTACCCGCACCCGTATGGGATCTAAAACACGGCTTCTCTCAGCCAGTCACAGACTGACCAAGTCCTCCAAAACTATGCAAGTGATCGGCCCGAAAGTATATAATATGTTACCAATCCACATCAAAACAGTCGACAACCATAACACTTTTACTAAGAAGTTAAAAAACTGGTTAATCGGTCATGTGTTCTACAAATTAAATGAATTTTATAACGCTAATTAATTAAATAAATTATATTTGACATGTATAAATTAATTAATAATGGCTATTCACTGATATTTATAACAATTAACAACAATTTGTTCACACTGTATCTAATAATGATTGTATTAAGATAACGTTACCTTATATATATTGTGCAAAATTGTAATGTGACATGTAATATTTAATAATATTATCAATAAAGAGTATGAGTATGAGTATGAGTAAGAACGTCTAGTAAAATGAAGCGGCTCCTCAGTAGTGTAAATAAATTGTCATGTAATGCATCTATTTTAGAATACCGGGCAAAATATATTAATATTTTTAGAAGAGTTATGAGACATGCAAAGAGGTCTGCTGTGCAATTAGAGATAAGCAATGCTAAGTGCTCATCTAAATGCATTTGGGATATTGTAAATAAACACAGGAATAAGTATCGTACACACCAACGTGAGCAATTAATTCTTAAAATAGGGAATAGTGGTAGAGAACCCGCAGGAGGTGGCTGACTTGTTTTCGGCCCACTTCTCCTCAATTACTCAGGGTGATGCCTCAAGTACTGGTGACTTAGATGAATCAATGCGTTTTTTAAAGCAACATAACACGAAATATTATAATGACATAGTTTGGACATCATTTACATTCCTCGAGGTATTTAAAACAGTACAGTCTGTAACAGATCGACATCCATCATTCGTGTGAAAAGTTCATGAAAGCTTCTAAGCTTCGGAAAAGCTTTAGACGTGCTTCTAAGCTTCAGTATAGCTTCTTAACTTCAGAGGAAGGCCTCTGGGAAGCTTCTCAGCTTCGGGAAAGGTTCTAAGTTTTCAACGCTTCTTGGCTTCGTGAAAGCTGATTTATATATTCTAAATGTTCATCATCAATGAAGCCTCTTATTTTAAACAGATGGCGTTTAAATTAAGTCTAAAGAAGTTCAATTATTTATAATGAATATCACCAATCTTTTGAATTTCAAGTTATTTTCATTTTCCTAAGAATAGTGCTACTTTTGTAATTTGAATAAGCTATTGTTCACAACGGTTTCCTGCTTTATATTATTAGCATTTCTCAAGTTGCAAAGGTCAAGTATGGACACCTGGTGTCGAGGATTTGAACTGTTAGTAAATAATCCGTTCGCGTAGAAAGGTTGTCATTATATCTATATAGTAGCGAAATAAGTAGCCATCTGAAATTGCACGGTTAGTGTGGAGTCAGGGCTGTCTTTCACAACGCTGAAACTAACTTGAACACCAATTCACTTTAACGAACCAGTGTAGGGCGGATCTCTAGTTGTGCATTTCTAATACGGGTCTCGACGTCAAGATATACTAGACGTGAGCGTTGAGTCTGGTTGATGCAAGTGGCTAATTGCAATGCAGTAGCTGCATCGCTGTCTTTGGCGGGTATTTGAAAAAACGTTATGCGCGTGGCTACCCTACTAAAATGAGAAATATTGAAGGACGAAACAATCTTGTTTGTGTAGGTGTCTATTTATTTTAGTCAGGTTTTAAGGGGATAGACATGGGGGTGTTGAGTAGGAGATCGGAAAGTTATTCCAGACCAATGAGAAGACGAGATTTAGCTAGTTGACCAATCGATGGTTTTCCCTTGAGAATTATGGAACAGCAGTTGATCGCGTGATGTTAGGGGTTCTCAGGATAACGAGGTGAGGTAATATAAGGAGATACACAATGGTTTCGAGACTTTTTTCCCCTTCGACTTCTCTGCGGGTAGACCTCACGAGAGCGACGTACAACGAGGTGAACCTTCAGGAACGCTTGTGTGAGTTTTTAAAGTTTATTTGTGATTTCTTTTTCATAATGTATTATGCTAGTACGTTACGCTGCTGCTTATATAGGTACAATTACCTTGTCGTTGCCTATAGTGTTCAGTATCAAGTTCAAGTTAGATTGACAATACCTTTGCTTAATTTGAATAACCTGCTTAAGGTAAAATCTACGTTAACGATATCGATGTGGGGTGGCGTATCTTCTTTTAAATGATTATGGCTTTAAAATGCATTTAAGTACATTAATCGTTTAATTCATTGTTACGGATTTAGTTTTACCATTATTACAACAGATATTTAATTGATAATGATTGCTAAATGGAATATATTCTAGACACATTTGCGTCGTTGCAGTGCTACTACCTGATTTAATAAATACATTGTGTTTTATTATACCCATACTTATTGTGCATGTCAGTTATTAAAATTTATGGTGGTGTTTTGTGCATGCTATGTGAATTCGTGTCTATTTTTGATACTATTCAGTATTATTGAGATTTTCATGATCATGGGGGTAGGAGCTGTTTATACAAGCTGGATTTAATATTTGAGTCTTACTATATTTGACTATTGATTTCAATTAATTTTAAATGACTATTTGACTTTAGGGACATTATTTATTAGTAGACAAATCGTTAAAGGATTGTAATTTTACTATTAAACAGTAATTGAATTAATCTTTTGCTAATGTAGGTATTCATTATATTCTTACACTTATTATTTAACGCATTATTTCATTTTCATTAGGTTTGTTATGTTTCGTTGGTATTTTAAGTATGTTCTTATTGATTTAGTACAGTATTGTAGGTGATAATAGTTACTTTAGGTTATTAAATGAGTATGTTTTATTTATGAATATATCTAAAGATTACAATGCCATAGTTTGGGTATTTGGAGGGTTTTGCGAAATCAAACCTTTATAAGAGAAGGATAGATGACATCGAATGACGTATCATCGCACTGGTGTCAAGAAGATGACCATGTCAGCGCCTTCGCACAATCACACTGTCAACGACGATATGCCTTCCACCTATCGTTCGGACCTTGGACATTTATACGGGACGTATACCTGCCAGCACTTACGTACATATGGGCAATCGACGACCAGAGCCAGGCCATCCTCAATCCACCGCTGTGCCATGACAATATGAGACCCCTCATTGGCTGATCCTGCCAAGCTGATCACATTTCCGGCGTTTGGACAACGAGGCTGTACCTGCATGATGACCTCATAGCCTACCACTGTACACACGCAGATGAAGAGATCCTTAATGGTTTTCTAAGTTTCGCAAAACTTTCTGACTGCGTTAACTATGGTACTTATTCACGTTCCCGTTCTATGTAAATGTCATACATAATGTTACCTTTTAATAGGCCGAAATGCTATCGTTGTGTTGTGTGATCTGACCAGGTTATTGCACTCTTTATTTGAAGTGATCTTGGCTTATTTGCCCTTTTATGGAACTTTGGTTCCTATTACAATACCTAATAGTCTGTTGACTACGTAATTAATATTACGTCAATACCTTCATCATCAATATCTTTGCCTGTGCGATAATTATATTTATGTTATGGTACGAGTAGATACTATTCCAGTATTTCAAATCTATGTACCAACACATACATTTACTAATCTATTGTAGTTGTTGGGACTGGTCGCAATGGATTTTTATTATTCGTGACTGTTCCAGCTATGAGGTAATGTCAGAGGTTGGACTGCCAAACGTTTTATTACGATTTTGTATGGTATGTTCCAGCCTATGACGAAAGGTTTGGTAGTACAATGTAGTACCCAAATATACCAAATATGCCTAATAACTATTACTGTTGCTATGCAATGGTTTTATTCCAGATCGATGAAATACGTTCATAAATGAGGTTTAGGGCCAGTCTCACAGATTCTCAACGACAGGCTTTCGTCTTTAATCTCGATCCCAAGACGAGCTTTGAAAAGGGCTGCGGTCTTGTTTAGGCACGCGGTGCGCCTTTAGCTGCTTGTGGGAATCTTTGATTCAAACAAGACACTATAGACCCGGGGGACCAGAAGTCTGTATTGCCGTTTGCTGAAGCTGAACATTAAAGACCCCAATATCTATGTACCCTTATATATTCTACTATATGGGCGAGATGGGATGTGAAAGTTCAATGGCGATATAGATTGATTGACGACTCGAGCAAAACTCCTTGCTGTCGTGAGAACGCTGGTCAATGCTGAGGTTTTGCGGTTGCATGGCTCAGTAGTGATATTCGCTAATGGGATGACCGTATGACTCGATTTGGACATTAAATCTGAATAGCAACAACTTGTTTTGTTTGCATAATGTTTGGGTACGAGGTAACTAACTCGTATTTAAGTCTACTTCAAAGTGGATACATCACACGTGTATTGTAATATACATATATATATAACAAGATCCTATTCCAACTGGCTTTTAAATAAGTTCAGTATTATTTACTTTTGCTGTATGCAATAAAATGGCTGGTCTCATAATATTATGGGCTACACTCTTATTATTACCATGTATATGTTCATTCGTCAGGCGTTATTGTCACATATCGCACTTATAGTCTCGGCCTGTGCCACCTGCGAGGATACTCTGTTTGCTCGTGTTATGTGTTAGGTAGGGATATGCCCAATGGGTTAGCATCAGGTATTCCTTCGCGAGACTGCTGCCTCGACATAGTCGCCTCATCATGTCCAGAAATGGCTTGGTGGTTTATATGACTTATGCATGGTACTTTTATGAGGTACTGTGGCTTTATGGTTGCTTGCAATCAGCTATTTTATTCTCACATCTTTTAGATTGAGAATTATATTATATTTTATAATAAGCCAGACCTGTCCTATCTTACCTTGTAGGAAATATGATACGACATATCGATATCTCGACATATCAAACACTAGTTTTAAGGTTTTATAAACATATATTTAATTCACGGTTTGTCCATGACTATAAGCCTCTTTAACCGATAACTATAACCATATCTAAGCACGTACATTCTGCTGAATCAAATCATGGAATAATTATTTACTCCGTATCATATTACGTCATTTTACGCTTACTCCTTTAATCTATAAACAACTTATTTATGCTATGACTTATCACACAGCCAACGATGGTAATTTCTAGTAAATTAGGTTCTAGGTGTCTTAGTATTGTGTTCACGATTAGTTATCCTTTATAAATAGGATGCTGTAGGAATTTGCTATGTTTATTTCTTTAGGTAGACTTATTTTAAGTAGTAATTATTTAATTTAAGTTGTACTTGTCTAAACATTGTCCGATTCTCAATAGTTCATGTTTCTCACACCTCAGTGAACTTATGTTGCTACATTTCATAACTAGGTCTTTAAATTGCCACTACTCGATCACGCCATTAATATTTTAATTATTTAGTCTTGGTTTATGTTTAATATTCTCCGATTGTGTAATTAACCTTTTCATTTGAATTAATTTCATTTCATTATAAATTGTAATAGGTTAAGTTGGCAGCAAGGGTTTTTGTTGAGTCCGCCTTGTTTTCCCTTGCTTAGGTCTTGGCCTAGGAATCAACGCGGATGTCTAATAAAGTTCTCACCGGGCTTTATTAGATAAAATAATCAAAGTTTCGAGTAAAATCACTTTTATGAAATAAATGTATTGTTTCGTTTATTTTCTTTCTCAAAACCTTTTGTTTGATTTATTTTTTTTCCCTGTAGTTATTCCCATATGTTTTAGACCTACTGAACTTGAAAGCTTTAGGAAATCTTTAGAAACTTTTAGAGTTTTAGGAACTTTACGAAAAGTATTGGTTTTCAGACTTTCAGATGGTGTAAGTATTTGTAGGTAAAGCTTAGGTAGGCTTTAGGTTTTCCATAATCCGATTTTCCGCTTTCCATTTAGAATAGGGAGGATGTTACAAGTCCATGAAAAACAAAAAATCATGTGGCTGTGATGAGATGCTTATTTCAATTATTAAGAAATGTATTGACATATTGGCGGAACCGTTTGCAATTTTTTTCAACAAATGCGATCACTCTATTTTTCCAGATCAGTTAAAGGTCGCTAAGATTATTCCTGTATATAAAAAAGGTTTAAAGAGTGATCCAAAAAATTATCGCCCTATAGCTCTACCGCTTATCTCGAAGATTTTTGAAAAGCTCATTAAATCACATATTCTAAGGCATCTCCAGGTTAACGACATAATTGACCCAGGACAATTTGGATTCCAAAAAAAGGTGGATACCATAAATGCAATCGATACTCTAATCGATGATATTGTAATGAAAGTATATGAAAAAAAAAGAGTTATAGGACTCTTTTTCGACTTGAGTTCGGCATTTGATACCATAGATCATTCAATACTTTTAAGAAAATTAGAATTTTATGGGATTAGAGGAAAAGCATACCATCTCATTCGCAGCTATCTTCAAAATAGATACCAATATACGTGGAGCTCAATAACACTGAATCTGGTACAGTAGGGTCTAGTGAGCCTATTAGATCCATTTTAGGCCCAATACTTTTTTATAATTTTTATCAACGATTTGGTTAGTTGCGTGTGTGGTAGTATTCCTGATTGCTCTGTGGTCATATATGCTGACGATACGAACGCAATAATCTCTGGCAGCAATATGGATGAACTCAATAGAATCACAGATAAAGCTTTATTGACCTTTCACAAATGGTTCTCCAGCAATAGCCTTAGTTTAAATAGTAAGAAGTCTCAAATGATGCTCTTTAAACCAAATTTTAAGAAAAATGATAAAGTTGCAGTTAGTTTCATTGCTGATTACATTACTAGCCCAGTAGATAACGTCAAATTCCTTGGAATCTACATTGATTCGAATCTTAACTGGAAACGAGAGCTGGAAGCAATGGAAAACTCTGTCAATTCTGCTTGCTATGTTTTGAGAAGTCTTAGAGACAAAATGAGCTTGGAACGACTAAAAGTAGTGTATTTTGCATTAGTTGAGTCGAAATTGCGATATAGCATTAAGTTTTGGGGCAATAGTTTTAAATATAATATAAATAGAGCCTTTATTGCCCAAAAGAGCGATTCGTACGATGACACGCATTCCTCCATGGTCTTCGTGTCGAGATCATTTTTAAGACTGGGCATTCTCACAGTGCCCTGTTTGTACGTTTTTATTCTTCTTACCGAATTCGTTAAGTTGCAATCAAAGAATGCCACATTATGTCCATGTGGTTTAAAACCACGCTCTGCTACCAGCTAAATGTTGCTCCTCTAGTTTCAGCCAGGGAAGAAACAGTCAGTCCGCGATTCGCGAATCAGAAATACTTAACCTAAACTTATATCTAAATTTACAGCTTTTGCTTGTTTGGTGTTGGTTGTTGTCATACCAATATGTCGAACACTGTTGTTGTCATATCGAAAAAATATCGTGTTTTCTGATAAAATCGAGACGGGCCGCAACAATGTCTAACACCGGCGTGGATATTCTAAAAGTCAAATTATTTAATTGTGCCCCACTTGAAAATATTATATCAATTTATTGCCCACCCTCCATTCGTACAACGCAAACCGACTGGTATGAGTTATTTTCCTTATGTGATAAAAAAACGCTGCTATTAGGGGACTTTAACGGTCATCATAATTCTTGGTCGTATAAAATCGACAGCCGTGGCAGTCAAATATTTGACTCCTTATTGAACTTTAATTAATAACCTTAAACGATTCATCTCCAACTAGGATTAAACTTGTGAATGGCTCGCTAGGAGAATCTTCCCCAGTCATATCAATAGTTTCTACTGATATAGCGACCAGTTTCAATTGGAAAATCAGTAACGAGCCCCTAGGCAGCGATCACTTGATAATTCAAATGCCGACTGGCCGTCGTACACAGGGCCGTTGGAAAAAACTTAATGAGTTTATTATCCCAGAGGATTGCCAGGCAGCGTATGATCTATTTATTAATAAATAAAGCGGCCGACTCTCATATCCCTATTGTTAAAATTTATCACAACCCTAGTGACAAGTTTATATCTAAATCCATCCTAAACCATATTGGAGTGCCACGCTATCCAGGGCTGTAGCGGAACGCCGGTTAGCTCTTGCAGACCTACAACACTAGCACCAAGTTTTATATATAATATTAGTTTTTAGCCGTTCAAGTCATAAACTAGTAGTTCTGTGAACTGTAGCCTCGCGAGTGACTTTTTCTTTAATTTCGAAGAACTGACTACAAAAATTCTACATAATTAACGAACCTGCTCACAAAATTACACGAGAATCAGCTGAGAACTGCGACCTGTAGAGGAGGAAAACGGAAATCCGCCGGACATACCAAAGTATTTTTTGTTGAAGCAGAGGCTACCTCCGTTGCACTCGGCCAAAAACCTAAAAATATTGCAATTTCAGTCACGTTTCAAAGATACACAAACTGCACAAGAAGTTTATAATCCTATACAAATACATGGGATAGAAAGTTATACTTTCGTAGTTCCTACATCTATGCAAAAAATTTGGGTGTTTCCAGATTCGTTCATAAATTTGTATTAACACAATAACCTACAAAAAGAAGTGAGATCCGATAAAAAAATTATAATCTTTCACACCACCTGCTCGAAAACGGCTAATTATATATCATGCAAACCTTACCGAAAGCAAATCATTATACCTTGAGCCGCGGGTTATAATATTGTACTGAATTTCATTATAACCCGTCGGGTATAATGTGGTTTCACTTTTCATACTTCTTATTGTTACATCTTTAAAGTCTAATTTCGTGAAGTCCGCACGGCGGCGGGGATACGCTAGCTCCGCGTTGCTCGCAACAAAACACGACGACGCAGCCGGCAGCCGGCGCACTGGCCGCGGGCTGCTGCCGCGCTTGTTTCTAATTATTATTGAAATCCTTGGAATTTCATTTAGAGCTTCCTTATAATTTTCAAATTTCATTGCGTTTTTTGATAAACGGCCTCGGCCGGAACAGGGATGACCTTCTTTCCTTCGCGACCTATGCAGTAATGTACCTACTATTAAATACCTAAAACAAAAGCCACGAGTGCTACAAGACGCTGCATTATACGGACTAAAACTGCAGACTCTACAATATAGAAGATAAAATTCTAATAACGTGGTGAGTCACGAAAGTGATTGGGTTTTGGCGGACTTGATTCTATTTCTAGTTAGTCTTGGTTTTCCTTGATTGTCTTGCAAGAGGTGACAAAAGTAGAGACAAAGCTCTTTTTGTCTTGGGCGCGCTTAAATCCCTCACCGCACTCAGATTCATAACACCCTCGCTGCGCTCGGAAGTAAAATCTGGAGTCCTTCGTATGTCCTCGATTCCATACACCTCAAATTCGGTTGAAACCGCTCAACCAATCTCACTGGAGCGCAAACTCTTAAGTGTATTCCAGTGTTCAAAACAACACGCGTGGTCGTGTCGGAGGTTTTGCGCTGGATTTTCCCCAGGCTACTCTCCAACCGCGCACTCCTGTTGCTTTATTGGGCCCGGCCTATAAAGCCACAGTCAGGTTCATAAAAAATTAAATAGTAATGTAATTGTTACTATGTTTTACCTATAACTAGCGATTGATATGTTTTGTTGGAAATTTGGAGTTGAAACTGAACTACGGTATACAATATACTTATGTGGGAGACATATCACCCTTCGCCTGATAAAAAATATAATTACATTAAATTGAATATGCCAGTTCATTACTCAGACAGGCAATGGATTCCCATTGCCTGTCTACCGTAACCCACGTTTTTTCTGGTTTAGAGGAACATATCCGACTTTTATAAATACATTTTGTACGAGACGTTCTATGGTTGCAAAATTATATAAATAACTTATTAAGACACGCTTGTTCTTTGCAGTGCAGCCTGGTAAAGGGTTAAATTGTAAATTAATATGTTGGCATGTAAAAGTGTAGTCTATTTGCAGAATGTTTGATTCTGTATTATTCTAAACTACCAATCCAATTTCAGAAATCCAGTTGTAACGTAAAAACGTTACATTATGTTCGTTTCTTAAAACTAAGCAATAAATAATAATAATAAAACGTAAATCATCATTAAATTAAATTAATACCATAATTAAAAAAAACACTTACCTAATTCATAACTATATATGTGCATTACGTAACATCTAAAAGTTCGTCGAATGAACATAAGTTAATATAAAATAATCATTTATCTATTGCGACACTTATTTCCCTGGCGCACTGTACCTTGCTCGCATGTCTATTGTTCTAACCGGCCGGGCGCGATGCGTCCCCCGGCGCCCGCGCCCGCTCCCGCTCCCGCGATGGCCCAACGGCCGCGGCCGCGAGCCAGACAGATTTTGCTTCGAACGCAGGCGCACGTACACTCGTCCAGTGTCGTCTCACGTCGCGCCGGCGTAATAATACAATTTTAAATATTGTGTTGGGCATTAGCTTGGCCCTGAGTTTTGTTACTTGTTTAGTAACCTTTTACATTCAGTGTAGCAACCCCTATATTGGGTAAGTGTTGAACATTTAACGTGTTTTAGTTGTAAGTAGGTAGTTTTAAGGGCGTTTCCAACGGTTATTCCGTTATGACGTTATTTGTCTTGCTTAGCTTGCTCAAGTTGCTCATCGAGTTTGTAATGCCTAATTCCTCATCTCATACTTCCATTAATTTTATTAAACACCAAAGAAAGTTAATTTTCTGTTCTATTTCATCTCGCTTTGTAAACGCCGTCTGACTGTGACATCCGCACTTCACCAAGCCAGTTCACCATCACCATCACGCAGTACTTTCTCTTTCCTGCTCCTGCTTCTGCTTATGCCGGTCACAGTCGACGGAGATAAATACGGAACGATATATATTTACACGGCGGACGTGAATTCCAGGGTGCTACGTTACGGCTCGAGCCCACACCACTTTCACCACAGTTCCGGTGCTGCCTGGCTGACGTCCCTCAGCCCGTTCCATCTCCACGGCGTCTCCAAGTTCCAGGGGAGTACTAGCGTGGTGGCAGCGATACCCCGTTAATAATAGGGAGTGCAATTAGACCGGCTTTCTGAACCTACCCCCTTACGAATTTTCGTGTGCTCGCGCGTTTGGGACGTCTAATAAAATAATTTAACAGTTTTCCTTTGTTTTAATCACTCCCAACTTTACACGTAGCACTGGCGCCCTTACCGTGGTATTAATAAGGTCTGATTTCGCTCCCAGGTGGGTCGTGGTTTGTGTGTGCTTGATGTTTTTTTTTTTTGGTTTTGTGAAACGTTTTTCAGTTTATTTTTGGTTGCAAGCAACTAGGGTGTACGGATTACTTGTTATTTTCTTGTGTGTGAAGATATAATTTTTAAAGTACAGTCGGACACATTTGTGAATTTATGTATTATTAATTTTTATTTGGAAATAGTTATAATTATTTGTTTCGATGATTGTGTAAACTTTTGTCCTGTTCGTTGGTACAGTCTGTCGAATTAACTTGAATTTTTTTTGTTGTTTGGTGAAATTGTATTGTTTTTTTAAGAGCAATTTATTTCAATTGTTTACGCCTTAGTGTCCGTACACAGTAGTTGCACTTTATTCGCTTTTCTGTTTTTTAAGTTTTTGTGAACGTATTTTTTTTTTGTTTGCGCTTATTTTGCTTCTTATTCAGCCATCTGCATCGGTGCAAAGAAAAACAACCAAACGTTCGTAAATAATCGATTTTGTAACAGACGGAGTATTTTGTTGTTTTTTTTTTTAACGTTTTCGTTCAACATTTATCTAATTTATCAGTTATTTTTTTTGTTTGTTTCGTATCACTTTACACAATGGCCGGACCTATTAAATTCTTGTCGCTCCATAAAACTGAATTGGAATATGAGGTTGCTATACGTGGCGAAACTCCAGCGTCCACAGTACAGGACCTGCGTAGGCAAATTGCTAGTTGTGGACCTCTCTTTCCATCAGAGGACATCCTCACAAGTCCATTCGATACTGAAGAGGACATAGATGGCGTTGCAGATGTGCTCGAGAAGATTAACGCATACTTAGACTCCAAACCTCTTGACAGGAGCACCTTGCTCCGGGCACAAAATCTGGTACACCATCTATACTATAGGCTCAACCGTATCACTTGTGAGGATAGAGATCATAAGGAGGCTTACGACCAATGTGTAGCCAAATTTAAGCTTTGCTCCGATCGTGTTAGTTTGCTTAAGGATGGAAATTTATTAGATCCCCTCGCTTCTTCATTCAATGACCCCCAGGCTTCTCCTACCACTTCTGCCTCTCCGCTTAACATCACTGTGACTTGTGACGGAAGCAATGCGAACCAGTTGTCAAAATTAAAGTACGATGGCAAAACCTGTGTGAGGGCGTTCATACAACGCGTCTCCGAATTTTGCGAGGCAAAAAATGTTTCTGGCAGCAAAATTTTACATAACGCTACCGATATATTTACGGGCGATGCAATCCACTGGTTCAGAAGCGTCAGGGAAAAGGTGAACACCTGGGATGAGCTGGTTGTGCTTTTGAGGCAGGATTTCGGCCAGGCTGATTTTGATTATAGGCTGCTATCCGAAATCAGGTCTCGCACTCAAGGAGAAACGGAAAACATTGTTATCTATCTGTCCGTTATGTCCGGCTTATTTTCGCGTCTATCTAACACCTTGCCGGAAAGCGACAAACTCGAGATTCTCCTTCATAACATTCGGCCGTGCTACGCGAGTACTCTGTCTTCCGTTTCCCAAATAACGACCATCGAGGAATTAAAAACGTTATGCCGAAATTACGAAAGTATACAGTCGCGTCTTTACCAGTTCAAAGAACCTCCGCGACCAAATTCAGATACTCTGGCACCCGAGTTTGCTTATACGGGTGGTTCTAGAAATAGGTCAAATTATAATCATAACACAAACCAGAATAATGCGCAATTTAATTCTAATAAATATAAATACAATAATAATAATTACAACAAATCGTATCCAAATAATAATAATCATCAACAGCTGTCCAATAAGCCCAACCCAAATTACGTAGACGCTATTGCTCCTTCGTCATCCAGGACACGTTTTTGTCCGAGGTGTCGAGTAGATACCCACAATCTGCGACAGTGCACAGCAAACAAAGATAACATTGTTTGTTTTGTTTGCGGACGCAAAAATGTGAAAACGCCTGACTGTCCTGATTGCAATAAGAATAGGAAGCATCAGCCAAAAAACTAGTAGCTCAGAATTGTGTCAATGATTTAAATATAAATAAATTTGATAACGAAGATTGGCAAAAGTGGTTACATACGCTAAATTTGTTTTTTAATTCATATAAAATTGACACAATTCTGAAAGAGCATAATGAAAATGATAACAGACCTTATGTCTCTGTAAAAATTAATGAAATCACAATGTCTGGCTTATTGGATTCAGGCTCGGCAGTAACTATCCTAGGCAATGGTGTTCATTCAGCACTGATTAATTGTGGACTGCAAGTAGTCAGGGGTGAGTTTATTTCAGTCACAGCAGCAGGAGGTCAAATGTTGCAGAGTGAGGGTTACATTGACATCCCAATACACTTTGACGGCAAGTTTCACATTTTGAAAGCTTTCGTAGTGCCAGGTATACAAAATAACCTCATATTAGGAGTTGATTTCTGGCGCGCGTTTGAAATCTGCCCAAAATATCTCAGCAGCCTTGTCCTTAATGAATGTGATAAACATAATGACGTTTTGCCTAAACCAAACACATTCATTCAAGGCTATGACAACTTGGACGATACACAAAAACAACTTGCTGACAATGTCGTGAAACAATACGAGGACATTTCTTTTGAACGCAAGGGTTTAGGTGTCACTAATCTAATCACACATCACATCGACACCGGCGACAGTAGTCCAATTCGCCAACGTTATTATCGCCTGTCACCAGAGAAGCAGCGCATTCTGGTTGAACAGGTGGATGAAATGCTTGCTCTTGGCGTGATTGAGAAATCTGAGAGTAGTTGGTCATCGCCAGTTTTGCTCGTCAACAAGAAGAACGGACAACCGCGGTTCTGTCTCGATAGCCGTAAACTAAACTCAGTGACGAAACGTGACGCGTATAACCTGCCGTATATATCAGAGATTTTAGACAATCTCAGGGATGCTCGTTACCTGTCCAGCATCGATTTGTCTAAAGCCTTTTGGCAAATTGAAATTGCTCCGGAGGATAGACACAAGACTTCTTTTTACGTGCCAACTAGGGGAACTTTCCACTTTAAGCGAACTGCCTTCGGTCTGACCAACGCTCCTGCTACTCAACAAAGATTAGTGGACCTGTTGTTCTCAGAGTTCGACCTTAAAGTTTTCGCCTACCTTGATGACATTATCATCGTCTCCGAGGATTTCAATAGCCACGTCTCTTTACTCTTACGCGTCTTAGACAAACTGAAACAGGCTAATCTCACCGTTAACTTGGACAAGTGTCGTTTTTTCAGTAACCAACTTAAGTACCTCGGGTACGTCGTCGATGGTTCAGGTTTACGTACGGACCCCGGAAAAGTAGAGGCTATTCTAAATTACCCCACGCCGACGTCTCGTAAAGACGTAAAGCGATTCCTTGGTACTGCGACATGGTATCGACGGTTCGTGCCAAATTTCAGCACCATTGCTGCCCCATTAAATAAATTGACTTCGTCAAAAAAAGGTTCACCTCCGTTTAAATGGACCCCTAAAGCCGATGCTGCTTTCCAGCAACTTAAAGAGCGGTTAGTGTCTGCTCCCGTTCTCCGGTGTCCAGACTATACCAAGCCATTCGAGGTGCACACCGATGCCAGTAATTATGGAATAGGCGGTATGCTGACTCAGACCATCGATGGTAAGGAGCACCCGATCGCGTACATGTCTAGGAGCTTGTCACCAGCCGAGAGAAATTATAGTATAACGGAACGCGAGACATTAGCTGTAGTCACGGCCCTCGAGTATTGGCGTTGCTACATAGAAAATGGACAGCCCTTCACGGTCTACACTGACCATAGTGCACTCAAGTGGTTCCTTTCCATTAGCAACCCAACTGGTAGATTGGCTCGGTGGGGCGTTCGCTTGTCAGGTTTTAACTTAACCCTTAAACATCGTCGCGGCGTTGATAATGTCATCCCTGATGCCTTGTCGCGAGTATCTGTGAGTGCCATTTGTACTTCCGACTGTCATCTGAACTCCAAGGACACCTGGTACATTAATATCTACAACGGTTGTCTTCATAGCCCAATCGATTTTCCAAATTTCATGATTAAACATAATTCCTTGTACCGATTGTCTAAGAACAAGCACGAACTTACTACAGAATTCTCATGGAAATTGGTTGTTCCCGCCGAATTACGCGAAAAGGCAATTCAAGAAAACCACTCAGAGCCTATTGCTGGGCACATGGGCATCTTTAAAACCTACCGCAGACTTGCTTTGCGATTCTATTGGCCTGGTATGTACCAGGATGTGGTCGAGTTCGTTGGAGCGTGCGAGAAGTGTTTGTCGTATAAGGCTCAAAACCATCAAACCTTAGGGGAAATGGGAAGGCCAAAACAATGCTCTCGTCCGTTCCAAATGATCTCGATTGATTTGATGGGGCCCTTGCCAACCACTAGGAAAAGAAACAACTACATCCTAGTAATCACATGTTGCTTTTCCAAGTACTGTTTAATTTATCCAATTAAAAACGCCACTGCAGAGGTTATAGCGCAAATTTTAACAGAATCGGTTTTCTTGGTACATGGAGTACCACAAACAATCTTTATGGACAATGGCACACAGTTTACAGGGAGGGTTATGGACAATCTATTTAAACTTTACAACATACCTAATGTCTATTACAGCCCTAAATACACGCCTCAATGTAATTTAGTGGAACGTTTTAATCGAACCATTATCTCTTGCATATCTACCTTTGTAAATGATGATCATAGGTCCTGGGACGTATTTATTCCTAGAGTCCAATTTGCAATTAATAGCTCTGTAAATGAGGCCACAGGTTTTACACCTGCGTTCTTGGTGTATGGGAGAGAATTGGTTGCTTGTGGGTCACACTACACTGATAACGACATTGGGAAAGAAGTGTTGTTTCTCCCTCGAGACACCTACGCCGAAAACTTGGGTTGTCTGTCTTCGATTTTTGATGACGTACAAAAAAGGCTTTGGCATGCCCATGTTAAAAACACGTCGCACTACAATCTTAAACGTAAACCAGCTGAATTTAAGGTAGGCGACATTGTAATGAAACGCACTTACTTTTTAAGTGACAAGGGTAAGCATTTCTCCAAAAAGTTGGCACCAAAGTTTATTAAGGCTAGGATTGTCACTAAAAAGTCTCCATTAGTTTATGTACTTCAGGATTTAGCCGGCAAAGATCTGGGCACCTGGCACATAAAAGATCTCAAATTGGTTGGTCTAAATAAATAATGGAATCGAAGCCCTTATTATTGTTAGTTGCATTGTCTTAGTTTACCAGCGTCCTAACATCCATAAGCACTTTGTGTCTGTAAGGTCTCGAGTTCTTGTAACAAGTCACCTCATCCTCTTCTGAGATTGAGCGTCAGTTATTATTTAACAAATATAAAACAATCGCTGACGTAAACATGTAAGCGTGAAGTATGAAAGAAGAAGTATGTAATTGTTTGTACAGGTACTAGCACAGTGCGGATTTTATTATACTTAGATACAATAAACTCCTTAACGACGCGCGGGCGTACTGTAACGTAAAAACGTTACATTATGTTCGTTTCTTAAAACTAAGCAATAAATAATAATAATAAAACGTAAATCATCATTAAATTAAATTAATACCATAATTAAAAAAAACACTTACCTAATTCATAACTATATATGTGCATTACGTAACATCTAAAAGTTCGTCGAATGAACATAAGTTAATATAAAATAATCATTTATCTATTGCGACACTTATTTCCCTGGCGCACTGTACCTTGCTCGCATGTCTATTGTTCTAACCGGCCGGGCGCGATGCGTCCCCCGGCGCCCGCGCCCGCTCCCGCGATGGCCCAACGGCCGCGGCCGCGAGCCAGACAGATTTTGCTTCGAACGCAGGCGCACGTACACTCGTCCAGTGTCGTCTCACGTCGCGCCGGCGTAATAATACAATTTTAAATATTGTGTTGGGCATTAGCTTGGCCCTGAGTTTTGTTACTTGTTTAGTAACCTTTTACATTCAGTGTAGCAACCCCTATATTGGGTAAGTGTTGAACATTTAACGTGTTTTAGTTGTAAGTAGGTAGTTTTAAGGGCGTTTCCAACGGTTATTCCGTTATGACGTTATTTGTCTTGCTTAGCTTGCTCAAGTTGCTCATCGAGTTTGTAATGCCTAATTCCTCATCTCATACTTCCATTAATTTTATTAAACACCAAAGAAAGTTAATTTTCTGTTCTATTTCATCTCGCTTTGTAAACTCCGTCTGACTGTGACATCCGCACTTCACCAAGCCAGTTCACCATCACCATCACGCAGTACTTTCTCTTTCCTGCTCCTGCTTCTGCTTATGCCGGTCACAGTCGACGGAGATAAATACGGAACGATATATATTTACACGGCGGACGTGAATTCCAGGGTGCTACGTTACGGCTCGAGCCCACACCACTTTCACCACAGTTCCGGTGCTGCCTGGCTGACGTCCCTCAGCCCGTTCCATCTCCACGGCGTCTCCAAGTTCCAGGGGAGTACTAGCGTGGTGGCAGCGATACCCCGTTAATAATAGGGAGTGCAATTAGACCGGCTTTCTGAACCTACCCCCTTACGAATTTTCGTGTGCTCGCGCGTTTGGGACGTCTAATAAAATAATTTAACAGTTTTCCTTTGTTTTAATCACTCCCAACTTTACACGTAGCACAGTATATAAATTCCTTTTTGTATTTTGTAGACAGTCTACTTTTTTCCTTTTCGGTACCTTCTACTTATTGTATATATATCTACCAGCAACGAATTCGTCAAACTAATATAGCAATCGAAATTATCAATGAAAATTGCAAACTTATAGGCAGAGCTCGGAATAGGTAGTGCCTATTTACCTAAACTTCGCGGGAGGACGTAATTAAGAGTGGTTATAAGCACCAAAAATAATTATTTCTTTTTAATGAGTGCGGGATTTCCCGGGATTTACTGTATTATTCTAGAGGCTTAATACATTTGGCTTTACTTATAAATCTTGTTATATTGCATATTATTTGTTTAATTACCTTGAAATAACAATCAGTCATTAAAAATATAATATGGATCAAATTGAATCAAAAGAATTCCGAAATTTGATAGTTTTTAGTTGACTTAGACAGAATTATACTCCTTTCTTCCATGAGAGGGGACCTGTGTCTAGCAGTAGGACGTATATAGATTAGTGATGAGACAGAACTATGATATGGCATAGAAGATATCGTACAGATGTATTCTAATTTATTTCTAATATGATGGTAGTAAAACTATTTTTCAACCGATTATATCGCGTATAATGAATTTAAAATACATTCCGTGACCACGAGTGCTGTAAAGGACTCGAAACGTCGGAATGAATGTCGGAATTAGTGATGGGCCGAGGAGAACATTCTCGCTCTCGAGAATTCGCTTCCGTGAGAATTCTCAATGATTCTCGAGAAAGTTCTCTTGAACGGAAATTTCTGAGAAAGTACTTTAAATATGCACATATTTAGAATTTTTATTTTTTATATTTCATGATATTCGTATCGTATGTGCATTCGCAAGACATTTAAGCCTATCTGAGTATTTTAAGGGATAAATTCTCATCGCTCTCGAGAAATTTCCGGGAAAGTTCTCGAGAATGTTCTCCGGAGAACTTTCCGCGATAAATTCAGCATCGTTGACAGCAGTCCTGTGTTAAAGTTGACTGCTCCAACAAGTCCAAGTCGACCGACGGCAGGCACACTGAACTAACTATGTCCACACGTTCATCGTTACACAATTGTAGTCCAGGAATAACAGGCTTCCACGCTGGTGGCAAAACCCAGCCCTTGTCTCTATTAAAATTAGGGCGTCGTCCAATTTCAATAGCCTCGCGGATCTTACGTGGCACAAAACTTTTTTCCCGTGCCAACAGTTTCGCCTTGTCGAAGCGCAAAAAATGAGACGTACCTGTATCGCATGCATGTCCTGCCACCGCGGAGGTCCTGCTGTCCATATTTTTCACACTCCGTATGTGTTCCAATAATCTTGTGGACACATTTCGCCCGGTCTCTCCAATGTACGCCTTGCCGCAGTCGCAGGGTATCTCGTAAACTCCTGGATTACCCAACGGGTCCTGGTCTTTGGGAGAGTTAACCCTACGAATCGTGTGACCACTAAGCTAAATAATATCGTAAGGGCAATCCCTGTTGGAGACCAGGCGAGAAAATTGCGACAATTGAATCCCACTTCCCCTAAGATCTATGGGTTACCTAAAATCCACAAACCTGGTTGGCCCCTCAGACCCATTGTGATCCATATAGACTCCCCTATGTACAAGGCGTCCCGTTTCTTAGCTGATGTGCTTCAGCCATGTGTTGGTAACACGTTCAGTTTTGTACGGGACTCTGCCCACTTCGTACGTATGCTGGAGGGTGTGGTGTTGCACGGGGACGAATTAATGGTGAGTTTTGATGTAGCCTCCTTATTCACGAATGTGCCGGTATTGGAGACAATAGAAATTATTAAACGAATCGTTGCTCATAATGATTTACCTACCGAGTACATGAGGCTCATCGAGTTCTGTTTAACCAGTGGATATTTCGTCTGGCGGGGTGACTACTACCTACAAATCGAGGGTGTGGCAATGTGCTCTCCAATAGCGCCAGTAGTGGCCAATATTTTTATGGAGGATTTTGAACGGAGAGCATTGGAGAGTTATCTGCATAGACCGAGGTTTTGGTGGCGGTACGTGGATGATGTTTTCGCAGTGGTACCGGTCGGGGACGTGGAACCACTGCTAGAACATTTAAATAACCTGCATCCCAAAATAAAGTTTACTATAGAGAAGGAATGCAATAGTATGCTTCCATTTCTTGATGTCTTGGTGCAACGAGAACGTGGCCGTCTGACTCATACATTGTACAGGAAGTCAACACACACGGACCGTTATTTGCAAGCTGACTCACACCATCACCCCGCACACCTGTCTTCTGTTCCGCGTGCGCTGATCAACAGAGCCTTGCGACTTTGTGACCCGCAGTACGTGCAAGATGAGCTGCAGCAGGTTAGGCAGGTGTTAGAAAGGAATGGGTACAGCTGGAGACAGAGTCAGCGCGCAGCTGGTACTGGTACACGGCAACGTTTACACACGGCGGAGAGAGTACCGGCGTACCTACCGTATGTAAAGGGGGTGACGGATGCTATTGGACGCCTATTACGCCGGAGATATTGCATAAGAACGATTTTCCGTCCCCACACCAAGATGAGACAGTTACTTAACTCTCCCAAAGACCAGGACCCGTTGGGTAATCCAGGAGTTTACGAGATACCCTGCGACTGCGGCAAGGCGTACATTGGAGAGACCGGGCGAAATGTGTCCACAAGATTATTGGAACACATACGGAGTGTGAAAAATATGGACAGCAGGACCTCCGCGGTGGCAGGACATGCATGCGATACAGGTGCGTCTCATTTTTTGCGCTTCGACAAGGCGAAACTGTTGGCACGGGAAAAAAGTTTTGTGCCACGTAAGATCCGCGAGGCTATTGAAATTGGACGACGCCCTAATTTTAATAGAGACAAGGGCTGGGTTTTGCCGCCAGCGTGGAAGCCTGTTATTCCTGGACTACAATTGTGTAACGATGAACGTGTGGACATAGTTAGTTCAGTGTGCCTGCCGTCGGTCGACTTGGACTTGTTGGAGCAGTCAACTTTAACACAGGACTGCGCCGCCCCGCCGCCGCCCCCGCCCGCCTCCGCCCGCGAGCTTCGTGCGCGTCGGAGGGCAGTGTTGCGCGGTCGGTTGCCTTGATAACACTCAACCTGATGAAGGACTCCAATTGTAGTCCGAAACATGTCGCAAATAGTGACTTTCCAAGTGAGTTCCAACCGTTGTTCTTTTATTAAGTGTAAATATGTTTCACGTTAGTGTAAATTTATGTATACCATTGTTTTGGTGTTTTCTAAGTAATTTATTGAATAGTGTTGTTAAAAATTACACGTGCTCCAGATATTTGCGAAATAGGTGTTCAATTTATAACCGTCTTTTCTGTGGACATACCAAAAGTTAAGGGCTACAAAGCTTAATTTTGGATTGGACCAGTAACCCGCATAAACAGTGTCTCCGTTTCTATAAATGCCTGTAATAAACACATAGCTAACATACACATAAGCCGTTAACTATTGAAGAGGGACGACTTTTGTTTTTTCAACTAAGTATGACCCTTCAATGCTTTAATGTGTTCCATTTCAACGATGCTGAATTTATCGCGGAAAGTTCTCCGGAGAACATTCTCGAGAACTTTCCCGGAAATTTCTCGAGAGCGATGAGAATTTATCCCTTAGAATACTCAGATAGGCTTAAATGTCTTGCGAATGCACATACGATACGAAAATCATGAAATATAAAAAATAAAAATTCTAAATATGTGCATATTTAAAGTACTTTCTCAGAAATTTCCGTTCAAGAGAACTTTCTCGAGAAGCTTCTCTCGACATTCTCTCGTTTCGGAAACTTCTCGAGAACGGCCCATCACTAGTCGGAATTTTCTATACGATATCATAGTTCTGTCTCATCACCAATCTATATACCTACGCCCTAATGCTGGACACAGGTCCCCTGTCATGGAAGAAAGGAGTATAAATCTGTCTAAGTCAACTAAAAAGTATAAAATTTCGGAATCCTTTTGATTCAATTTGATCCATATTATATTTTTAATGACTGATTGTTATTTAAAGGTAATTAAACAAATAATATGCAATATAACAAGATTTATAAGTAAAAAGAAATGTATTAAGCCTCTAGAATAATACACTAAATCCCGGGAAACCCCACATTCAATAAAAAAAAGTAATTATTTTTGGTGCTTGTAACCACTCTTAGTTACGTCCTCCCGCGAAGTTTAGGTAAATAGGCACTACCTATTCCGAGCTCTGCTTATAGGTAAGAATTCTGGGCACATCCGAACAGCATTGGGGCGCTTGCGCGAATAAGCGCGGCTGCTGCTCGCTCGGCGCCATTCGCTTTTCCGCGCGCCCCGCCACTCACCCCGCCCCGCGCCCTCGCCCTAGCACCGCAGCGCGTAGTAACGGCCCGCGCTCACTCGCTAGCATCGCAGCGCGTGGTAATTAATTTACAACCTTACGCACTCGTAATAAGTACAAATACGCACGTAGGTACGTTTTTTGCATTAATTAATTTAATTTACACGTGTTTTCATGACGGGAATACCCATTTTTTGCTCGATTTGGCAGGGGCACTACCGTGCGCCTATATTTATATGGGATTACAAAGTTAGCAATTATGTATCTAGAAAACTGGCCCGAAATTTTGAAAAATTTTACTTTCACTGCCGTGCCCCCTGATGCACCAGTTTGCGGCCACTTGGATGAGTTGATGAACTGAAGGATATTTTCTTGCCTTTTTAATATATTCCCATTCAATCACTACTAATTAAAACGCATACGACTCACTATTTCTTTAGGGCATGTCAAAATGTTATCTTTAATTGAAAAAACCTCGTTCTTTAAAAGGCCGCAAACTGACGCAGGCCGCGTAACTGGCCTAGCGACCCTACCTTGATTTTGTTCAGGTACTTACACCATCTTCCACATCATAACAGCTTGAAATTTTCTCTGTTCACGTCGTTTGTCTTCATATGCAGCCTTTCGGTAACATATCCCACACTAAGTAATGCCTTGCAGACATTATTTGTATAAATAGTGCTTAAAATAATTTTTAACATAAGAATTCCAATGTTTTCGCGGCCCGATTTGCTAGTGAAATAGTTTACTATAGTCGATATCGTATTGTTCGATAGCATTTTCTACGGAATCAGCTACAAATCGTCAGTCGCTAGCGTTGAATTTTCGATAGATAATTTACCGTAGAACTCATACTACCGATCCTTAGTTCTATGAGTGACCGCCAGAGGCGCTGTACTAATGTAGTTTCTCGTGTTCGCAAAAGATGGCGCGTCGTAAGTGGCGGCCTGGCAGCTGATAGAAATGGATAGTGCAGAGTCTTGCGCGTCTAATATTGATCACTGTCGCCAGATGGCTTCTGTCAGCTGATCGCACAGCTGATGTGTCAAACCCACTTGTTTGTTGATAGATGTGGTTTGAATATCGTAACGGTAGATTATAATTGTTTTCTTCAGGTTGGTTATTAACACTCACTATTTCACAATTATTAATTCACAATAGATACTATATTATGATCCAGTATGTCTATATATCTATCACTATGTCACTAATACGTTTTATAAAATTATCACTGCACCGAAAAATAAAAAGTCTATAGATTTTGTTTGTAACAATATTGTTCTTAGATAACAATCACGTCGATTAATTAACAAAAGATGTACACAAGTCTTGCATATTAAACTAATACACTGGTATTCTTTATTTTTTAAATATAATTATGTACGGAGTCAATGTTATCCGTGGCAGTGGCGCCATCTCTATGATGAATATACAAATCGTGTACATACAAATCGTTTACGCAGGCGCTAGCGAGTACGGTCACTGTCGACTCTTGGTAGCGCTATACTGAAATAGTTTACTACACTCGATAGCGTATTGTTCGATAGCATCTGTCAAGTTTGTAACTCATGGTACCGATTTTCTACGGTAACAGCCATTTGACAGCTACAAAACGTCAGTCGCTAGCCTTTAGTTTTCGATAGGTAATTTACCGTAAAACTCATACTACCGATCCTTAGTTCTATGAGTGACCCGCCAGAGGCGCTGTACTTTTGTACATACAAATCGTTTACGCAGACGCTAGCGAGTACGGTCATTGTAAACTCATGGTAGTGCTACCGATATTTCCTCGGCTTTGTGTAGTTTGGTAGCATTGGTTGCCAATGAGGGGCTTTGCTTTGGTGAAGTGGATTCTGATCTGAGAAGAGAATCCACTTCGCCAAAACAAAGCCCCGCTTTCCCAAAAAAATGCGTTTGGCAAATAGATCTAACAAATCGGATATGTTAGATCGCTTTACCAAACGCAATTTTTCCTTGTAAATAGCATAATTCCCATTCTTAAAATTTGCTTTCACACTGTACAATTACCGCGTACTAAGAGTAATTTTAAACCGTCTATAAAAAAGGAGGTTCTCAGTATAACCTGTATGTACGTATGTATTGGATGTTATTTTCGTAATCGGCACCTCGAGGAAACACAAACATATCGATTTTTAATAACAATAAATGTCCGCCATCTTCGATTTGAAAATGGATGTCATTTTCGTAATCGGCACCCCGAGGAACCACAAAGATGATACACATCGATTTTTAAGAAAAAGAAATGTCCGCCATCTTGGATATGAAAATGGACGTCATTTCCGTATTCGGCACCCCGAGGAACCTCGAAGATAACACCCATATTGATTTTTAAGATAAATAAATGTCCGCCATCTTGGATCTGAAAACGGATGTCATTTCCGTAATCGGCACCCCGAGGAACCTCGAAAATGACACCCATATCGATTTTTAAGAAAAGTAAAGACTTGCTCCCCGCTCAAACTTGGAACACTCTTTTCACCCCTTAAGGGGAGCAATTTCGAAAAACGCTGAAACATATTGTGTTGTATTTAAACAGAGAGTCTATATACGAAGTTTTACATCTCTCACTTCAAAAAAGATTTGCTCCCCGTACTAACTTGAAACCCTCTTTTCGCTTCTTTAGGGGAGCAATTTCGAAAAACGCTTAAGTACGTTTTGTTGTATTTAATCAGAATCTATTTAGGAAGTTTTGAATCTCGCACTTCAAAGAAGATTTGCTCCTTGTACATACATGGAACCCCCTTTTCACCCCTTTAGGGGAGTAATTTCGAAAATAGCTGAAATCATATATGTTGTATTTAAATAAAGAGTCTATATACGAAGTTTTAAATCTCTCACTTCAGAAAAGATTAGCTCCCCGTACAAACTTTGAACCCCCTCTTCACCCCTTTAGTGGAGCAATTTAGAAAAAAGCTGAAATAAGTTTTGTTGTATTTAAACAGAGAGCCTATATACGAACTTTTAAATCTCCCACTTCAAAAAAGATTAGCTTCCCGTACAAAATTTTGAACCCCCTTTTCACCCCTTTAGTGGAGCAATTTAGAAAAACGCTGAAATACGCCATTAATATATTTAAACATAGTCTCTATAAAAACTTTCACGTCTCTCACTTCAATAAATACGTGTTTTCATATAAACTTTGAACCCCCGTTTCACTCCTGTTGTGTACAAAAAAAAAGAATTATTGAACGGGTTGTTGTCCTTAAGGACTTCCTTGAGAGATGGTTACGCTAATTACTTTGTTTTATAATAAGTCTTGGGATCAAAGTCGGCCGGGATATTCTCTTGGCAGGGTCTGAACTTTTAGGTCAAGGACCGTATAGGTTGCTTGAAGGGTGGAGGCAGGCTGACAACTAAAACGCTTTATAACCAAATACTAAGTGTATATTCGTCGACTCCCGTTCACATGGCGGCCTCGGGCACCGCTCAAACAAAGATACCTTACGGCTACTAGGTTCGAAAGGCGAACCGATCGACGCCCGACCAATTTCCCCTAGCGCGGTTAATGAGAGACGAACCAGCGCGTCGGATGTCAAAGGATCGATCGGCCCGCTCCCACAAAGTTACGGTCAGGCTTAACTAGATGACCGATGCCGGGTCGAACGAAACGCGCGAATACGCGGGACGTTAGCGCGACGGTTTAAGGTCTCTGTGTAGTGAAGCCTGGCCAGGTATACGGAACGAACTCACGTTACGGAGGTCGAGCGCAGGCGACTCCCTCGGAGTCGGGTTGTCGAAGAGAAGCGCAGCCCCGAGGCACGTTGACCGAAGGGAGGCGATGCGGAGATGGCTCTGGGAAGTAGTAGCGCCCTCGCGCGACCTTGGCTTGGCACGGCGGCCGAGCTAGCACGCCGAACTCGTCCTTGGGGGCGTCCTACGGTCGCGGGGGCGCGGCGTCACCTTAGTGGCGAACATCGGAGAGGCGACTAAGGCCTTGAAGCCGCGCGGTGGCGGATGCCAGCCTGCGCGGAAGTCGGCACTTCATGACGAAATAAATTCGCGGCGCGAACATACCACAACACACGATATAACGCTCGCGTATCGCGAGGTGAAGCTTCCCCGTACTTCACCCTGAGAGCGCCGAATCAGAAAAAAACATGAGTACCCCCGCCTCTCGCCAATATATGAAGGCCTCGAGAGTGATCGATTATCGATTTTAGGACGTGCGCGCGTGCGGTTCGAGTGGCGGCAGCGGAGGGACTGACGAACTGTCAGTTCACCACTAGTGAGTGGAAAAACCTGCGATTTTTAAAGGTATCCATTCACGAAGACGTGGAATTTGTTGAACTTGGAATTACGAATTCTAATACAAATGTGTCTAAAATGTCGGGCTTTATTTGTAGATGAGTAATATGACAGGCGGAATCCTCTGAAACCCCTGGTTAGGGAGAGATCACGAATTAAAGTAAAAACCGATACAGTCGAAGTCGCAACACTAGTGGTGTCGCTGTCAATGTCGTTAATGACACTTCATTTTGGTTTAATGTTTTAAAAATACTATCGAAATACGTAAAACTGTTATCATAATCGCTTTCTTTGTGAAATGGCGATCCCAAAGATATACTATACTTGATATGTCTGACTCACGATCGCCGAGAAAAGTGACTTAACAAACCGGCGAATGTGCATTTGCTTTTACGTGTGATACTGTGTTACTGTGGAAGTTCGGGTGCTCTGAAATCACGAAACCTGGAGAGATCGAGGACCATTTTACGTGATTCAATTGTTGGTTCCATTCGGATATTGTTTTCCGACGAGTTTTGGTACGCGGAATTACTTAACCTATACGACATGCCTGTAGATCGTGTTTTCTCTAGAATATACACGACAATACCCCCTTTGCAAGGTAAAGGTAAACCTCGGGTTACCCCACAACCGGGGTACCCGTGAAAAAAGAACGTCTTACCTGAGGACGCGTTACGTGACGCTGACCGAGATAAAATCGCGGCTCTGTGTTGCTCTAAGTCGTAAATGCTACCATGCATGTGGTGTGGAGACTACCTTGGTGTCACGCTGTCAGCTGTTGCTGAACAGAGCACCTTTAAGAAGGACCTACGGCAGAGAAAAACTCCTAACTACCACCTACCAAAACTATCGCTCTTTAGAGACTGATACGCTTAGACTAGTTTTTTATATTTATACTAAATCACGCGCCTTACCATTACGTTCCTATTCGTTAGGTAACGGTTTGTGCGCGGCTTCACTGAGATACTGGTGACGCAGCGAGAGTTGTAAAGAAAACGGGCTGCGCGGCCAGGCTCTACAGTGGAAAAGACAGCCTCTGGCTAGTTTAAACTAACTTGACTAACATAAGTAAACCTCTTACTTATATAGCTAAGACGACCTTAAGGACATGGTGGTTTAATACCCACTTAGATGAGGTTTCAAGGTGCGATACTAAAAGTTTAACTTTCTCTACATAGAGAGATTTCAATATATTATTAAAGTTATACTTAGTACGTTAAGTTTGCCTATATATTACGCTAAAGATAAGGTGTATTGACTATTTTATACGTAACATGCCCTAAATTGAACGTTACTGCTAGTACTTAAGTGTTTACTCGTACTCTACGTTACTATAGACTGCACGCTGGGTTTGATAGCGGCACTCGCTGACTCAGAGAACGAAGCCTAGTGTGAACTAGTGTTACACCTAGTTACATTTCCTTGTGCGTTTTCGTGTGCAGAATACGCTAAATATTGTGAAAGACCTCGTATAAGTCATAGCGCGTAAGTATAAGGCATAGTAGCGTTCCCTCGCTACTGATTCCTCTTGAGTATATCCCGCTCAGTGTGAACACGCTGGGGATCATTGATGCGCCTAAAAAAAAAATTGATATGGTATCATTTAAAAAAAACTTTCAGTCGTATTGAGTCACTGAGGACACAGTATTGCATAAACGTGACTGTTTATGCCTGTGTAAAAAAAAATGTGGCCTTACGTCCGATTGAATAATCGTATGTTTTGGCCCTTAAATAAATTTCAAGTTAGCCTGCTATACACATTTTGGGACTTTAATTATATCTTTAACGTGGTGTTTGCCTTGCAGACCTGTAGTTAATTCTTCTAACTCGTAGGCTACGTGTGATAGTCGATTTACGACTCTACATTTGACGTATCTCGGGGCCAATTTTGCCGAGAAGAATTTGGCCGCGTTAGACTGTACAAAATTGCGACGCCATACTATATCTCCTACATTGAGCTTAAGTTCACGTCGGCGGAGGTTGTACCTGCTTGCGTTTTGCTTATAAGCTTTGGTTAACTCTCCTTCTGGAATATGTCTGCTAGTTCGTTTAAAGATTCTGCTCTTTTATCCCTATTTGTGATGTGAACGTCGTCCGTGGGGTCTGGTGCGTGGCCTTTAAGCTTGTGCAACGCACCGTCCATGATGAGTTCACGCCCCTTTGCTAATAAACATGGTGTATAGCCTGTGGCTATGTTGACTGATGTATTCAAATACAGCTGTATTTTAGGTAAAAACTTAGACCAATTTTTTTGATCCCGCTCTACCAGAATTGCTAGACAAGTCTCTACCGTTTGATTATAACGCTCTACGGGGTTCGATTGAGCCGCGTAGTAACATCCGTATAGGATCGTAGGTATAGAGTTGTCTGCACAATTTTTTTTAAAGTCCTTACAAATTAAAAATTGTTGCGTTATCGCAAATGACGACGCACGGCGTACCTTCCTTGGAAATAATTTCCGACTCTACAAATGCAGTGACAGTACGAGTAGTGGCAGTCCTTAGGGGATGTAACCAGTAGTACTTTGTGAAGACGTCTACTACCGAAAGTCTGTATATGTGGCCTGAGTATGATTTTGGTAAAGGGCCAATTATATCTAAGGAGAGAGTATGCATTGGGGTATTAACTTTCTTTTGGTTCGTCATGAGACCGTGTGGTGCGTCGTTTAAGTATTTATATGCTTTGCAAACTTCGCAATTAGAAACGTACTCTCCGATATCCTTATGCATACCCCTCCAGAAATAGGTTTGCTTTACTTTCGCGGCTGTCTTATAGGTACCAGGATGTACAGCGTGAACCTCATGATTCTGTTTTAAGCATT
Organism: Epiblema foenella; assembly: GCA_963556455.1. Taxonomy (NCBI): domain Eukaryota; kingdom Metazoa; phylum Arthropoda; class Insecta; order Lepidoptera; family Tortricidae; genus Epiblema; species Epiblema foenella. Next base: position 3,423,931 of record OY747097.1, on the reverse strand, counting down.
CCGCCACGAGCTCCCGAGGTAAGACTATTTTCCACTCGTTTTCACATTGGAAACTGTGTGACGGTTTGCTGAATCGGAACAGTGTTGTCTCTAATTAAGTAGTTCTTATGAAAGGCTGGATTGGACTGTACATTTTTAAACAATTTGTTATACCAATCGCCTTTAGACGTACATCCTTCTGTGAACTGTATAGTTTTGATTTCGGCTCTGGAAAGTACGTCGGGCACCGTATGTAGTATGCCTTTTCTGTGACGTATTTCGAAATCGTAGCATGATAACTGCATTGCCCACCGAGCCAAACGACCGGATGGGTTGTTAAGTGTTTTTAACCATTTTGAACACATATGGTCTGTCACTATGATAAAATGGGAGCCGTCAATGTAAGGACGAAAATTATTGACAGAGTCAACAATACTCAATAATTCTCTCTCTGTGGTAGAGTAGTTCTTTTCGGTCTTTGACAAGAGTCTAGAGTGATACGCGACTGGATGCTCGATACCTTCTATCTCTTGGACCAACACGCTATCTATTCCTACGTTGGAAGCGTCGCAGTGTAATTGGAATGGCTTGGTAAAATTGGGGCAAGCTAACACTGGAGCTTGGGTTAGAGCATGTTTTAGAGCGTTAAATGCTTTCTCAGGCTCAACTCCCCATGCTATAGCTTCCTCCCCTTTTCTTTTACCAAGCAGTGCTGTCATAGGTGCGATGATAGTAGAAAAGTTATTTACGAATCTTCTGTAGTAAGAACATATGCCTATGAAAGCTCGAAGCTGTTTTGCCGTTGTTGGTCTTGGGAAACTACGTATCGACTGTAACTTTAAAGAATCTGTCTTTAACCCCTGCGAACCTACAATATACCCTAAATAGCGGAGTTCCTCTTTACAGAATTCGCACTTTTTGAAATTTATGGTTAATCCTGCTCTAGCTAGAGTCTCATAAACATCGTTTAAGATGGCAATATGCTCTGTGAAAGTGCTGGTGGCGATTAATAAGTCATCACAGTATCCAAAAAATTTTTCACCATATTTATGATGGAACAGCGAGTCTATTAAGCGCTGTAATTCGCACCTCGCGTTGGAGAGCCCGAAGGCTAGGCGTTTAAATTCAAATAAACGGCGGTTAGGTACTACAAAAGCAGTTTTCTGACAAGAAGTGCCAGAGCCATCGGTGTTGTCAGTACCGCATAATGGGATTTGCCAATAAGCCGCTGAAAGATCTATTGAAGTTATGTACCTCGCACCTTTTAAATTATCTAATATAGAGCTAATATACAGCAATGGGTATGAATCCTTAATGGTCACGTCGTTCAACTTCCGAGCATCTAAACAAAATCGAAGTGATCCATCTTTTTTTGTGGTCATGACAACTGGATTAGCCCATGAGGGACGGCTCTTAGCTATTACGCCTAGGTATAGCATTCTATCCACTTCGTCATTTAAAGCTTTAAGCTTTGGTGGGGATAACGGGTAATAGCGCTGTTTAATTGGCGATCCAGTTGTTACAATCTCGTGTTGAATTATATGTGTTTTACGTAAACCCGTTACTTCCATAGAGATTGATTTAAATTTACTAATAACATGGTTTAAGTTTATGGACTCGGTTGGTGACAACTCCTGTCGGGGTGTAATGGAGCACACAGTATCCTTATGAGAGTGTAAGTCGTTGGCACTTGGTTGTGGTATATTATCTAAAGTTAATAATTTGAAGCCTATTTGATGTATTATATCCATGCCTAAAATGAAGCCATTGGTTATGGACGGTATAGCCATGAAATTTAATAATAATAATAAATAATAAATTCGTTTATTGAACAGAAAGAATTTTACAATCAAAACAGTACCTGGCGGACCCCAAACTAGGCAATAAGCTATAGCAATAGGCTTTGTATTATAAGTTTTATTATTAAATTGTATAGGCAGCGATATATCACCAATTGCTTCTACTTCTGAACCGTTGGCACATCTCGCAGTCATACTAGCGGTTTGTAACTGGTATCCTAAGTTTTGTAAATGAACATGGTAACCGTTTCCTAATATAGAAATATTGGCTCCCGTGTCGAGAAGGCCATGACAAGTTTTACCCCCAATGTCAAATTGTATAAACAACCTGTTATCACCCTGTATAAAAGTTACTCCCGGAGTAACTGTTCCTAAATGTGATAACTTTTTATCATTACGAGTTGCTCCGGACTGCTCTAGTTTTTTTGAGTGGCAGCTGAACTAGGCTGTGCAGGTGTTTTTGAGCTTGGGTGGTACTTGGTGCAATTTGAGGACAAAACACCCCTTTCCCCACAACCAAAACACACTATACCTGGTATAGTTCGGCATTGTTTATAATTGTGACCTGTTTTTTTACATTTTCTACAATTTGCGGGTATAACCCGTTTTCGATGGTGTTTTGTGATGATGACCGTAATTTGTTTGTGGGGTTTGGTGGTCTTTGTGGTTGAACCGCTAGGAAACGGGTTGGCATAAGCCTCATATCGCTTACCTAATGCTAAAAGTCTCTCGAAAGTATCGATTTCACAAACTGCCAACAAGTGCGCGTAAGCCGGAGAAATGTTATGTTCAATTATGTCGATTAGGTTTGGTTCCCGTAGTGGGGAACTTAACCTCGAATTCATTGCTTGCATCTCAAGCACATATAGGCTTAGTGATTATTGACTGTTTATGATCACGAATGGTCCTTTCAAGGACATAGTCGCTATCTATGGGTGTGAAAAAAGTTTTAAACTTTCCTAATAATTCTGGCAGTGAACTAACAGTGTCGCGTACCTGCCTATAGAAATCTAGTGCTTTTCCACTGAGCAAATCCGGAAAACATCTCAACACCTTGTGTTCAGATGTGTCGCGACGACGCATATAATCATCAATCCGCAGAAGAAATTCCGTGACATCAGAATCACCCGAATATTTTAAATTCCACGAGCGAAGGTTTTCTTCCCTTAATACGTGTACAACGCGCTCATTAGCTTCGTACGACGACTGTGCAGGCGGTTGTAAGAGTACCTCTTGTTTTGATGATCCCGCCTGATGTATGTCTAGCTTTAACCCGAGCGCGTTCCTATTCCCTCGCGAGAATTATTCCCCGAGAGGGGACTCCTCTTCCACTTCTTCTCCTTCTGGTGGTGACATTATCCTTATTCTCTTCATCACCCATTTTCCAAAATTAAGTTTAAAAATTAAGAACTTGAAAATAGGTAGGTGCACCTATGTAAACAAGTGTGACCCCAAGCCAAAATGTGTGAAGTTAAGTTAAGAGGGGGTACCACGCCAAATTGTAGTTTTTAGATTGAATATTTACCTATCACAATCAAGTGCAAATACCACAAAAAAATTCACACAAAAACTAGATCATATTTTCTGTGTTTGAGTCTGAACAAAACCATACTGGAATAAAGTTGGCTCGATAGAAAAAAATCGCCAAAACATGTCCTTTTTTCGTCTATTTTCAATTGTGTGACATTATCTTGAATACCATTGAAGTGTAAAAACAGTGTAAAATAACTTTTGACACAACCTATGATTGTGACTAGCGATTTATCAAAAAGAAGTAAATTTTCGGAGTTATTGAGGAAAAACGTATTTGACGCATAGACCCTTTTTATTCCGCGCGATACCCTCTCTTCCATCGCACGTTACGCGCGGCGCGGTATATCTGCTGTTACTGTCCGCCCGTGCGGCCAGTCGCGACCGCTCCATTGAGACGAGAGGACTGTGTTCGTTGCGCTCACGGCAGTGAAGTGAATATTATCTTATCAACCAGAGTGTGTCCCAAATTAAACGTAAAGTTTACAGTATGGGTAAAAAAACCAACTCGTATAAACGGCTAAACAAACGAAAACTCAAACTATTAAAAAAGGAATCAATAGCTAACTGTCGAAGGCATGTACTTGTTAAAATTACTTTATATTATTTATTAATTGCAAGTAAATGTTCCCCGAAAACTATTTTACCAAAAAATCTAATATCGACCTTACGCCATTAAACTTTAAAGTTCAAATTACAACGTTATCATTGCGCGGCGGTCGACCTCGGTAAAGTGAATGCTTGTAGTAAATGCAAAAATAGACGATGACTTTTTATTACGCACAGATAAATGCTTACTTTATATTTATTTTCAGTATTACTGCAGCAAAGGCAGGGCGAACTTTTAATCAATGATAGAGATCCATGTATTTATGTAAGACCAAATTCTGTACCACCTATGTTTCACAAATAAAGATTCTGATTCTGATTCTGAATGTGTTTCGTTGGATAATGATGGCCAACAACAAAACAATGACCCCGAACCGTATGCATCTTTTGCTCGTTCATACATATACGTGTACATAGTAGTTGTAGTTAGAAATGTTCAGCGAGTAAGTATGTAGTAGTAAATTAAATTATGAAGACGATTGTATACAGGGTGTAAGGTGTACGGGACATCGTACCGATTATACTATAGGTTAGGTTAGGTGAGTTGAAACATCCAAATATTTTGTATAGCTCCTTGTAGGAAATTATAAAACGTGCCAGTATAAAAGAAAAAAATATGCGCTCAAAATATACAGGGTGCCAAGACTCACAATGCAAAGATAGAAACCATGGATTAAAACCATTATTTTAAAATGGAAAACAGTACATATTAGTAAGAGTATTCTTTGGTAATTCTTTCTAATTTTCAGACATACATTTGCAACTTTGAATAACGTTGGAGATGATAATAATATTCAGCCCCAGAGTACAAATAATCAAGAGCCCACATCCCCAGAGCAGTACGTATATTTATTATGTTGCTTGTGTTTGTGTGTACTATTTCCCAGTAAAATAGTGGCTTATTTTTTTGTAATGTTAACTGCAGAGCATTTAATCTCAACAATCTTGTCATCCCCTATCAGCTCACCTGGAGTTGCCGCCAAAAAAGGTAAACTACCATCTATGGAAACGTAGTCCACAAGGCCTTATGTTCACATTTTCTTGCTCCGCAAGCTACTTACATCCGATTCATTGTTAATACCGCATGTTTTATTGCCACGACATTTAAAATGTTGCTCTTGTAAAGCAATGATTTTACTACTTGTGTTTTATACCTTTTCCGAAATTGGATGCTATCATTATATTTCGGAGTAGTAGCTAATGTAGCTATTCGCTACTATCATCATTTCAGCCGAAAGACGTCCACTGCTGAACATAGGCCTCCCCCAAGGGCATGTTTTTTATTTTTCCCTTGGGAGGGATTTGCCATAGTCGCCACGCTTGGCAAGCGGGTTGGCGACCGCAGTTTGATGGTGGTAATGATCGAAGGATGCTGCTGCCCACCCCCCGATTTTCCCTTATTCGCCTCCTACGAAACCCACGGGAAGAGATGGGGTGGCGCAATTCTTACCCGGCAACCACACGGGGATTCGCTACTATATCGCTGTACAATAGTAGCTTTTTCAATCGTAGCTTTGTCGATGTCTGTTTTGTGCCAAGTATTCAGGAAAATTATTTTTCTGAGGTTATACCGACGATATATATCGACGACCGCTTTAGCCTAGTTGGTAGTGACCCTGCCTACGAAGCTGGAGGTCCGGGGTTCGAATCCCAGTTAGGGCATTTATTTGCACGTATGTGATGAGCACGAATATTTGTTGTTGAGTCTTGGATGTTTTCTATGTATTTAAGTATCTATTTATCTATATAGGTATATATTGCACTCTTGTCAAAAACAGAGTTCCTTATTTTTGGTCCTTAGTCTTCACTTTTTTAGGGTTCCTTAGCCAAAATGGCAAAAACGGAACCCTTATAGATTCGTCATGTCCGTCCGTCCGTCCGCCCGCCCGCCCGTCCGTCCGTATGTCACAGCCGATTTATTAGGAGACTATAAGCATTACAATTATAAAATTTGGTAGAAAGGTGTATTCTATAAACCGCTACATAAAAGTGATGTGAAATTACAAAAAAATATTAAATTAGGGGGGGCACTCCATACATGTAACCGGTGGATAAAAAAAAAATTTCAACGCACATAGTCGTGTGGGGTATCGATAGATAGGCCTTTAAAAATGAAATGGAGGTTTCTAAAAAACTTGTCCATTTAAGTCAACCGTTGGTGAGATATTAGCTGTCAAAGTCATAGAAAGTGTGTCCCCTCCCCCCCCCCTCTAATTTCCAAAGTATAAAGTTAAAAATTCTGAAAAACATTGAGGTGGTGTGCATTAGTAAATACCTTCCACGATATTTGGTTTGAAGAATATAGGTTTTACGGTTTTTGAGTTTAGGCTTAAAAACTGTCTTGCCCAAACAAAAGGCCGTAAGTGCCGGGAGTCGTGTCGTGAGATACGACTTTTTTAGATTCAATGTATTGGATAGTGATTTTAAATGTGGACTAGTAGGTGTTGGTACGGAACCCTTCATTGTGCGTGGTCCGACACGCACTCGGCCGGTTTTTTTTCACTACTGAAATAGTGATCTGACCAAAAGCGTTTTATGAGTTGGAAATGTCTTTATATAGGTTATTTATTTGTGTTCCTAACTGTGCAACTTCATCTTTATGTTTTTTTGTGTCCGAAACAATAACTTTCCTGCAAGTATTCTGGCTGGTAACATGGTTCCGGCATTCTATTTCTTGATGCTGACATTCACGTATGGCCTCTCTTCGACAATTTTGTTGTAAGTATTTGAGTCCCCATCTTCAATAACTTTTCCGTTTATGATCCCATACATGTCTTAAGATTTTTTGAAGCCTTCCGCTTTATTTGCTGCCTCCATGCCAAAGGAAGCACCAGTGTAATTTTTGAAGCATGTATTTGTTGTGTGCACGAGCACATCAGTATTTATTTTTCACTCCTAAGAATAAAACCCTCCTTTTTCTACCTGCAATTGCGGCTTCTCTAGAAAGCGCTAATATTTTTTGTACGAACGCTCGGTTCCATCAGCAATGACGTCGATAACTTATACTATGTCTTTCACCGGCCCTTAATCGATTGCAGCTACCTTTTTTCGTTATGCAGTCACCGCCATAACCTCACTAGTAGCTTTTTGCCATTGCTCACCTATTTGATTGTGAACTTTTGAGAACATCTGTTATGTCAATATGGGAAAGTCCATAGGGTGCATCCAATGTTCTTGTTGATGATGTAGATAAAAAGATAGGCTTGCATAATTAATGTTTTATTGTTTTTGTTATTTATAAGTATATTATTTGATTGCAGAAATATTCAGCCTCAAGGTGAGAAAACGGTGACAAAAATCAAAAACAGGCGGGAACAAAATAAATAAGAGGAACGAGCACAAGTGTATGATGGAAAAGAAAGGCTTATTATAGACGAGGACTACTTTTTAGAAAATTTGAAAATAATTTCAAGCCATGGACCTCAGTTTGGATGTACCTTATCCAACTTACACATAACAGGCGAAACGAAAAAAGGCCTAAATTCCAAACTGAAATTCACTTGTGACATGTGCAGAGCAGATTTTTTCTTGAACACCACTAATCCACAGCCCACTGAGAACCTAGACGTAGATACTGCCGCCGTGTCTGGTATTACAAACGCAGGAATTGGCTTGAAGCAATTTCAAGGTTTGTTTGCTGCTATGAACCTTCCCATAATGACACAACAGGTATTCACGAAAGCCCACAATGAAATATGCGAGCAATGGGATAAAACTGCTCATGAGGCTATGGCGGCGGCGGCAGAACATGAAAAGGTAGCTGCAATCGCAGAAGGACGGGTGAAAGACGGAGTGCCAGTTATCGACGTCATTGCGGATGGATGCTGGTCCAAGCGTTCATACAAAAAAAAATATTCAGCACTTTCAGGAGCAGCCGCAATTGTAGGTAGGAAATTTGGGGAGGTTTTATTCTTAGGAGTGAAAAATAAATACTGTTGCATGTGTTCTCGTGCACAAAACAAGGGGATTACGCCAAAGGATCATACCTGCTTCAAAAATTACACTGGTGCTTCCTCTGGCATGGAGGCAGCAATTATAGCAGAAGGCTTCAAAAATTCTTTAGAAATGTATGGGATCATTTACGGAAGAGTCATTGCGGATGGGGACTTACAACAGAATTCTCGAAGAGAGGCCATACGCGAATGTCACCGTTGAAAAAATAGAATGCCGGAACCATGTTCTTCGGAACATGTGCAACAAGTTAGCTTCCGTTAGTACAGACACAAACATGATTGAACATGAGGAAAATGCTGACCACCCAAAGGATACTTGCCATCAGGAAAGTTATTGTTTCAACTATAAAAAAATATAAGGATGACATTGCAGACATAGGAACACGAATAAATAACCTATATAAAGACATTTCCAACTCGTACAATCACGCTTTTGGTCATCACAAGGATTGTTTAGATCACTATTGTAGTAGTGAAAACAAAAGCGAAGACCTAGTACCAAAAATAAGGAACTCTGTATTTTGGGCAAGAATACAATATATACTTAATATGAGAACAACGGGAAACCCTTACTTGCCAGAATTTCAGTTGCCCGAATTTTGACTGCCATACTATTCAACTGCCATTATATTGTTTCTTATAATTTCGTATGCCATACTCATTATTTACCATATTAATCAAATGCCAGAATCTTTATTTCCCATAATATCAATTTCAATAATGCCTTTTTCGATAATCATTGTAATCCATAATTATCACATGCTATACTTTTATTTGCCATCCATCTCTACTGTTCGAATCGAATAGCTGAGAATGAAAATCCATAATTTTAATGAAATTTAAAAGAGCAGAATAACTTTCTTTGAAAAGCTACTTTACTACTTAATCCGACTCGGATCACGGATAGGTTAGAAGAGGATAGCGGGAGCATTGCTCCCGCTATCCTCTTTGAGGTTATTTTTTTATAAAAGAGCAGAATAACATGTTTTAAAAGCTACTTTACTACTTAATCCGACTCGGATCACGGATAGGTTAGAAGAGGATAGCGGGAGCTTTGCTCCCGCTATCCTCTTCGAGGTTATTTTTTTTATAAAAGACCAGAAAAACTTGTTTTAAAAGCTACTTTACTACCTAATCCAACTCGGATCACGGATAGGTTAGAAAAGGATAGCGGGAGTGGGACTCGGATAGGATTATACTGACATGTAGGTATTAGAAAAACAAAACCATTTTAATCAACAATCATATATTTATTAGTTTTATTACACACAACAAGTTTACACAATTTGTGTAAGTTGTTAATTTGTCCTTAGTGCAAATACAACTTTGACCCTAAAGCACGCAAAAATTCTTCATTTGTATATTCGCTTTTGTTGGATAATATCTCATTGATTTTATTAGTACGATTTAATGTTTTTTTACTTTTCTTTTTTTCTGGTTCACCTTTGAGAATTCCTTCGATGTCCATCATTACTTTATGCGCCTCGTTCTTTATTTCTGTACTGAAAAAATAAAAACCGGGATGCAATTTTGACATTATTGTGTTGATTCGATTATGCCAAGATTCGGCAAAGTTTTGTGTTCGAGGAAGACCAGCATTTTGTATATGCAGAATACTCCAGAACGATGGAGGGAAGCGCGGTGGTTTATTTTTAGTACCAGAAATGTAATTTTCATCAAACCATTCCACAATAGGCACACTTTCTGGTAAAATGGTTTTCTTCCATTCCTTAAATCCTTGCCATCCACCACATCAAAAACGAACACAAAATGCAAACACACAATACAATTCCGCTTTTTATCGTAAATTTAACATATTTAACATATTTACACTCATCACAAACGTAATCAATAACCTATGTCTAGTCACGTACACGTCGGAACTATGCACTCTTATCTGTACTAAAGCGGAACCGGTTCCTTATGCCGCTCGCTTATCTATACAGCTATACTCAATGCAATGACTCGTAAACAACTACGAATCGGTTTGTTTAACGCGGGATCACTGGCCACAAACCATGACAATTTCATAGCGACTTGTACTCGACTAGATATGGATGTACTAGCTATCAACGAAACATGGGTTAAGCAAGGGGCGGAAAATTTGGTACCTGTACTTCCTGGGTATAGGTTTAGACATATCCCGCGACCACAGGGTGTACGCTCGCGGGGGGGTGGCGTCGGGTTTTTCGTTAAACGAAATGTCAGTGCTCGTACATGGCCGCACCCTATAGACCCAAAACATAAACTAGTGGAACAAATGTGGGTTATTACGACGGTACAAGGGAAAAAAATTCTAATAGGTACAGCGTATCGTCCACCATGGCAGGATGTTGATCTTTTTTTTGACGCCATTTACGACTCAATTAGCTCAATGCCTAAATATGACAATTTAGTGTTATTGGGTGATTTTAATATTAACTTGCTGACCGCCACTGATACAAAAGTAACTAAACTTAATCATTTATTATCTAACTTTAACTTAATACAATTAGTAACAGAGCCTACACACTTCACAAATACCAGTCAGACATTGATTGATGTAGTCTGTACAGATTTGACGGCGAAAAAAGTTATTACTGAGCATGTGGGTTCACTTCACGGGCACTGTATGGTTGTGTGCGAGTTCAATATCAAGCGGAGCAAACCTACACCCTACACTATAACACACAGACCTATCCATAATATTGATTTAGCGAACTTTGACAACGATTTGCAAAGTTTTAGGTGGGATCAAATGACAAATTTGTCAAACGTTAACGAAAAGGTCGAGGCACTGAGCAGGCATATAATCTGCTTGTTTGACTTACATGCGCCGCTCAAAACTATTATTATTAGGGGCCCTTCCTATCCGTGGATCACAGACACAGTTAAGTCAATGATGCGTATGCGTGATAATGCTGCTGCAGAGTACCATAAAATTGGATCAGAAAGTAAAAAAACATACTATAAAGAACTGAAGTCTATTGTAAATAAGGCAATATTTCAGGAGAAATCGGCTTACTTTGAACATCATATTAATCAAAAAATAAAAAAACCTAAAGAACTATGGAAAAACCTTAAATCAACTATATTGCCAAAAAATAACACAGACTTGCCCACTACCTTCAACAAACCGAATATAATAAATAAATATTTTTTAAATTTGCCGACCACATCACCAACAACTATCTCTCAATTGACTTTCTTTGAATTTGATAGATTTACTGACACTGTATTTCACCTCGAACCTATAAGCTCAGATAAATTACTTAAAATTGTTGCAAGTCTGAAGTCGAATGCTGAAGGTAATGATGGTATTAATCTAAGTATGTTGATAATGACATTCCCATGCACAGTGGACCTAATAACAGACATCATAAATACATCCATTACTAGCTCCACTTTCCCAGACCTTTGGAAGACGGCTATTGTGCGTCCACTGCCTAAAAACACGAATCCAACCGAGTTAAAAGATTTGCGCCCAATCAGCATACTACCCTGTATGTCAAAAATACTGGAAAAGGCAGTTTGCTCGCAGTTGACCAATTATCTTGAGAGCAGCAGTATCTTGCCGGATGTACAGTCAGGATTCAGAAAGGGACGAAGTACCACCACTGCTCTACTCGATGTCACTGACAACATGCTGTTCTCTCAGGATAAAGGCATGTGTACACTACTTGTGTTGCTTGATTTCTCAAGGGCATTCGACTGTATAGACATAAATCTGTTGCTGTCAAAGTTGAGCTATTATGGATTCGACAACAGTTCATGTCGCTGGTTTGATAGTTACCTCAAAAATCGTTACCAATACGTAAAACTGTGCCGTAATGATGGGTCCAATGGGGTGTCAGAAAAAATGGGCCTCTCCAGAGGGGTACCACAAGGGTCAATCCTTGGACCAATCCTCTTTATTTTATATACTGCTGACATACGTAACCACATTGTACACTGCAAGTATCACATTTATGCAGACGACATACAAGTATATATATCATGTAAACCGTCGGACGTAGATAGTAGTGTGCAAAAACTTAATGCAGACCTTTCACGCATAGCAACTTGGGCAGCAAGTAATAGTTTAATGCTTAATCCTGCAAAAACAAAATACATGATCTTTGGAACCAAACATAAACTGAACAATATCTCACCAACCACACATATTGAGCTGCTAGGTCAACACATTGAACGTGTTTGTGAAGCACGAAACCTGGGTCTCATCATGGATAGCAGTCTTAGATTTGAGAAACATGTTGCGGGCTCTGTTAGTAATTGTTTCTATAAACTGAAAATACTGTATAACATAAGACCATTTATAAATGAAACATTGCGGATACAGTTAGTTGAGTCACTCATTCTGTCTAAACTAAATTACATGGACCCCGTGTTTGGACCACGTCTCCTTGCAAAAACGAAGAGGCTCATCCAAAGGGTACAAAATGCCTGTGCTCGTTATTGTTTTAATATTCCACCAAGGGCCCATGTCACTCCATTTTTAAATTCACATAACATCCTCAAAATGCAGCACCGTCGCAAACTTCATTTGGCATGTCTCCTTTTCGGTGTAATCCAACACAAAGCTCCTTCGTATCTTTTCGGAAAATTGACGTGGGCAAAAAGTTGTAGACACCAGGCAGCACGGCAATGCAGCATACAACTAATAACACCCCCACATGCAACAGCTGCCTTCAGAGGGAGTTTCCGTTATGTGGCAACCAAGATTTGGAATACCATCCCGCCGCCTATCAGAACCCTAAAACATATCACAGGTTTTAAAGTAATGTTAAAAAAATTTATTCTTGAACATCAACATCACCAACAAAGCCTGAGACATGACACGAGTTGCCTAATTTAAAACAAAATTAAAATTATATATATATTAAAGAAACCGAATAGCAGTGTGTAACTTTCTACCTACCTGCGTTTTGTGTCCTGTTTGGAGTTGTGGAATGATATCCCTTCATGCCTCGTCTATCTTAATCTTAATTATAATCATATCTCACATGTTTGTTAATCTTGTCAGTCATTATCTTGTTTGTTTGTTATGTTGTGCTTATTGTACTGTTAACCCATTCACTTATTTTTATTCGTAGGAACCTACAATGTACACAATTAATTATTTATATGTGATCAGTGTAAAGCTGACGTGGTAATTATTTTTCACTTATGATGTTATGTTATGTTACAGTTTCATTAACTCACCATTGTTGTATGTCCCGTAAACTTTAATTAATGCACGAATATCAACAATTTTGTACACTGTTGACTTTATTCTCTGCAATTAACTTTTGTCTGTTTCATGTACATACTTGTTTATTATAAATTATAATTGCTACACTATCTTATTTTCAATTGTAGTCGTGAATGTGTGTAGCAGGCCCCGCCATTTCTGGACGCACCTTTTGACAGTTGGACATTCATGTGACGGCCCGACGTGACAAGACGGCGGTGTCAAGTTGTATTAGGTCGCGTTCAATTTTTAGGCGAAGCGTGCTACACACACCGTCATTAACAACCTAGGTTTCGCCGGAAGATCAGCGCCAGCTCCCTGAGTCGGCATTACGCTGAGGCGAAACCTTTTTGTGGCGATTACTTGTTGTTTTTTTCTAATTACGTTTATTTATCTATATTTAATGTTTGTATCGTCACGAATAAATGTTTTTCTTTCTTTCTTTCTTTCTTCTTTCTAAAGTATTCGAGTATTTCGCTTGGGCTTAAAAATGACAACGCCAGCAAAGACTTCATTTCCAAAGCGAAACGAAGATTTTTTCCATATAGTACAGTTTGCCCATTGGATTGTATTCGCCGGTATATTATTTGTGCCAGATGAAAGTGACAACCGTTCAACTTTATTCCATGAAAATGATGCCTCACACATTGTATCGCTGATAATTCAAAATCCATTATACAATGCTCTACTTTCAATATTAAATCATTGTCATTACTGTATTCAATAATGAACTCGAACAGTTTATTATAAGTATTTTTGTCCTTATGTGTACACAGTGCAAATAGAAGCGGTACTGTGGTTTTTCTATTGCCCAAAATATTCCCGTGAATAGAATATAACTGCAAAAAATTTGGAGGTGCAATTTTAAATGTACTGTCTAATATCCACAGTGAAGATCGGCACAAAAACTCCATCATTTTCCGTGATGAATAAATTATGATACGCTTGTCGTCCTTAAACAACTCATCTTTCATAATAATATTTTCATCATTTAATTTTAGTTTGTCATGGTTGACCGTGAAGTAAATATCACTTGGCTCACGAAATACTTCGGTATGTTTCTTTTTCTCTCGGTAAACAACTTGTTTCATAGCACTGGTAGATGGTTTTTCAGACAGATTTTCGGGACATTTACTTAAAGCTTTTTGAATAATTTGGCACGGTTTTTGACTAGTATTTTTTGCCGTAATACTTTTTAAATCATTCGATAAGTTTGCCACATACAGCCTATTTGCATCGGCCTCATGATTATGATTATCATCACTCCTTATAATCGTGTGGTTTGTAGAATTTTCGGGACACAACGTAATTGCTCGCGCATTGCACTTTAATTGCTTGTATAATTCACAGACCCAGTAAAACTTGGACTTCACTTTTTTGTTCTGTTCGTATGTATAACCATTTACATTTAGTTTATTACCACCTTTAGAGGTTTGAAACAATTCACAAACAGTATTTGTATCCATTTTAAACACTAATTCAACAGCGAACTATTGCACGAGAATTGTACACAGTTGACAATAAAATGTCGGTAGTCAATAACACGGCCGCATACCCACATCGCAATATACTGAATTGTTTTCGAGCGCCTACAGAAATTTTATAAGCAAATTCATAATTAGGACTGTTTCGGATAAACTATATATGGCGTATAAATATTCTATCAAATAATATTATTGCACTTAATAATATGGATAACAATACGTATGGCATTCGTATCATTCTGTCATGTAATATTCGGGAATACAAGAGTATGTCAAACGATTTTTCTAGTAAATAAACCATTCGGGCAAATGAAAATCGGGCAAATGTTTATCGAGCAATTGAAATTATTCCATATGAATTTCGGGCAAACGATAGACATCCGAGAACAACGGTTGGAACTCACTTGGAAAGTCACTATTTGCGACATGTTTCGGAATACAATTGGAGTCCTTCATCAGGTTGAGTGTTATCAAGGCAACCGACCGCGCAACACTGCCCTCCGACGCGCGCGAAGCTCGCGGGCGGAGGCGGACGGGGGCGGGGGCGGGGCGGCGCAGTCCTGTGTTAAAGTTGACTGCTCCAACAAATTGTCCAAGTCGACCGACGGCAGGCACACTGAACTAACTATGCCCACACGTTCATCGTTACACAATTGTGGTCCAGGAATAATAGGCTTCCACGCTGGCGGCAAAACCCAGCCCTTGTCTCTATTAAAATTAGGGCGTCGTTCAATTTCAATAGCCTCGC
The DNA here is from genome assembly GCA_963556455.1 of Epiblema foenella. Classification (NCBI taxonomy): domain Eukaryota; kingdom Metazoa; phylum Arthropoda; class Insecta; order Lepidoptera; family Tortricidae; genus Epiblema; species Epiblema foenella. Next base: position 3,408,620 of record OY747097.1, on the reverse strand, counting down.
GGATCTTGCGTGGCACAAAACTTTTTTCCCGTGCCAACAGTTTCGCCTTGTCGACTCAACCTGATGAAGGACTCCAATTGTAGTCCGAAACATGTCGCAAATAGTGACTTTCTAAGTGATTTCCAACCGTTGTTCTCATATTAAGTGTAAATATGTCTCACGTTAGTGTAAATTTATGTAATACAATATATTGTGGGCATAGTCGCTACACACTCGCGGAGTTTGGTTCACGATTGTGACAGTAATGCAGTTGAGCAGTTTAATAGTATTATAGCCAAATTCGTCGCTGGCAAGAGGACAAACTTAATACAACGACAAACCTACCAATCAAGATGCGCAGCTGCGGTTGTGGCATATAATACGAAAAGGCCGTTGTATAATTTGCAAAAATCTCTTTTAGGTAAAAGCCCCAAATCAAAAATATTATCATTTGAAAAGAAACTGATGGATATAAACAGGCGAAAAAGACAATGCACAGCACCCAAGAAAATTAATTTTAATGTCAAACCACGACCTGTGTCAGAAGACAAACATTATGGTACAGACACCTGCCAAAAACCTGACATGCCAGAAGATATATACAATCTTAGAAAAACAACTTTCCTGCATAGTTTGCGCAAAACTGACGGCGAAAAAGCTACTATCGAACAAGCCACCATTTTGCAGAGAAATAGTAGCGAATGGCTGGAACTACGCCGAAACATGTTGACAGCTTCCAATTTTGGAAAAGTAATAAAACGCCGTGCAACAACAAGTGCAAGTATTGTAAAAGCATTGCTTTACAAGAACAATATTTCAAACGTGGCGGCAATAAAACATGGCATAGACAATGAACCAGTCGCTCTTAAGCAGCTTGCGGAGCAAGAAAAGGTAGATATAAGGCCTTGTGGCCTATTCATAGATGGCAGTTTACCTTTTTTGGCGGCAACTCCAGATGGGCTGATAGGGGATGACAAGATTGTTGAGATTAAATGCCCACTATCAGCATTTAAAACGCCTATCAAAGAAGCTGTCACAAGAAGAAAAATCAAATTTTTGGGAAATTAAAAATGACAAAATGGTAATAAATAAAAACGATTCGTGATATTACCAGATACAGGGACAACTGCACATTGCAAAAAAGAAGATTTGTCTTTTTGCGGTGTGGTCCGGAGAAAACCAGATGATGGTTACTCAAACAGTCACGCAAAATCGTTTAGATGAATTTTTTACAGCTATAGTGTATAACTTGGATTGGATTGGGATCCACCCCCAAGGGGGAAGCCAAAATCTCAATTATAAGAAGATAATCAAAATCACAGGAATTTATTGGTATAAAGTTGTACAAACCTCATCCACAACGCAGGCTTCGTCAATTTCACGGACAACAGGCATCAGCAACAGGCCTCGTCAAACAATGCACATAGTATAAATCCACAACAGGTTTCGTCAGCCTTATACTAAATTTAATTTAATTAAATCACACCCCACTCTGATACTCACCCGGACCAAACGTGCCAAAGATACTAGCGGCATTACCCCGCTGAATGGCTAGCGAAATTTGTTGGACCAGGTAAGAACCAGAGCGAGGGTCGCAGCCCCTATCCCTCAAGCGCCGCCCTATGTCCCTAATAAAATTCTTAGCCTCCGCACACCAAGGTCCAGCCGTCTCCACAGCAACCGGGACAAAGTCATACATCGGCTCAAGGTTCCCGTATTTGCCGTGTTTAAACCTGGCCGCACTCTCAGCCGCTGCGCCTGCCTTGTTAATAGTGTGAGCGAGATGCGTGGGTGCGAAAGTACTGACACATGTGGCATCCCACAGCAAGCTACGACCTTTCGCCCACGGCACTAGTGTGAGACCGTCCGGCCTCTTACCGTCCGTACGACTCAAACCCTGGGGTTCCAAGACACACGGTACGCTGGCAGACACCAAAGCGCGCCTTATCAATTCGTTAATAGCACAATGCCTTGGTATCCTGCCAGCACACCGCACGCAACTCAGACCGTGATGCCCATCCGCCTCGACCATTATCCCACAGCCACACCGGTGAGGCTCACAGACCTTACCGCCAATTCTCAGCGCTACAGCCACACGCAGCGTGTCATTATCCAAAAAGGTTCCTAACTGTGGTGACGGCAAAGCATGCAACCACGCCCCAGACTCGGGTTCCCTGACAGCCTTCAGTCGGGCTACGTCACTTCCAACAGCACTATCCAGCAGGCTCTTATATATATCTCGGCACAAGATGTCATCCCACAACCTTTGCGATGAGGGGTTGTCTGGCCGTTCAACTCCCGTAAAGCGGGTTGACCATTCGGATAGGGCTTCCTGTAAAAATGTAATACTGATATTGCCACCGTTTGATGAAAGGATGTTAGTGACAAGATCAGACACAGCATGGGAAGATGCTAGGAAAGCCACTGCACCGACGTCATACATACAACGGATGCCCAACCCCCCATAACGAACAGGAAGAAATGCCTGGCGCCACTGTGTTTCATTGAAACTGACGTTTAAAATATTCTCAAGGCCCTTCCGAAGGATGCCATCAAAAACTTCCACATCCCCTCTAAACATCCAAATAGGCGCTGTCCTAAGTACATAGGTCACCCGGGGCATAGCAAAACAGTTGCGCAATAATACGAGTGAGACGTGCGCCGACAACTGCCCTAAATGCAAAAAAGCAGACTCCAACACTCGAATTTTACCCTGAACCGCGGAACTCAGAAGATAATAGTCCATATGTAAATTGGAAGTTAGCAATAAAATTCTCATGTTTCAGCAAAGAAGAAATTGTATTTCAACTATGTCCATAAACGCAATATTTCACGACCAAAACGGCAAAGTACTCGTTTTCCATTCAAAAGTAGTACGAGGCTATGCTATAGAGATGTGACGTCATATTTCGCTGTCAATCAGTATGGAGCGTTTTACTGCTTAAAAACTTTGCCTCTCATTTTCGTCTTTTGTGTTGCTCTAATTGTAGTTACGTGCAAACATTTGATCGTTTCTAAAACTGGTTCGAATGGCATCATAAAAGCGAATTAGTCAAATAGCGAATTGCTTAAAATAGGCACCCACCGCAATTCAAACGGCGGACGATCGCTCCCTTTTAAAAGTACCACTTGATTTCAATTCACGAGAACGGTACGATGGCCCTTACACCCTGTATACAATCGCCGTCTTGTGAAACTGTCACTGCCGCCTATTTCGTAGGCTCGATATCGTTCTAGACATATTTATACTGTTTCACGCCTTAATCTTTGGACACTCTTAATTTCCAATTGGCTCCGTAGCCTATGGACGTTTTAAATTTAGTTGAGTAGGTACCTACGTAGTATATGGACGCTCTTAATTTCCAATTGACTCCGTTGTTGATTTTATTATATTTTAATATACAAAAATTAACATATCCTGTAAACAAAAGGTAACTGATTTGACTACTTTGTTAAAGGAATGAATGACCGATTGATTGAGTGAATGTTTAGTTCAATTCATTCTCTGTTCAGATCTTTTAGTCACTCCTTCGCCTTGCCTCTCTTTGATCAAGACTTTACTCGTAGATAGACGTGTTCTAGCTTCCAAGTATAAAAATAAAATTAAAATAAATGAAATTAATTTAACCGTTATTCAGTATTTAATTGACAATAAATCCTTGTATACCCTAACCTTTTCAATAGGTTATGGGGCCCAGGCCACGCGTTAAAACTTTGAAACTCTAATGATGAATTTTTCGAAACACGTGCATGAATGGATAACCTAAAATCAAAACGAAATATCAAAACTTACGACGGCGTAATCACTGCAATTGAGACGTTATCTGAAAATAGTTTAACTTTGGCATTTGTGAAAATAAGGTTATTAGACCACGAGGTTAAGCTGAGAAACGATAGTGCAGATACGAGCTCAAAAGTACTGCATGTCGAGCATAAGCCCCATAATTCAAAGAAGAGAATAATCGATACAGCTAAACCGCCAAACCACCATAATAATAACCGTAGACATTACAAGAACAAAACTTGGAAAAATACCCACATTTTAAAATGTCATCATTGCGGACGAAAAGGTCACGCGAAAAAGGATTGTTATTTCTTTAAACAAATGATGCAAGAAAAACAGACTGAAACAAATAGGACGCGAACAGTTCAACAAGTCGAATTGAAACAAGAAACTGCTAACGATTTCTCGGGTTTCGCCTTTATGACGGGAGACTGTCAAGATGATGTTCAAGAAGATAAAGTGAGATTTATTTTGGACTCGGGAGCATCGGATCACGTCACAAACAGGTCGGATCTTTTCATTAATTTTACAATTCTTAATCAAACTTTGAAAATATCGATTGCTAAGCACAGGGAATTTTTTTTTTTAGCTACACAAAAAGGGACAATGAGGGTGACGAGCGACTTGGGCGTGCAAGGACTTCTGGAGGATGTGCTGTTCTGCCCAGATGCCCCTTACAACCTGCTGTCGGTGCCCAAGATGCAGCGAGCTGGCTACACGATCATCTTCGACCAACATGGTTCCCAAGTTTGTAAAGGTGACACAACTGTCATGAAGGGTAAGTCTCTGAACAATTAAATTGCAGTAGACTTTGCTGTATCAGTAAATATGGCTATTCCTGTTTCCTGCCTATACCAAGCTAATAATAATGACTAAAATTTATGGCATCAGCGTTTGGGTCATATAAGTAAAAATAAATTCATACAATTAAAGAATAAGAACTGAAGATGTTAATCAAATTCAGTTTGTTGAGCCAAATGATAAAATGTGCGAAGCTTGTATAAACGGCAAACAGGCCAGATTACCATTTAATCTGACTAAGAATAAATATCACATTACACGACTTTTATTTGTTGTACATTCTGATGTTTGTGGCCAAATCACTCCTCCCACGATAGACAATAAAAATTATTTTGTATTTTTTTATTGACCAGTATACCCATTACTGTGTTGTGTATTTGATAACGTACAAGTCAGAGGTATTTACTGCTTTTAAAGTGTACGGACGTAGTGACGTAAATGTGAGGCAAAATTAAATTTTGAAAATGGTAAATTTATACTGCGATAACGGCGGCGAATATTTATCTGCCGAGATGAAAAATTATTGTATTGAAAAGGGCAAAACTTACCATTTGACAGTTCCAAAAACACCGTAACAAAACAGTGTATCGGAACGTAAGGTAAGGACTATTACAGAAAAAGCGCGATCTATGCTTAGTGGTTCCAAATTAAATAAAGTATTTTGGGGTAAAGCTGTATTAACTGCTGTTCGATTAATAAATGTAACGCCTTCAAGAGCCCTTATGCAATCGAAAACCCCATATGAATTGTGGCATAAAAAAAAAAAAAAAAAACGCAACTTAAATACTTGAAGGTTTTTGGTGCCACGGTTTATGTACATAATAAAACCAGTAAATCTAAATTTGACGATAAATCTTGGAAGGGAATACTGGTAGGTTATGAACCAAACGGATATAAAGTTTGGAAGGTTTTTGGTACCACGGTTTATGTACATAATAAAACCAGTAAATCTAAATTTGACGATAAATCTTGGAAGGGAATACTGGTAGGTTATGAACCAAACGGATATAAAGTATGGAACTCGGAAAGCGCTTAATTTGTCACTGTTAGAGACGTTATAGTCGACGAGGCTAATTTTCTAACATCCAGGCCAGTAATATTGCCTGAAGTTACCGAAAATTGCCATGATAAACCTGATAACAACAATATATCAAAATCAGTGTCATCCAAGTCTCGCCATAGTGACAATTCAAAATCAGATGCATTTAAATCTGATGATCTCGGCCGTCCTATTGACAATTCAAAATCAGATGCATTTAAATCTGATGATCTCGGCCGTCCTATGAAAAATCGCAGATTAAATGAAACCATTATTGAACCCACATCTAGTAATGCCCCTGATAATTGTACGCAGGTAAATCAAAATGAAAATAAAAACACAGATGACATAAGGAGGAGTGATAGGCTTAAAAATCGGCCACCTGTTCATTATTATCAAACTGATGATGATGAGTGCATATTGAGTGCGCAGTCTATATTAGTGTTAAGTGGCAAGTTGCCATAGAAGAAGAGTTAAAATCTCTTTCTGAAAACAACACGTGGTCTTTAGTGCCGAGACCACAGAATAAAAATGTTGATAATAAATGGGTTTTCTCTATCAAGTATGATGAATTTGGTAGACCGCAAAGATATAAAGCCCGTCTCGTTGCCAGAGGGTTTAGTCAGGAATACCTTGTCGATTTTAATGAAACCTTTGCACCTGTAGCCAGAATTGCTAGTTTTCGGTTCATTATTAGTCTTGCAAATCAATTTAACTTACTCGTCCACCATATGGATGTTAAAACTGCCTTTTTGAATGGTAAATTAGAAGAAATTTTTATGGAAGTGCCAAAAGAAGTAGATTGCGATAAAAATTATGTATGTAAATTAAATAAGGCATTGCATGGACTGAAACAGGCTGCTAGATGCTACAGCTGGTTTCAGGTTTTTAAGCAAGCACTGAAAAAAAAAAGGATTTATAATTTCATCGGTTGATAGATGTACATACACATACATGCTTGATAGAGGAAGCGTCCAACAAAATATTTACGCAATTTTGTATGTGGATGATTTAGTTATTTCATGTGGTGAAATATAAACAATGAATAATTTCAAAAAGTATTTAATGAGTAAATTTCAAATGAAAGACTTACAAGATATAAAATTATTTCTTGGTATAAAAATCGATAGGTCTGGACAATGAAATCACATTAAATCAAAGTGCATATATTGAAAAGTTTTGCGTAAGTTTAAAATGCACGATTGTAACCCCATTAGCACAACACTAGAAGTAAAACTAAATTATGAAGCATTAAACTTTGAAGAGAAGTATGATGCCCCTTGCAGAAGTGTAATAGGTTGTTTATGTATGTATGTGTGTAAGCACTTTATTGTACACAATAACAGGTTAAAACAATATACATGTCACATAAGATTAGAGTACAAAGGCGAACTTATCCCTATGAGGGATCTCTTCCAGCTAACCTGTTTAATGTATATAATGCTATGTACTCGTCCTGATTTAAGTACAAGCAATAACAATTTAAGCAGGTATACAAATAAAAACAACAAAGAATTATGGCAATGTTTTAAAAAGGGTGCTGAGATATTTGTAAAGCACAATAGATTTAAAATTAACTTACAAACGATGTGATTCTAATAACATTCTATGTGGTTATGTCGATTCAGACTGGGGTGGCCATGATTCAAGTGATAGGAAGAGTACCACAGGTTATTTATTTAAGTTATTCAATAATTGTACAATCACATGGAGTACAAAGAGGCAAATGTCAGTTGCCGCTTCATAAACTGAAGCCCAGTACATGGCTTTATGGTTAAAGTGTCTTGCGTCAAGCATTAATGTAAATATCACACAGCCGATTGTTATTTATGAGGATAACAACGGATGTATTAGTATTGCCAACAATCCCACTAACCACAAGAGGTCAAACCACATCGACATTAAGTATCATTTCTCTAGGGAGCAAATTGAGAAAAATGTTATTAAATTATGTTATCTTCCCACAGGTAAACAAATAGCAGACGCTTTAACAAAGCAGTTGCCTACAGCTGCCTTTAAAGCAATGCAGTCTGAAATGGGTTTGCAATAATGCGATTGAAATGTACATACTAAATAATGTATTGTTGAGATAATTATTGTACATTTTGGATGATTATTTTTATGGCGTAATAATTATCTTAATGACCTGATTGGGTTTTTCTGGGTTTTCCCAATCCTTGCAACAAATGTTGGGTCATAAAATTGTAATTTCCCCAGACAATACTTGGAAGTTAAATACGGTCTGATGCTTATTTATTGTAAATAATTGTTAATTTTTGAGGGGGCGTGTTGATTTTATTATATTTTAATATACAAAAATTAACATATCCTGTAAACAAAAGGTAACTGATTTGACTACTTTGTTAAAGGAATGAATGACCGATTGATTGAGTGAATGTTTAGTTCAATTCATTCTCTGTTCAGATCTTTTAGTCACTCCTTCGCCTTGCCTCTCTTTGATCAAGACTTTACTCGTAGATAGACGTGTTCTAGCTTCCAAGTATAAAAATAAAATTAAAATAAATGAAATTAATTAAACCGTTATTCAGTATTTAATTGACAATAAATCCTTGTATACCCTAACCTTTTCAATATCCGTAGTCAATGGACGCTCTTAATTTAGATTTGACGCCGTAGCCTATGGACGTTCGTCATTTCCAATGAACACCGTAGTCTAAGGAGACTTAAGTTCGACACTTCATTTCAAATTGACACCGTAGTCTATGGACGCTCTTAATTTCCAATGGACACCTTAGTCTATGGACACTCTTAATTTCCATTTGACGCCATAGCCAACGTAGTCTATGGACACCGTAGTCTATGGACGTCCTTAATTTGTAATTGAGACCGTAATGTACGGATGTTCTTAATCGTTTATAATATGTACGTATATACGTGTATTGTGTATGTATACATGTAAATACTTTATTGTACACAAAATACAGACAAATTCAACGATATTGGTTATATTATCAATATTATCATGTTTCATCTGCCTAGATGGGTATGTACTGTGCGAGAGTGGGCGAGGCAGCAACATACGCATCGTCTTTAGGCGCGGGGCGCGCGGGTGATTTCTAGTTTTTTCCTGGCGTTATGCCCCCTCTTAAAGCAGTGCTGCAATGCGGCTGTCTAAACAAAAGAAAAAAATGTCAACACTATTAATCACTATAGTGCAACTTAAAAATTTAAATTATTTGGCTATTGGGTACAACTTATCCACTAATTACACTTAATTAGGCGCTAATATGTCCATGCATATCAAAGAATTTATGCTATTAAATGTAGCATACACAAAAAAATTATAAACAATTGTCAGCGGAAACCTCCCTCAAGCAATTTCAAATTTTTCGGGCGCCATTGTTGTGTATAAAAAAGAAAAAAAAAGAATTATTGAACGGGTTGTTGTCCTTAAGGACTTCCTTGATAGATGGTTACGCTAATTACTTTGTTTTATAATAAGTCTTGGGATCAAAGTCGGCCGGGATATTCTCTTGGCAGGGTCTGAACTTTTAGGTCAAGGACCGTATAGGTTGCTTGAAGGGTGGAGGCAGGCTGACAACTAAAACGCTTTATAACCAAATACTAAGTGTATATTCGTCGACTCCCGTTCACATGGCGGCCTCGGGCACCGCTCAAACAAAGATACCTTACGGCTACTAGGTTCGAAAGGCGAACCGATCGACGCCCGACCAATTTCCCCTAGCGCGGTTAATGAGAGACGAACCAGCGCGTCGGATGTCAAAGGATCGATCGGCCCGCTCCCACAAAGTTACGGCTAGGCTTAACTAGATGACCGATGCCTCTCTGCTCTGTGTAGTGAACCTGGCCAGGTATACGGAACGAACTCACGTTACGGAGATCGAGCGCAGGCGACTCCCTCGGAGTCGGGTTGTCGAAGAGAAGCACAGCCCCGAGGCACGTTGACCGAAGAGAGGGGATACAAAGATGACTCTGGGAAGTAGTAGCGCCCTCGCGCGACCTTGGCTTGGCGCGGCGGCCGAGCTAGCACGCCGAACTCACCCTTGGGGGCGTCCTATGGTCGCGGAGGCGCGGCGTCGCCTTAGTGGCGAACATCGGAGAGGCGACTAAGGCCTTGAAGCCGCGCGGTGGCGGATGCCAGCCTGCGCGGAAGTCGGCACTTCATGACGAAATAAATTCGCGGCGCGAACATACCACAACACACGATATAACGCTCGCGTATCGCGAGGTGAAGCTTCCCCGTACTTCACCCTGAGAGCGCCGAATCAGAAAAAAACATGAGTCCCCGCCTCCCGCCAATGTATGAAGGCCTCGAGAGTGATCGATTATCGATTTTTCGACGTGCGCGCGTGCGGTTCGAGTGGCGGCGGCGGGGGGACTGACGAACTGTCAGTTCACCGCTAGTGAGTGGAAAAATCTGCGATTTTTAAAGGTATCCATTCACGAAGACGTGGAATTTGTTGAACTTGGAATTACGAATTCTAATACAAATGTGTCTAAAATGTCGGCCTTTATTTGTAGATGAGTAATATGACAGGCGGAAGCCTCTGAAACCCCTGGTTAGGGAGAGATCACGAATTAAAGTAAAAACCGATACAGTCGGAGTTGCAACACTAGTGGTGTCGCTGTCAATGTCGCTTTCATTTACCCGATCCGTACCTACCACCTAATCGTGCGCCCGTATTAACCGGTTTTCATCGTTCTAAACCGATTAATTCGAAGAAGCCTTTATATAAAGCTCCTCCGGAAACCGGTTTTAAAATAACGGTTTTTGTACCTAAAGGTTTTTGTACCTAGGTTTTGCGGCAAGTACATAATAACGGTTTGAAAAATTAACCGGTTTCCGAGCCCTGGTTGAATGTAGACATTTTTCTTGACGCATTAAGCGAATCCGTGAGTAGGTACGTTTTCAAATTACGATTTTATTGTTTTGGTGGGTGACTTTAACATTAATATGATGGCTAAATGTGATGCTAACTCTATAAAACTCGCAAGTTTTTTACAATGCTTTAACACAACATGTCCAAGAGCCCACTCACTTTACTGAACACAGTAGTACCCTTATTGACGTCGTCTGTACCGACGCCCCTGTATGCTGCACTAAAGTTAGTACGTACCCGACCTAAGCTCGCACGCTTTTATTTCCTGCCAGCTGAACATAAAACTTAAAAAAAAGCATGTAATTACCTAGATTTAAGATACATTATTGAGTGCCCTTACAGGGTGTCATGTACCTACCATACTTGTCTTGTAACACCTTAATGTATTATGAACATGACTACAATGGAATAAAGAATAAAGAATAAAGAAAACTCGATAAGCCTGTACCTAAATGTATAATTTATACACCGTTAAAAGATATTAATATGCCTGACTTTGAAACACACTGAAATAATATTCAGTGGGAGAATATCCTACGGATGTCTAACTGCAACGAAATGGTTGATGCCTTTAATTCAACACTGATCTTCTTATTTGACTGTCACGCTCCATTTAAAACTGCCTACATAGGGTCTCCTAGTAGGCAGTTTTAGTTCCTCCAAACAGATGATGCGACTGCGTAACCAGGCGCATGCCAGGTATCGGCTAACGAAGTTACCTGCGCATAAACAATATTATAAAGAATTGACACATGTTGTTATTAGTGCCATTTTCAACGACAAACGCGCATACTTTGCGCAGCGCATCAACCGTTACGCCAGAGATCCCGTACAATTATGGAAGAACCTAAAAAAGGATGTAATCACAGATAAACGTAGCGAAAAATAACTACCTCCACATTTTAACGACCCTAATGTAATTAACCAGCATTTTTAGGGTTCCGTAGTAAACAAGGAACCCTTATAGTTTCGCCATGTCCATCCGTCCATCCCCCGCTTTTCTCAGTAACCGTTAGTACTAGAAAGCTGTAATTTGGCATGATTATACATATCAATGACGCCGACAAAACGGCCCTACATGTAAAGTGGTGGTGCATTTTTTTTTCTTCCAAACCCCATCTTGTGGGATATCGTTGGATAGCTCTTCAAAAATATTATCAGGTTTCTAAAAGCAGTTTTTGATTCGAGAATCGGTTGGCGTGATATTAAGCTTTGAAGTGATAATTTTTTCTATGGTCAAGTGTCCCCCCCCCCGCCACCTAAACAGTGGCTACTAGGCATGTGAAAAAAATCATGGTAGTAGTATATACGATGAATTTAAAAGGAAAACTATCACAGCTAAGTAGACATTACCGTAAAGGGCAAAAATATGTATACAACACAACATCTTAAAAAAGTACATCATCAGTACTAAGATCAGTAAAAACCCTTCTATGGGTCTGTAATTCCGCATATGACCGGTGACGTGATGGACGGGCAACTACGGAACCCTACACTGTGCGTGGCCCGAAACGCACTTGGCTAGTTTTTTGAATTTACCAGGTATAGATCATGTCTCTATTAGCAGCTTGACTCATTACGAGTTCGACCGTTTTAGCTCAACAACATTTACTTTAAGGCCAGTCACTGAAACACAAGTTTTCAAAAATTATCCATTCATTGAAATGAAATGAAATTATTTATTCTTCAATTTAGGCACGTTACATGCACTTATGAATGTCAAAAAACTACCACCGGTTCATAAAATAAACCTCTGCCTCGAGAAGAACCGGCGTAAGAAACTCGGCGAGGTGTCATTTTTTCAAAACAATATACAATGTATATAAAGTAATGTGATGGCAACATAGACATGCTATAAGTATGCGTGATCATAGGCATTATTATATACTAAGAATAGCAAAAGCCCAACCATTACAAATAAAGTCCTTTGACAAGGAAGTAATAAACTTTAAGAATTACTTTTAGTACTTAGAAGTGGCAAAGGGAAAGGCGAATTGGCTCTAAATAAACCACTATAACTTTTGTTTGTGACTTAAATTGCCGTTATTGATTAGACAATATGGTGAAGTGGAGACAAAAAGCGCTTAGAAAAGGTTTGACCATTTAGGGAACCTTAAGTATCGCATTTCGGAGAACACTCTGTTATTTTGAACAACCAAGCAAAGAAACCACGATTTCCGCCATACTTGGCGTAGAGCACATTTTACTATGCAAATGCTATGAAAAGTATTGTTTCAATTCCAGAGTTGCGCAAACATGTGGTCATCAGGCGGATGTATTGTGAGAGGTTCCCACTATCACACTGAGAGAGCGAGACGGCGCTGTACTTCCTGCACTAAGGAGCAGGACCGAAAAAGGAGGCGTTTGCGCAAATTAGTCGAGTGGAGGGGCAGACCAGGAACGATTGCCGACGAGGAGTCTTTATTGTATTGTAATTAAGACGAAAATAATTATAAGAGATGTTACAAATAAAGTTGTTATGTTAGTTAAGTTTAGGTAATAAAGAAATTAAAGACGGAAGGGACTTGATCTGAGACCTTGGAGGTGAGAAGTTTGGAGCGCGGAGTTTGGAATATCGTACAGTTTATTAGAGATACATATTCTGCAGTACGAGATAAGTCAGCGCAGGAGAGCAGTTGGGGGCCTGCCGGTTGAACCAAGTTAAGTAATGACTATATTTTGACCCTAGACTTTCTCGTTCGGAACAGGTGTATTCTTTCTTCTAATTTAAGATATTATTTTTCCTCCTAAAAGTTGAAGAAAGCTAAATGGAAATTTCATTAATTCCAAACAAATATTGAACCGAATGATTAAGCTGAGTCATCAACTCTGCTTTAATTGTGATTATGGATTTTTGTTTATATTTTATAAAGATACCATGGAATCAATTTCCATCCCATCTTAGTTTTCTGTGGACTTTATTGGCAAGAGATCGTCACAAGTTAAAATGAGTCGGCTACCTAATAAATAACAAGTAGCCACACTGTTACCTATGTGGTCACATTGCGCAGTATACAACCAAGTGAATATTTGTTGAAGACAGAACAAGGGATCTGATCTCATCGTTTTAGCGATGATGCTTCATCCCTGACTCATATTATTCGATTAGACGATTCCATATACAAATATATTTCAAGTTATTGGCACAGTCGTCATATTTGAGGCAGTGTGTCATATTTGATTCGTGACTGATTGATTAAATACATTGAGAATGTTATGTTGCTTGTATACAATAGCGGTTGACGAGTTCGAACCTCGTGTCAGTAGAAGTTGAGACCATAAATTGTGTGGTCTGGTAATTTATATCAAGGTTCGAACCCTTGGTCGGAATTAATTTGTGCAAGTACTTATAAGGAAGCTACTTGTAAATACCATACTCGTCTTATTGTGGGTAAACTTATACTTTATTCACTAATTTCCCTTTTAGTGCGTATAATGTCTTGTGAGTTTGATTCCGTTCAGCATTGTAAACCCTTATCCAGTTTGGTATAATTGATTCAGGTAGATTAATGGACATATTTCCTTGGGTGTATTTATGTTTTGTGTATCAGAAATATATTGTGTTTTGTAGTTCAAACGTTTTGTGTTCCAATAGTTACGTTAGTGAGCCTAAGATTATAATTTATTGTTCACTTACTCATGTAGTTAACTGTTTTGTGTATTTAGGATACAGGCAAGAGGGTTTTTCGTTGTGTCTACTAGTTTTTCCCTCTAAATTTGGCCTAGGTCAAGCCAAGTAGACACCAAATATGGCTACCACTAGTCATATTCGGTTAAATAATCAAGAGCTTCGATTAAATTCCAAATAACTTCAATTAATAAATTTACATTGACTTAAACTTTAACTATTTGTTTACTTTACACAACCTTCCCAATATCTCAGACCTTTATTTCAATCAGCCTTTTTACCTTTCAGTTATTAATCTATTCATCCAGTATGGTAAGTGAGCTAGGCACACTCTAGTGGCGCCGCCCAATACCGTTTCAGTAACACTATCATAATACTACAGAATTAAAATGCTATAATATAAAACATATATAGATACATATATATATATTTAGGACAAAATATTCTTGTGTTAGATTACTTGTGCTGGACGCTATCACTGCCAAACATCTCTATCCATGATGTAATCGTATATCTTATAATATGCTTTTGAAATAAGTGTTTGTTTTCACGACAGATTTAAATTTAGAATCAGTAAGTTCAGTAATGTGTCTTGGAATTTTATTGTAAAATTTTATATAATTTCCCAAAAACGACTTTTTCACCTTCACTAGTCTTTAAAAAGTTACTAGATGAAAACCCGGCTACGCTCGGGTAAAATAAATAATATTCATTTTGAATAAAAAGTAATTATTTTCTTTTAGACACCCTTACTAAAATTCCATTTAGATGTGTATTTTTTTGGTGTAGTTAGTATTATTTTTAGTAAGCGATTAATCTTTTCCTCTTTTTTATAATAAGGTATCTCCTCGCCAAACTATTCGGTGGGGTCCTGTTGATAATTTTCTTCTCCAATTAATGGACCCTGCCCTGAAGTAAAATATGCTTAGACATTAAATCTAAGCACATTTTTTGTTACTTATCCTAAGAAACTTAGTGAAAATATATGTCAAATATTTAATTATATTTATTAAAATAAAACGCTAAACTTTTTACATATGAACGACGAACGGACGTCGAACGGCATGAGCAGTATCAAGTTATAAGATAAAGCGAGATAGAGATATGATTTTACAGGACGCGCCGTGCTTCCGGCACCTGTCGACATGGACCGAAATCACCAACCAACCCCTCGGTATTTTATGTTTTGAAAAAAAAACACACCTAGCCGTGATATGCCTTTAACATTCATTCATTGGCATTCATATTACACGGTGATTATTATCACGCGATATAGAGAGAATAAGACTGGAGCCGGCCTTACACACGTAAAAAGAAGTGTGATAGAGATGTAAGCATAGACAATAACACACGTGGGAGCAAGATGAACTGACAAATCTCCTGTCCCTCATCGTGTATAAGGCCGTAATATTTGTCACCGTCACTGAAACGTCATCGATAAATGGCATTGTTGTCACCACATATAACACGACTAAGAATGGGATGCCACGATCGTGCTAAGGATGTATCAGTTTTCTGATACATTTTAATTTAGTCAGGTTACCATACCCTTTTGGTCATACGCTAATCCTCTTTCTACATCACCGTGTAACTGAAGGCCTACTCCGAACTTCGTATCGTGCCGTCTCTTGCTCTCATATAGTGTATAACATGAGAGTGAAAGGGACGGCACGATAGAAAGTTCGGATTTCGAAGTGTTCGGAGTTATCCCTCTGATACCTCTGAGATGTTTTTTTGCATTCACAGTTTCTGAACGCACTCGTCGTCTATGTCAAACAAACAAAATCACTTGTAGTCACAGCACTGTGGTCACAAAAAAATAAGTTTCTGAACGCATCCTTCAATCAGTCAATGGCAACTAATAAATATGGCAGATAGTTTTTGTCATTATTTTCCCATATTCAAACACGAAAACGCGACAATCCGAATTTTGCCTATATATGTTGTCGATTGAAAATTTTATTTTTTTACGCTTTATAATTTGAGATAGGTTTCGTTCGGGTCTACCGTACCCCTCGACGGAATTATTAATATAGATTTTGAGTTTCCCCGTGTTTCTAGTAGTGAAATGAAATGAAATGAAATTATTTATTCTTCAATTTAGTCATGTTACATGCACTTCATCATCATCATCATCATCATTCAGCCGGAAGACATCCACTGCTGGATATAGGCCTCCCCCAAGGAGCGCCACAGCACACGGTCATTGGGGGGTTTTGCCATAATCCCCACGCTTGGCAGGCGGGTTGGGGATCGCAGTAATAAAAGGTGTGACCTCCAGGGAACGCTGCTGCCCGTTCCCTGGATATTCTCCGTTAGTCGCCTCTTACGACATCCACCGGATGATATGGGGTGGTGCAATTCTAACCCGACACCACACGGGTACATGCACTTATGAATGTCAAAAAACTACCACCGGTTCATAAAATAAACCTGTGCCTCGAGAAGAACCGGCGTAAGAAACTCGGCGAGGTGTCATTTTTTCAAAACAATATACAATGTATATAAAGTAACACTATCATAATACTACAGAATTAAAATGCTATAATATAAAACATATGTAGATATATATATATATTTAGGACAAAATATTTTTGTGTTAGATTACTTGTGCTGGACGCTATCACTGCCAAACATCCCTATCCATGATGTAATCGTATATCTTATAATATGCTTTTGAAATAAGTTTTTTTTTCACGACAGATTTAAATTTAGAATCAGTAGGTTCAGTAATGTGTCTTGGAATTTTATTGTAGAATTTTATACAATTTCCCAAGAACGACTTTTTCGCCTTCACTAGTCTGTAAAAAGTTATTTTGAGTTTCCCAGTGTTTCTTGTAGTTATTAACTTATCAGTGTTCGTTGGGAAACTGTATAAATTGTTCCCAACATACATGATTATTTCAAATATGTACAGCGATGGCAGGGTTAGGTTAGGTTAGGTGTGGTTTCCTTAAAGATTTCTCTCAATTACTCATGCGACCCCAAGTTATAAATTGCTCGTATAGCCGTTTTTTGTAATATAAATACAGTTTCGATATCTGCAGCTGATACCCATAAGATTAGACCGTAACTAATTATACTATTAAAATAAGCGAAGTAAACTAACCGAGCCGTTGCCACATTGGTAAGCTGCCTTATTCTCCTGACTGCAAAAGCAGCAGAGCTCAACCTACTTTCTATAGCGGTTATATGGGGACCCCCCTGCAATTTTGAGTCCAGAGTAATACCTAAGAATACAGTTGTCTTAACAAATTCTAATGGTTCACCATTAAGTATTATATTTGAATCTATATTGGTATTTGAAGAGGGGTTTGATAGTGAGAATTTTATACATTTAGTTTTTTTCGGATTCAACACTAAGTTATTGGCAGAAAACCAGTCAGATATCATGGAGAGGGTATTATTTCGTTCAACGAGTTCAGTATCTTTCCTATTAACCTTGAACAGTAATGATGTGTCATCTGCGAATATTACAATGCCTGATCTTCGACTTACCATATATGGTAAATCATTTACAGAAACAAGGAATAGGAACGAGCCTAGAATAGATCCCTGAGGTACTCCTATCTCTACCATTGTATGTGATGAAACAGCTCCATTTATCGCTATCCGTTGATTTCTTTGTGTTAGGTATGACTTAATGAGATCTAATGCATGTCCTCTAATGCCATAAAATTTTAGCTTATAAATTAAAGTACCATGGTTCACACAATCAAAAGCCTTGGAAAGGTCACAGAAGACTCCAATGGCGTCGTGTGACTCTTCCTTCCTTCTCATTAAAATCGAATGCGCAAGGTATAGATAATATTTCTAAAGATATGATACTTCTAACTTTGCCTCGTACTCTTAAAGTCATAGCTTTCCAAAATTATGAAAAACGGCCCTAATGCGGCCCATTCCCAAGGTACCGAATCCAGTTCACGTGAAAGACCTTCGACCTATCAGTATACTGCCTTGTTTATCGAAAGTACTGGAAAAAGTGGTATGCCGTCAAATGATCGATTATCTTGAATTAAATAATATTTTACCAGTTAATCAATCGGGTTTCCGTCAACAACATAGTACCACTACAGTTTTACTCGAAGTTACTGACAATATAGGCTACGCTACTGGCACTGCTTGATTTCTCCCGCGCGTTCGATACCATTAATATCCCTTTACAATTGTCCAAGCTAAGTTATTATGGTTTTGAAACTGAAACTGTTAGATGGTTTGATTTATTTATTTATTTATTTATACCAGACATATATAAGCATAACAGTAAAATGCACCAAATTACTTACATACTAGATAGCTATCTCTGTAACCGTAGGCAATCAGTTGAGCTCCGTACTCATAATCGTACTTTTTCACACATGTCCCTGGTCTCTAGAGGCGTACCTCAGGGGTCAATATTAGGTTCTATTTTATTTATTTTATATAGCGCCGACGTAACTACATGTATTAAAAATAGCCAGTACCACATGTACGCAGATGACCTCCAGCTGTATATCTCGTGCCGGGCTCAAGATGCGTGCTTACAAGCGAGCAAATTGAACGAGGATCTTAGTCGCATAAATAACTGGTCACACATTAATTCCCTTGTATTAAATCCTAACAACTCAAAATCTCTTAATATTGTGTCATAAGTCAACCCGGGTAAAACTCAAGTTGTAATTATAGGTAGTCCTAAGCTCATGCCTCGGGTCCTTTTTGGTACTCTGCCGCCCATTATGTTTGACGGTGTTGTAATTCCGTATTCACACCAAGTGAAAAATCTTGGCATTATCTTCGACCGCACTTTATCTTGGATACCTCAGGTGAGCGAGGTCAGCAGGAAAATGTTTGCTTCTGTGGGATCACTCCGTAGACTTCGTAACTTCTTACCGCTCGCCACTAAAACTGCGCTTGCTCAATCTCTTCTTCTCCCTATCCTAGATTACGCCGACATTTCCTATCTTGATCTTTCTGAGGACCAGCTAAATAAACTTGAGAGGCTTCAAAATCTTTGCATCAGGTTCATATTTGGCTTGCGCAAGTATGACCACGTCTCCAGCTTTCGTCCTCAACTCAAGTGGCTTCCTATTCGTCTTCGTCGTGATTCGCATATCCTAGCTCTTCTGTATAGTGTACTGTTCAACCCGACCTCCCCTGCATATCTCAAAGAACGTTTTAGGTACCTCTCGTCCGTGAGATCTACTCAAAACAGACTTCTTGCTCCACCACCTTCTTCTTCAAAATTTTACAACAAATCTTTCACTTTTCAAGCTGTTCGGTTATGGAATGCTCTGCCGTTAGATATTAGATGTGCCAAGTCTCTGCCCATTTTCAAAAATCTCCTGAGACATCATTACTTGTCACTCTCTTAGCTTGTATTATCTTTGTAGCTATGTATATATATATGTATATATAAATATTTATGTAGTTATGTATGTATATATTTATAAATGTATTGTATTGTTAGCTGTATATATTAGCCTAGATGTGTGTGTTATTCTATCTTTCTTGCTTTATCCTAGCACTACCTGTTGTTATTTTTCTTTAAGTTTTCATCTCCTGCTACCCAAAGGTTGTCTGGAAGAGATCGCTTTATAGCGATAAGACCGCCTGTTGTTACCTATTAGTTTTTAAGGTTAATCTTGTGACAATTTCTTTTTGTGGTGCAATAAAGAATATATTATTATTATTATTATTGTGCACTAAAAATCTAATATATGTAGTGGAAAGACTTGATGTTAATTTACATATTAATAACGATCCCCTTGTACGTGTGCGCGAGACTCGTAATCTTGGAATTGTTATGGACAATGAGCTGCGCTTTGAAAAACACTTGCTTGAAACTGTGCGTAACTGTTTTTATAGGCTCAAATTATTGTATAAAATTCGCGACTTTCTTGAAGTCGAACTTAGAATACAGCTGTGTGATACACTTGTGATGATCCTCATCTCACACACGGGCCACGCCACGCACCACGCCGCGCGCGCGAGCAGCGCGCTCCAGCGGCGGCGCAAGATGGCGCACGAAAGGCGAGGATCGCTGGCCAGCCGCACACACACACCGACGCATCGAGCCGGCCGCCTATATAAGGAAGCGCGCGCGTCGGCCGATAGTCAGTCTTTGTTTCGGCTCCGTAGCGGAAGCAAGGGCTGACCAGCCTAGAGCGCGGCGTGTCTTCTCTCGCGTACGTGCCTAGGTACCCTAGGGAGAACTCCAGGGCCGCGTGTCTGTCCACCTACGGGTGGATATCGCGTAGTTAGTCCTGAGGTTCAGTCCTTCCTGCCCATTCCCGATCACCCCTGTTCTGCGGCGTGTCATCCCTCGCGTACGCACTACAGGGTTCCCCTGTTCTCCGGAGAACACACCACTATCCACTCCACTTAGCTTTCCTTCGCCGCCGTAACGCCTAACGAGGCCCGCGTTCCCGGGTAGCGATCAATTAACTCACCGGTTTAGATAAGACTCATTCTATTCTTAATAAAAGGGCAGCAAGACCCATTTTTGTTACAACGTCAATCTGTGTTTGATATTTAAACCCTGTGTAACCTCCCTTCTCACCCCTGAGCTAGCTAGGAAACCTTCCCGCCCTTCAGGCGGAGGGATATGTGTGGCTCGCACTCAGCGACAGCCATCACATTTGGCGCCCAACTGTAAAACTCACGTTTTTGCTGGCTCAGAAGGGATACAAGAGGGAATATCGCAGATATTTTATCGATAGGTATAATCATAACCACTTAACTCCATTTAGTCCGCCGTTCACCGCCCGCCAGGACGAGCAACAACACCGAGACCAGGTTTGCTACGTCCCCCGCCCGCCGCCCTTCAGCAGCGCCACAGTAAGTAGAATACAACTTTTCTCAGTCCCGTCGTAATCCAAGTGCGTCGCTTCCGCGCCGAAAAACAAAACTCGCCGCATCTTGAATCCCGAATGCCAACGTCTTGGATATACCACCTGAAGAAACCAGAATTAATCAAAGAAGCCGAATACAGAGGTTTGCCAACGGAGGGACTAACCGTGGAGGAAATTAGGAGAATCCTTGCAGAATCCGTGAGAAAAACGGAGGAGACCGGAGCCGACGACTTTAAAACGCCGGAAGAAGAACAGCCCCCCGAAATGGCAAACAGCGACAACCAAAAGGTAAATAAACTAATAAAGGAATGGAACTTAGCATTCACAACCAGAGACAACGCAGTCGAGTTCGTGGAGAGACTCGAGGAGCTAATAGCAGCGAGCGGCATCAAAAAGGATGAGGTACTACCAAACCTGCCGCAGATCTTGCAAGGTAAAGCCTTGTTATGGTACCGGAACAACGCTAAGTCCTGGCAAACATGGGACGAATTCCTGAAATTATTTAAATTATACTACTTCCCGAACAATTACGAAGAGGACCTGATCGTCACCATTGTGGCAAGGAAACAAAGGTTCGGGGAGCGCTTCACGGATTACCTAACCGACCTGCAAACTCTGATGAGAAGGTACAACAAACTTTCAGATGACGAACAGCTACACCGCATACACGAAAATATGCAGAAACAATACAAACTGTTCATAAAGAAACAGGACTACAGCGATCTACCAGAACTCCTGAAGCTAACAGCAGAGTACGAGAGCATATCCACGAGCCCATACAAAAACCGGTACGCAAACTTCCAGGATACAACCGCCAACCCGGGCAGACCATTCCCGCAACGAAACTGGACCCCAGACCAGACGCCAAACCAGCCAGGAACAAGCAGGGGCAGTAACCAAGCAAGTACACACCGCCGAGAGGACACGGGGGTGCAGTATAATAGTACGAAGATACACCCCAGGTACGACCCAAAGACGTGCTGCTGGTCGTGCGGAAAACCTGGACATGACACGAGAGAGTGCAGGTCCAGGCAACGAATCTTTTGCAGCGCCTGCGGTAAAACGGGCGTATTAAGCAAGAACTGTTGCAAAACAGAAGCACGCCAAAAAAGAGAATTCCTAGGCGAGGCAAACGACCAGAACCGAGAAGATAACAGAATTTACACCGAAACCACAATGATGGGCAAAACATACAAGTGCTTAGTAGATACAGGATCCACAAATACCTATATAAATGAACAGGTATATAACGATTGCAAAGGACAAGGCGCTTTAGAAAAACACACCCAGAAAGGAATCATACTGGCCGATGGGACAAGGACACAAATTACAAAGAGTCTACTAGTAGATATACAAATGAAAGGCGCAAGCATCAAGCACTGGGTACGGCTGCTACCCACAGCTACGCACACAATCATTGGAATGGACGTACTAAGGCGAGTCGGAATGGCGATAACATGGGCAGGCGACACACCGGAATCAATCCGGCCAACCACAACGGAGCACCAGACACAGGATCCACAAATGCCACCCACAGAGCCTCCGAAAACCGCGGGGAACGATGTCGAAGTAAAGACAAACAACGACCCACATAACCAAGCCCGCCAAGTCCTAACGGAGCCACAAAGTAAGGAACTCGCAGACTTATTACATCACCAATTCGAGCTATGCGACAACAGCCCTAAAGGCAACACGTGGACCCAACACAAAATCAAGATAAAACACACAGAGCCCATAAAACAGCGATATTACCCGAGAAACCCGAAGCAACAACAAATAATAGACGCCCACGTAAAGGAAATGCTCGAACAGGGAGTCATCGAAAAATCCAGTAGTCCATATAGCTCCCCGGTAGTACTAGTCAAGAAAGACAACGGTCAATACCGCTTCTGCATCGACTTCAGAAAGGTGAACGAAGCATCAGAGAAAGACGCATACCCCCTCCCGCAGATAGACGACACATTAGAGAAGCTCAGAAATGCGAAGTATTTCTCAAAATTGGATCTGAAGAATGGTTATTGGAACGTGCCACTGGAAGAAGCCAGTAGACCGATGACCGCTTTTACGGTACCAGGCCGGGGATTATACCAATTTAAAGTAATGCCGTTCGGTCTCCACTCAAGCGGAGCAACATTCCAGAGACTATTAGATAGAGTAATAGGCCCGGAACTGGAACCACACGCATACGTATACCTAGATGACATAATAGTATGCAGCCCGACATTCGAAGCCCACGTTGAACACCTGAAAGAGATATTCCGCAGAGTACGCCAAGCAGGCCTACAAATAAACAAAGCAAAGTGCGAATTCGCGAAACCGGAGGTCGAATACCTAGGTCACACGGTTACAAGGGACGGGATCAAGATGAATGAAGCCAAAATTAGAGCCATCACGAACTTAGAATCACCAAAAAACGTAAAAGGGGTTAGGTCGTTCATAGGAATGACCTCCTGGTATAGGAAATTCATCCCTAACTACGCAGAAATTACAGCGCCTTTAGTAAAACTATTAAAAAAAAACGAGAAATTCACATGGGGTCCACAGCAAGACGATGCAGTGTCCAAAATAAAAGAAATATTAACGACAGACCCGATCCTAACGAGGGCGGACTTCTCACGCCCCTTTACACTACAGACAGACGCGAGTGACATAGGGCTAGGCGTAGCCCTAACGCAGATAAATGACGGAATACCGAAGGTCGTAATGTACGCCAGCAGGAAGCTTACCCCACCAGAAACGCGATACACAGTGTCCGAACGCGAGTGCCTAGCCGTAGTATGGGGAATACGGAAAATGAGAGCATTCCTGGAAGGTTACAAGTTTACAGTCATTACGGACCACCAAGCCCTTAAGTGGTTACACACATTAAAAAACCCGTCAGGAAGATTAGCCAGGTGGGCCCTTGAATTACAACAATACCAGTTCGACATAATATACCGAAGCGGAAAACAAAACAAAATAGCCGACGAGCTATCCCGGAATCCCGTGTACGCGGTTACCGAACGCGAATGGTACGAGACGATACGCACACAAGTAGAAAACGGGACAGAACCAACACACGAATACCGGATACAAGATAACAAATTATATTGGAGGGCACCCCACCCTAGAAACAACAGGTATACAGACCCCGATTCCGAATGGAAGATATGCGTACCTAGAACCGAAACACAGCAAGTAATACGCCAAAATCACGATTCACCAAGCGCCGGACACCTAGGAACAGCGAAAACAATTAAACGTATAGCACAAAGATATTATTGACCCAGAATGAAAACAGAAATAATAAAATATATAAGAACATGTCACGCCTGCCAAAAACATAAGGTTACACAACAAAGAAAAGAACGGACTCCTACACATAATAACGCAAAGCATATCCCGGCCTCCCTATTATACAGAAGGGAGCTAAGGAACCCCATGGATCAAAACGCATTGCCCACTCCCCGAATCAAAGATCACAATACATTACAAGAAGTTTATGACCAAGTAAGATACGATCAGAACAAAGCGTCGAGACTACATAAAACATATTACGGTCAACAAAGAAAACACTGGAAACCAAAGGTGGGCGATCTAGTGATGAAAAAGAACCACGTGCTATCTAACGCAGAGAAAAACTTCTGCGCGAAATTAGCCCCTAAATACATAGGCCCGTTTACAATAACAGAACAAAAGTCACCGGTAATATATACATTAAAAAACACAGAAGGACACGGTAAAATCCTTACAGCGCATATAAAAGACCTAAACCAATATAGGCACTAAAAACAATCGCGAATCAATAAAAAACCACATCCGATAAAATGAACGCACGCCCAGAACAACAAGTCAACAGCGCGCAGACCCAGCCCACTGAGAAAACGGGCGGCAACCGGGCTTGACAAAAGCGACGTTCACACGAAGGATACAAGGTCGACGTTCGGGTGCACACCTCAACTAGTAATTCGGACTCATTACAATTAGTTATCAAGTACACTCTAAATCATTACTATGTACCAAAACTGACAACCGTACAGTCTGCTCGAAGATCTCACAGTCTGGAAAAATTGCCATAAATAAGAAATGAATAACAATATACCGAGTGACATCGCAAACCACCCGAAAACCCGCTTTACCGCTCAAACAATAAGGCTCACATTCTAATAACATTTATACAATTAATTTAATTTATAATAGAATATCGGTCAAGGAAAATCATAACTAACGTAAGTAGTTTATCGACGCGACCGAGCCTTACCCCGACTCATATCAAAAGGGGGCGGTACCGAGTTAGAACAAAACAGTACGGTACGTCAGAACCCCCAGACCGACTCAGGGATCACCGAAATAAATAAACAAACAAACGAATAACTAATTGATCATACAAAGTATAAACGCGCATAACTAAACTCGACAGAAAAATATAATAAAAGGGGTACCTCGAAATCGACAGAAGGAAAATTACCCTCAAGATGGAAAATACAGACGACACTCCCTATATAAAGCCGGAAGGAAGGCCGAGGAGAACAAACACTGATAAAGAACCCAGGCGAAATGAGGGTAACCATATCAAGACTGCCGACGACCAACCGCCCGGTCACGCCACCCCAGGACCTGCCACTCAGGAGATGGGATCAGGGCCGACCCATCATACATGGAACGGCAGGGAGGCTCCATATCTCAAGGGCCCATAACATGATATGGCATGACGCGGAGCTAACCCCCCACCCGCCGGAAGCAACAAACACTCCGGCAGACCCAGTACCCGCACCAGAGCCCACCGGAGGGGGAACCCAATGGACCGACCTGGACATGGCCCCAGACTTGGACCAACAGTCGGTGGAGGAGGCGCTGGCGCTAATAGAGGCCAGCGACGAGTACCTCGCTTTTGTCGCGCACGAGCTCGGGGAGGACTCCTGGCAGACGGACGCGGTGCCCGAGCCGGACGAACCGCAACCAGGACCAGCCCGTCGGAGGAAGCGCAGGTCCGGCCGGAAGCGGAACGGCGGACACAGGCGAGGACTCGTGCGCCTGCCGCGCACGAAACAAAACCCCACCGGCGCAGGCGCCGACCACGCGGCGCGTGGCAACCCGCCGTAGTATTAGTTAATTTTATTTAGTTTGTCATTAAGTATAAAGTTAGAATTACACATATTGTTACCGGATAAATCATCGCGTTTCAATACACAAAGATAATATAAAATTATCCACTACCCGAACTATAAACAGCCTAGACAAATACCCGTAGGTATGAACAGGGAAGATATACATAAAAATAAACCACTAGAGATACGCACTTACGAACATAGTCGAAACCGGAGTTTTTATATGTTAATATACAAGCGTAGGTATAACCGTAACATAGAGAGACTGGCAAACGAAAAATTGCCAAGCTAACACACCGATAACTATAACAAGTATAGCCGTCAAACAGACAGATCACACAACGATAACCAGGGAAAGGAAAATCTAAACATGGCGAGACTAACATGATATTTCCTTTTTTTTTTTGTTTCTATTTTTTTTTAAGGTGATTTTTTCCCCTAGGCAAAAATCTCCTCAAGGGGGGAGGTAATGTGATGATCCTCATCTCACACACGGGCCACGCCACGCACCACGCCGCGCGCGCGAGCAGCGCGCTCCAGCGGCGGCGCAAGATGGCGCACGAAAGGCGAGGATCGCTGGCCAGCCGCACACACACACCGACGCATCGAGCCGGCCGCCTATATAAGGAAGCGCGCGCGTCGGCCGATAGTCAGTCTTTGTTTCGGCTCCGTAGCGGAAGCAAGGGCTGACCAGCCTAGAGCGCGGCGTGTCTTCTCTCGCGTACGTGCCTAGGTACCCTAGGGAGAACTCCAGGGCCGCGTGTCTGTCCACCTACGGGTGGATATCGCGTAGTTAGTCCTGAGGTTCAGTCCTTCCTGCCCATTCCCGATCACCCCTGTTCTGCGGCGTGTCATCCCTCGCGTACGCACTACAGGGTTCCCCTGTTCTCCGGAGAACACACCACTATCCACTCCACTTAGCTTTCCTTCGCCGCCGTAACGCCTAACGAGGCCCGCGTTCCCGGGTAGCGATCAATTAACTCACCGGTTTAGATAAGACTCATTCTATTCTTAATAAAAGGGCAGCAAGACCCATTTTTGTTACAACGTCAATCTGTGTTTGATATTTAAACCCTGTGTAACCTCCCTTCTCACCCCTGAGCTAGCTAGGAAACCTTCCCGCCCTTCAGGCGGAGGGATATGTGTGGCTCGCACTCAGCGACAGCCATCACACACTTGTACTGTCAAAATTAAACTACGGCGGCATTGTGTACAGGCCGCGTCTGTTGTCACGAACGCAGAGGTTGTTCCAACGAGTGCAGAACGCTTGTGCGCGTTTCTGCTTTCATATTCCGCCGCGCACACACGTTACGCCGTTCCTGAATAGAAATCATATTTTGAGAATGTCAACTCGTCAAAATTTACACTTAGCTACATTGATGTTTGGCATAGTAAATAAGCAAACCCCCTTGTACCTGTAGTTTCACAACTCCAGGTCTTCAGCAGTGTGATTATCAAGATTCCTTCAGCTTGTTTGTCCACGCCCACTCACGGCAGCATTTCGTGGCAGCTTCCGCTACTCAGCAACCAAGTGTGGTATTTCGCCGGGTTACGGCATTATATTAAACTGTTTTAGTATATAAGGTGTTAATTTGTGACTATCAAAATTAGTCGTTATACAGATATAATTGTGGGTGGTTGCGAAAATGATTATTTGAACCCACCCGCAAATCATAATTATTAAAAGATATAAAACGATGGCGGTGAGAAAAATGATCATTCTCGCTACAGAGCTCAGACAAGCAACATCATTAGATTGAAAAGAAAGTGTAACTGTGACGGATTGTATGAAGAGTGGATAATAAATATATTAAGCACTACAGATGTGTTTGAATTATCACATATCAGAAGTGCAGATCAACGACGCCCAGGACTGAAAACGTGTGAGTATTACTTGTTTTAATATACTACTATGAAACGTATGAGATATTGAGAGTGCTCTTTATTACAAAGTGAACGTGTTAATAGTTTGAACAAATTTGGTAACATCGCCTGGGAAATAATGTGCACAATATTTAGATTGGTTGGTTGATTGGGTTGCTTGACCAGTGTCGTAAATTAATTTATGAACTCAGACTCCGACAGCGCTTCCTTGATTGCTGACATTAAAAAAAAAGAGAGAACAAAACTTAATGAAGTAAAACATTATTTTG
Organism: Epiblema foenella; assembly: GCA_963556455.1. Lineage (NCBI taxonomy): Eukaryota > Metazoa > Arthropoda > Insecta > Lepidoptera > Tortricidae > Epiblema > Epiblema foenella. Next base: position 3,380,457 of record OY747097.1, on the reverse strand, counting down.
ACAAACAAATTGGTAGTTAGTTAGGAGTGTGATCGGATGAGCCGTGTGCTAAGCTTTACTACCATGATAGACGATATATATAAATATAGTTCGATATTGATATTTGATGATAAGGGGTGGATCGTGTAGCCCTGACGTTAAAGAAGCCATATATGTGTCCTTAGTTTTATTTTGCCATGAATCATGTAGGTGTGTTCTTTGTTGATATTGAGGAAGCCATGTAGGTGTTTTTTATTTTTGATATTGGGGAAACCATTTAGGTGTGCTTACTTTTATTTAGTGATGAACCATGTGGGTGTGTTCAATGTTCATACTGTCAATGAAGGAGTGTTTACCTACTCGTATACGGTGATAAAACATGTATGTGTGTTCTATTCTACTTATTGATACGCCATGTGGGTGCACTTGATAGATAATGCAAATGAGCCTAATTAGGTATTAGAATGCTAGGAGGCGGATTTGGTCGAGTAAACCGAAGTTCAATTTATTGAGCGGATTGAAGTTTAGTTTATCAAGTTAAATGAAATTAACTTAGTTTAGTTTGACATAGTAAATAGAATTGGTTGAATAGAATTTGAAGAGAATATATTCTTGTTGATTGTATTAGCTGAATAAGACGATGGTTTGATTTCAATCGAACAATTGAATGAAGTTAAGATTGAGAGATTGGGAGAGAAGAAAATTAGACTGCGTATTTGCTCTCCATTATTTTTATGCAATAAATCATACAGCGCACATAAATACATTCCAGATCGTAATGAACTCCGAAGAGGACAGGCCGAAGTCACCGAGACTGCCTTCAACTGCAAGACAAATCCTGAGAAGATCAGAAAATGCGTCTCGGCAGCGAAGGAGGCTGGTGACTCCCAGCGCTGAAGAGAATGAGGTTGGCAGACGTCGGTCCAGTCAACGGCGGTGTCGGTCTCCTCTCTCTGACGACTCCTACGATGAAAGACCACGGAAATTACGACGGCTATCAACAGGACTCACAGCGGAAGACGTCATCAAGATTTTAACTGCTGTGCAAAGTGAGCCAAGTAAGATTTCGCATTCTTCCATGACTAATCAATTATTAAATGTGGTACCTAAATTTAACCCAAGCAATAAGACTCAAACTGTTGAACGATGGTTACGTAAGGTTAATGAGTGTGCAAGCATATACGAATGGGATCAAAAACAAGTAGTGCACTACGTACTACAAAAGCTAGTAGGATTAGCCAAGGTCTGGTACGAATCACTCCCATCAGTTAGCTTCACCTGGTCTGAATGGCAGAATAAATTACTCAAAGCCTTTTCAAGTGAGCTAATTTATGGAAAGCCACTAGACGATATGTTGAATCGGGTTTCGCGTTCAGATGAAAATCTAAAAGATTATTTTTACGACAAGTTGAGCTTGCTCAGTCGCTGCGAAATAGTAGGACGAAAAGCTGTAGATTGCATAACTAATGCGTCAATTAGGAATGGTGTACAGGCTCTTAAATGCGAAGAGCCCGAAGATATGCTTACATATCTTGCTTTGCAACAATTACAGCGTAGTAGGGATGAGCATTCGCAACATTTGTCGAATAACCAGTTTAGACCAAAGGGTATTAATTCTAGCAACCAATATGCTAAAGACAAAGTCACCACACAGATAACCAATAGCGTTAGCAGTAATGTTGTCTGCTTCAACTGTCGAGAAAAGGGACATTTGTACACGAACTGTAGTAAACCAATAGTGACATGTCAAAAATGCGGTAGGATCGGGCATAATTTTTCAGATTGCAATCGCCGACCACTGAACTCGCACGATAATTCGAGTAGCCAAAATAAACCAGCTCTCGAGAAAAAGACTCTTAAGATTTCTACTGCCCACGATTCTTCCAAAAAGTTTTTTAAGAATGTTAGCCTTGGTGAAGTAAATTTGGAGTCGTTTGTCGATTTTGATAGCGACTGCAGTCTGATAAAAGCTTAGATAGCTAGGGAGCTTTCTCTTCAAGAGTTTTCTGACGAAATACCTACAATAATAGGTTTCGGAAATTCAGTCATTAAACCTTTGTTTAGATGCACAGCGATTATTAAGATAAATGAAATTGAGACACAGAATGACATGCTAGCGGTAGATGATGAATTCCTGCAAACATCACTCTTGATAGGTCAAAACTTCACGGAATTACCCACAGTGACAGTCTTAAAAAACGACACGAACTTGTTTTTCTATAACAGTCCTCAAGCAAATAAAGAAAACGTATCTAACGAGACAATAAATCTATATGTTGCTGAAAATACGACGATAAATCAGGGTGGTTTGGCTGAAGTGTACACCGAAACAAATTATTCAGGAGATGTTTATTCTGATGGTAGCACGACAACCACACTAGGTCAAGGATACCATTTACATCGCGGTTGCTATAAATTGGAAAATAGTAAAGGGCACGTATTTGTAACTGTTTTATCAAACAACCCTGTTTCGTTTAGCGCAAAGTCGCTAATTGCTCGCGTATATCCTGCATATATGAACACGGATGATGAGGTCAAACAAAATTTAGATAGGGCTGATTACTTACCCTTAAGCAAATCAGATATTCGAACCAGTCTCGAATTGGCTCCTGAGCATGCCGAGCGATTATACAATCTTCTTCAAAAGTTTCGAAGTTGTTTTGCAGTTAATTTAGGTGAAATAGGATGCACTGACAAAGTGGAATTGAAAATCGAATTGCACGATAAGACTCCGGTCTCATACAGGCCTTATCGTTTATCATTTCATGAACGCGAAAAGGTTAGAAAAGTGGTCGATGAACACTTACACAATGACATTATTCAAGAGTCTCGATCAGAATATGCAAGCCCGATCATCCTCGTGGAAAAAAAATGGCGAGCAACGCTTATGCGTGGACTTTAGGTCTTTAAATAATATAACAGTAAAAGATAAGTACCCATTGCCATTAATCGAGGACCAGGTGTCCAACTTAAGTGGAAATAAATTTTTCATAACTTTAGACCTGGTCTCAGGGTACTATCAGGTACCAGTGGCAGAGGAAAGCCGACACCTGACGGCGTTTGTTACTCCAGACGGTCATTATGAATTTAAACGTATGCCGTTTGGACTAGCAAACGCCCCAGCAGTCTTTCAGAGGACCATGAACAAAATCCTTGGGTCACGGCGGTTTACCTCTGCCTTGGCGTATATGAATGACCTGCTAATACCTTCGAGGACACTTGATGAGGGCTTTGATCGTCTAGAAGATGTGCAAATATTATTACAAGAAGCCGGCCTCACATTAAATTTGCCCAAATGCGATTTCTTCAGCACAAAAATTGAATATCTAGGCTACGAGGTGTCGGCTGAAGGCATCAAGCCCAGTGAACGCAAGATCTCGGCAGTTAAAGACTTTCCCAGCCCCGGTAACGGTCACGAAGTTCGTCAATTTCTAGGTTTAGCTAGTTATTTTAGAAAGTTTGTCAAGGGATTTGGCGAATTAGCGAGACCATTGACGCGGTTGTTAAAAAAAGACGTTGCATGGCAGTGGACTAACAAAGAAGTTACAGCGTTTGAAACGTTAAAACACCGGTTAGTGCAACGTCCAATACTGGCACTGTACGACCCTAAATTAGATACGGAAGTACATACGGACGTAAGTTCGCTAGGTTTGGGCGGTATCTTGATGCAATGGCAAGAAAACCCACGTGTGCTTAAGCCAGTAGCTTACTTTAGTCGGCAGACCACAGCAGAGGAAAAGTATTTACATTCCTATGGGTTGGAAAGCTTAGCTGTGGTATGCTCTCTAAAAAAAATTCGCACGTACTTACTGGGTTTGAAGTTCACTGTTTTTACAGACTGCAATGCATTAAGAACCACTTTTACGAAAAGGGACTTGATTCCTCGAATTTCCCGGTGGTGGCTCCAATTGAGCGAGTTCGATTTCAATATCGAATACCGCCCAGGTATGCGTATGGGCCATGTTGATGCCCTTAGTCGAAATCCGTGCAAAGAACCCTTTGTTCTCCAGGAAACGCCGAACAGTGAAAGTGTCGATTCGTGTTCAGTGATGAATATAACGTCTGAAAACTGGCTACATACTTTACAGTTAGCCGATTCAGAGTTACAGAGGATATCCAAAATATAAAGGCCTCAGCCGGACGAGGATAGTTTGGATATAAAAAAGAACTATGCACTAAAAAACCACGTACTTTATCGCAAAGTAGGGGTCAATTAAAACTAGTGGTGCCGAAAAATGCCAGATGGCAGGTTTGTAGGCGGTATCATGATGACAATGGGCATTTTGAATTTTTGAAGACTCTAGAGAGTATCCAAAATCAATATTGGTTTCCCAAGTTGAGGCGCTTCGTTAAAAAATATATCGCTTCATGCATCGAATGCGCTTACAATAAGGATAATTCTGCAAATGCTCGTACAGGTCAACTACACCCGATCGAGAAAGTCTCTATTCCATTTCACACTCTCCACATAGATCATTTGGGACCCTTTGTTCGAAGCAAAAATGGGAACAGTTATATTTTGACCATTGTAGATGGGTTTACGAAATTTCTGTTTCTGTCAAGGGCTGTAAAAGATGCCAAGACTAAAACAGTACTTAAGGTTTTAGGAAATATTCTTAATGATTTTTGTGCTCCTAAGCGCATAATCTCAGATCGTGGAACTGCATTTACTTCGTCTCAGTTTAGGGATTTTTGTATTGAGTATGGCACAAAGCACATATTAAATGCAGTTGCCTGTCCCAGAGCGAACGGGCAGGCTGAACGCTTTAATCAGACTATTGTCTTCTTTAGCCACCCATAATTTTAATGCCGACGAACGCGACTGGGATAGGCAACTAGGCAAAATTTAATGGTCAATAAATAACACAATCAATACAACGACTAAAAAGTCACCATCAGAGATACTATTTGGTATAAGATTTAACAGTCATTTTGAAAACATGTTAAATGTTGATTCAAATAACGAAGTCGATTCTACTATACAAAATTTTGATGAAGTAAGACAGGAAGCCACGCACCGGAAGACGAGCTGTCGGTAGGCCTCCGACAAGGTGGAGTGATGACCTGGTGAAGGTCGCGGGAATCCGGTGGAAACGAACGGCACAGGACCGGTCTAAATGGCGAGCCTTGGGGGAGGCCTATGTTCAGCAGTGGACGTCTTTTGGCTGAAATGATGATGATGATGATGATGAGACAGGAAGCTAGTGATAACATTAAAGTTGCACAACAAAAACAAAACTATGACAAAGACAAACAACCGGCTCATATATATAAGGCAGGGGATTTAGTAAAAGTGACCAAAACTAACTTCTATAACGACGGAAAAAGTAAAAAATTGTTACCTAAATTTATTGGCCCTTTCAAAGTGGTGAAATATTTAGGTAATGACAGGTATAATATTACCTATGTTCCTGGATTTGATAAAATACGTAAAACTCATAGTAGTTTCAACAACTGAAGGTCTCATTTTGTACGGTGACTTCACGTATGATTGTTATGTATAATAATTGATGACTTCCTAAATTAAGGTACTATTAGTAAAGAAGTGTTGTTCATGGATTTTATTATGAATAAAACTGTTAATTATAAGATTTGAATAATTTTGCCGAATGTGATATTTTGTTATGCTCGTGCACCGGAGGTAGCACGTGTTCGGATGGCCGAATGTGGTATTTCGCTGGGTTACGGCATTATATTAAACTGTTTTAGTATATAAGGTGTTAATTTGTGACTATCAAAATTAGTCGTTATACAGAAATAATTGTGGGTGGTTGCGAAAATGATTATTTGAACCCACCCGCAAATCATAATTATTAAAAGATATAAAACGATGGTGGTGGGAAAAACGATCATTCTCGCTACAGAGCTCAGACAAGCAACATCATTAGATTGAAAAGAAAGTGTAAATGTGACGGATTGTATGAAGAGTGGATAATAAATATATTAAGCACTACAGATGTGTTTGAATTATCACACAAGTGTTGTAATTATATACCCCCTCATCTCCGTGGCTTACAATCAATACAAGGTTTTAAATCAAAACTTCGAGTACATCTTTTATTGTACAAATTAGTGACTTAATTTGATTTTTAATTTAAAAATGTACCCACACTTTTACTACTTACCGTTTTTCTTTAAAGGTTGCAGCTGGTTTTTATTGTTCGTGATCGTGAATATTATATCTGCCAGTGATTTTGGAAATTGGGGTATGCCGCGACGTGAGGTTGTACGAAAAATTCTGTTCACCGTATTATAGCTTGCTTATTGCTTTAGTATCGCCAGCTTAGAACCGTTTGGACTTGTGATGTCACCCGCTAGTGTTAAGTCCACTTTTAGATGATACTCTGTGGTCACCGAACTGTCAACATCAAATTTGTATCAGCTGATATGAATTATTTTATTCTATTAGTAAATTTATAGTAATAACTGTTATTTCTTATATTAAATAAGTGTGCCCATGTCAAGGAACAATTAATAGTGTTCGTGCGAAATACTACTGAGCAACATCGCGTTACTGTTTATTTGAACCAGAAGCCGTCACCTTAACGGACAAAGTTTTGAAACCGGACTTAAACCAGGGGAGTAAATTGTTTTTATTTGCTATTACACACTTATTTTCACTGTTTATAATTTACTATCAACATATTACAATTCACAAATCGTATCTTTCAGTGTTTGTGGAGTTACTGAGCGACAATGAATAGCGCTGCTAACATGACATCCCGCAAAATCACTGCACGTCAACGCGACATGTAACTGAAGGAGACCCTGAAGGAACTGCAGGAATCTAAGACCTTATGCGAGCAGTTGCTACAGGAAAGGGATGACAGTGAAGTGGAATTGCATAAGATACTCAAGAAGAACTCTGCAATGAAAAATGAGCTTGCCGAGTATGAAATAAAACTAACTGAAGCCGAAGACTTAGTGGATTATTTGCAGAGACAAGTGGACTCCTTCACCCAATGTACATCTACTCATGAAGTAGCGCTGAAGCAGATAGAGAGTCTCAAATTAGAACTTCGTGCTGCCGATGAGGAGCTGATTTTATTCAGAAAAGAGCGTGAGCACTACGATGCAAGAATGCTTCAGAACCTGTACCAAGAGCTGGTAGGCAATGAACCTAATGACTCTAATAAACTTGTGTTCTTTGATAGTAGTAGAAAGTTAAAAAAGTATGTTAGGATAAATAGGTATATCCGGCGTACACAAAAGCTTATTAATAGCAAAGCATGTATCAAAAATTATTCCAAATTAAAGTTAGAATTGTCTGTAATGAAAAATAGGGTCAAACAATGTAACTTAGAATTAGAAAGTAAGGAGTTACATTCACAGAAAATGCAGGATGAATTAAATAGGCTAAAAGAGAAGCTTGAAGCTACCACTTTATTGTATGCTTCCACTCAAAAGGAGTGCAAGGAGCATGTCCAGGCATTCACAAAGTTGTTGGAGGAATGTAAAGAAAATGAGGAGCGCTTTAACTCATTAATTAATAGTAATTTTTGTAATTGTGGCCATATTCCACCAACAGCTGTTGTGCAACAGGACATCGCCCTGGGCACTCCGGCAGCAGTACTACCTGTTATTAAAGAGCAGGCCCATAGGTTAGCAAGTAGCAGTAAAACTGTTATTTATTCGGATCAGATTGGATCAGGGATGGGTTCCATGCTTAGTAAAAAAATAAATCAAAGTGTAATAAACTACTGTTATCACAATGCGAGTATGAACCAAATATGTGAGTTAATGTTAAAGGGGCATTGTGATGACAGTACTAACTTAGTAATTTTGTTAGGAAATAGTGTTAGTATTGATAAGTCTGCCATAGATAAGTTAATGTCCACATTAAATATTATTGAAAAATCTGGCATTGGTAAAATTATATTATGTGCACTGCCATACTCACAGAGTATGACATATCAATATAACAATAAAGTAGCTCATTTGAATTCCTTGATGTACCAAGCCACTTATTTCAATAACAAATATCATTTCTTTGACACAAATAAATTTATAAAGCGCTTCACGCTAACACTAGAAAAAATATTTTTGCCAAAAAAATATTTCATGACTTTGGTGGATCTGTTAGCTTTTAATATAGAACCACACCGATTTAATAGTTCACCTAGCAGACTCCACCAAGTCGATAGTGTCATCAATACCATTCCTTTAAACTAAATTGTAAGACAGCGGAAAAACCATTGAGTGTTAATATTTTTCATCAAAATATTCAGGGTTTTTCCAGCAAGGAACTAGAAGTAGGCTTATTTTTAGATAATGATGATATTCAAGTTTTGTGTATTACTGAACATTGGCTCAAACAAGAACAGATGATATTTGACTTTGTGAATTTTAAATTAGTGAGTTTCTTTGCTAGAAAATCTGCCATTCATGGTGGCTCTCTCATAATTGTTAAAAGCTCTTTTAAATGCAAAGAACGGAAGGACATAGTAAAGTTATCAATTGAGAGGATTGTAGAAATTGCTTGTACAGAACTAGATAGCTATATAATTCTATGTGTATACAGGCCGCCAGCATCTGACTTCTGCACATTCGAATCCACTATGGAAAATGTGTTGAGGTTAGTAACTAAAAGCCAAAAAAATGTTATAGTTTGTGGTGATTTCAATGTCGACTTACTTCAACCATCTAACAATACCGTCAAGTTGTTAAGTTTGTTTAAATCTTTTAATTTGGTAAATTTGTTTTTTGAGCCTACCCGGGTAGGTGTTACCAGTGCAACCTGCTTAGATAATATTTTTTGTAACTGTGAATGTTTGGATAAGAAAATTATAAATTGTTTTAATTCCGACCACAGTGGTCAAAAGGCATCTTTCTCAAAGATAATTGAAGAACAACCCCAAACTATAACATACCGACCCATAACTAGTTCTCGTTTGGAGTTATTTAAAAATGAAATTAACTATAATATTTGTATGTTACCTTTTTCACAAAATAATTCGAATAGCATGTATAAAGATTTATTCGGCTTAATTATTGATCGCTTCAACGAAAATTTTGCATTGAAAACTATTTCCGGGTCAAAAAAAAATAATAATAAGATAAAGTTTAGTGATTGGGCTACTGTAGGCATACATAAAAGTAGAAATAGGCTTTATGAACTTTATGGTGAAAGGGAGGTGAACAAGAACAGTCATTTCCTGGACTTTGTCAAGACTTACTCAAGAATCTTCAAGAGAGTGTGTTTTACTGCTAAAGCAAACTATATTAGTTCGAAACTTAAAATATCTGACAATAAAGTGAAAACTGTTTGGAATATTATAAATAGAGAATCTGGTAAACTTAAAACCCGCAGTTGTCAAGTCAACATCCTCAAAGAAGACGAACAGGTCATGTCAAATAATGATGTTGCCTTGGCATTCGAGAATTATTTTTCGAATATAGCAAGTAGTACTACGAAATGTCTTCCGTCATCTGAAACCCAAGCTAACGCTTTACTTTGTGCTAACATTAGTAAATGTAGTGTAACGTTTAATTTTAGTCAAGTAGATTCAATCAAAGTTATTAAAACTTTTAAATCGCTCAATTTAAAGAAAACGGAGGATTTATGGGGAACATCAGTAAAAGTTATTAATCATATCATAGATGTCATTGCGCCCCACCTAGCTTTGGTTTACAATAACTGCATATCAGAGGGTATTTTTCCGGATCTTATGAAATTTAGTAAAGTCGTACCTTTATTTAAATCGGGTGATTTGAACGACCTAACCAACTTTCGTCCTATATCTATACTACCTGTGTTAAGTAAGGTTTTTGAGAAATTAATGTTAAACGATATGCTAATGCACTTCAATAGAAATAAACTTCTCACAAGTAATCAGTTCGGTTTCACAAAAGGGCGCTCCACGACTGACGCTGCATCTGTGCTTATTAAGTATATTTACAATATTTGGGAGAATTCTTGTGATGCGATTGGTATTTTTTGTGACCTTTCTAAAGCATTCGATTGCGTGGATCATGGAACGCTCATTTTAAAACTTAAACATTATGGTCTGTCTGATAATGCGTTAAGCCTTATGTCCTCATATCTTAGCAATAGAACTCAAACAGTTGTTGTAAATGGAACCCAGTCTAGTGGAGCTGTAGTAACGTTAGGAGTACCTCAGGGCTCTATCCTAGGTCCATTTTTATTTTTGGTTTATATAAATGACTTGCCGTCTATAGTAAGTGATCTTTGTGACATAGTATTATTCGCGGATGATACATCATTAATCTTTAAGGTTGACCGAAAAACAATAGAATGTTCTAACGTTAATGGCACACTGGTCAAAGTACTTGATTGGTTTACCGTTAACAACCTCCTACTTAATGCTAAGAAAACTAAATGTGTCAGATTTTCTTTGCCTAATGTTAGACCGGTTGAAACTAATATTCTTTTAAATAACGAGTGTTTAGAAATTGTAGATAAAGCAATATTCTTAGGTATAACATTAGACAAAAATCTACAATGGAGTCCCTATATAGCCATTATGGCACGTAAATTAAGTTCAGCCGCTTATGCTATTAGAAAAATCAGACAACTGACCAATGTAGAAACAGCTCGCTTAGTTTATCACAGCTATTTTCATAATGTTATGTCGTATGGTATTCTGGTTTGGGGTAAAGCAGCTGACATACAGACAATTTTTGTGTTACAAAAAAGAGCCATTCGCTCCATATATAACCTGGGCTCACGTGAAACTCTAAGAGATCTCTTTAAAGAAATTAACATTTTAACGGTAGCATCCCAATACATCTATGAGAATATTATTTATGTCATAAAGAATCGAGAATCATTCTGTAAAAATTCTGATATCCATAACTTTAATACCCGGAATAAAAATAAAATTGCCACTCACAAGTTTCGTGTCCGTAAAGTTTACAAGTCTTTTGTAGGTCAATGTGTTCGTTTTTATAATAAGTTACCCGATGAAATTTTGAATTTACCCTTTCCAGCTCTTAAAAATTACCTAAAAAAATCTTTGATGTCAAAGGCTTATTATAGGGTTGAGGACTATCTAACAGACAGAAATGCATGGCCCAAACCAAATACCTAAATAGCGTAGAGTCTAATATTTTCATTGTATCTCATTTCTTGCAGGAAAGCATATCAAACGATTCGACATGTTTTTTTTGTAAATACCTATTGTTATTTTTTCCTCGTTTTTCTTTCAATTCTCTTTTGTTGTGTACCATTTACATTTACTTAAGTAGGTTAAGTAGTATCATTGTAATAAGCATATTTTGGAGAAAATGACTGACTGTCGAGTTTCTTTCGGCGTTTCTTCTCGGCAGTGGTCTCTTGAGAAACGCTAGTAGTTTTTGACTTGTAAAAGTGCCTTTGCGGCCTACTTGCAGAATAAAGTTCATTTATTTCATTCATTTTATTTCATTTAGAGTTTTTAGGTAATAATTTGCCTAAAAATTATAAAAGTTTTGCTTATTTATTGTTTAGTTTATTTTATTTCTAGTTTTGGGTCACTCACTGAAAATCAGCGTCACAGTTTCCGTGACAACATGCTGAGTGAGTGTCCTATTTATCACATAAGATGTACAAGTTGTTTTACAATTAAATTGTATACTTTTTAATAATGTGTGCTAAATAAATACATTTCTATTTCTATATAATCTTGAGAATTGAGTAATTTTTACACCCTAATGAATTAAACATAGGCTATTTTTGTCATAAACATTATTCTACATGCAAAAATTATACCTTATTTTTAATTTAGAATTTTACTAAATTCAATAATTTTTTCAATAAATCATACCATATGTATGAGCTAGATGGTGCTGCACCTCTAGGATATACTGCGCGGGCAGCGCGGGTCACCGCCCCGGACCCCAGCCGGCTAATGTTAGGTACATAAATATAATAGGTGAATATGCAGCTTTTTTCGTCTCATTAAATATTATCAAAGGAGACGACGATCAGAGTCAACATTTGTAAAAAGTGTATACTGATTATGATATCGGTTCCGAGTCTTATTTGATCACAATGTTCTCGCCAGCTGTCCAAACTTTATGCAGATAATAATGACTTGCCAATTACTGTATTGATTGATATGAAAAAGTTAATTTATTTTTGGAACTTTTGGAAATTCAAATTTAATTTAATAGAACTGATAGAAAAAAAAATACAAAGTCTCTCGCATAGTGTAACATAACGCCCCCCTCTACTAATACTAATTACTAATTTACCCCCTTAACCCGAAAATATAAAAATAAAGAATGAAAATAATTATGAAGTTTTATGAAGTTTTATTTGTGACGTAACTATGGCCAGAACGTGATCGCTAGTGGTAGGACCCCCTTATAGTTGTGAACCGTAAGAACCCAAAGCTCTATGATAATTGACGGAACCCAGAATTTCTCATCCCTCAGTACGCAATAAATATCTACACTAATGCCCCTATGATGAACTTTAAATTTGAAGTAATTGCAGTAAGTTGTTGTAAAAATAGAGGATTTTGTTGAGATAGATTAATGGGATTTAAATAAGTTTTTGGCCTAAGTATGTATGTCAAGCTCAACGCACATATGTCTTAAACCTAGTATACAACGATGTGCTAACCCTATCATATTAGGATTTTTAGCAGGTTTGTAGGGATTAAGAATTATTTTGTTATTGGTAAAAGGCCGGGCCCCTCCAAACCGCCCGAGAGATTGCTATCTCTCTCCGTTATTAAACAGAGACCAGTGGCTCTCGACCCAGACTTGGACCAGCCCCCTCCAATATTTTCTAACACTATTCGGAGTGTAAGACCAATGTCATAAATTACTAATACTATGGGAGAGTTATGCTGGGATTATTCAACCGCATTGTCTCAGGACGCAACGAGCAAATAACCCTTTGTAACTCTCGGGCTTAGAATTTGTTCTAGAAAAAGGTGATCAGACAATTATAACAATTGAGTCTACTAGTATTTCAAAATCTGCGCCAATAGATAAGGAGAAATACTGCAAGACCTCATTTATGGTAGCAGGCGAAATCCTAGCGTTACTACGCCAGAATCTGGCCCTAAATAAAACCCCTGCCAAATATCCTAACCCGGAAATATGTACTACCAATCTCCTAACTACTACCCAAGACTAGTAAGAGAATAGCTATTAAGCTAGATCGCTAGCTTGCCTGAATCTAGATTACCTACGCTGGTGTTTGAAGATTGGATTACCGTACCTACTCTATCATTTGGAGTCTATATTTGCCTATGACGTATATTCCCGATTTATTATATTACCGTATGAATTTCTTGCGACCTATAATGTAATTCCTTTCTTAAACCAAGTTAACCCAATGCGTAAGAATCTATTTTTCCTACTTCCTTCATAATTGTGTGTGAATTTACCCTAATTCTACCCCCATTTAGAACTAAACTGTTGAAACTAATAATCACTTACCTAGGATTTAGTTTCAATGAATGCGTATTCCCTAAACTAAGCTGTAACAGTTCGGCAGGCTACTCCGATGTTTTGCAACCTAACAGCCAGTGTATTTATTTCCCCCCGCGCGTCCGAAGACAAGGTGGCGCAGGTAAAATGCCCTAGCGTGTATATAAGATAACATATAAATATATTTAACAAGTCCGCCTCTCAACTACTGCACAATTTCAACGAGTGAGGATTACCCCTCTGTGCTGACCCAAACTATGGCAGCCTCGTTTACGTTGTCAGCTGGGCATTGAGAAAACGTATGGGATTTAAACGTCTCCTGTGAGTCCTGTGTTGGTAAAAAGGAAGACGCCAGACCACCCATAGATCTGGTAGCTAAGGACTCTGAGTCATGCCCGTTTGTACACCGTTAGGTGGGAATGACTCCTCAGGTATACTGTAAACCTGGACAGAGAGCTGGCTTTTAAAAATAACTAATAAAGTTCATCCCCAAAGAAAATAACACAAAGAGAAAAATTAATTAAACAAAGAAAAGTTAAGCATTATGATTGAAACCCCTTTGCCAGGTGCAGATATTCCACACGGCATTGGAAATTCGACCATAATTTCTAGGTAACAGAACCCACCAGTAAAGTCGCGATACTATAAGCCAGTGTCCCGTGTCAGTCCACCGACGAAAATGAAGTGCCGCTAACTGCTCCGACTCAGCCTTTTATACCCCTCAAAAACGTAGACAATCCGGACAATCCGGACAGTGCAGACAACGCAGATAACGCGGATAACGCAGACATCCCGGACACACTTTGTGAGGTTCAACTACCAGGCTATCATAAAAATCAAAGAGGTTGCAGTTAATAGACTAAACTATCCAAGCGATGTCATCAACCAATCAAAACCTTAATGGGCGCGGCTAAAATCTATTAGTCAATGATTGGCTATGTCATTCCGAAACAGACTTAATGATCACTACGTCAGCCGGTATATAGGTATTTAGGAAAGATTGCTAGACTTTCGTTTCACGAACTAATGTATTCCCGATACATTTTAGTAATCTATATCCCCATAATGAAAATTAATCATTCCCTCATATTATTTACTTATAAAGGCATCTCACTTTGATAAAAATAATGTTTAATGAGCCCCCCTATTCTAGTTCTATTACATTTGGGATACGATCCCGGACCCGCGTAGCTGAGTGCGTAGACCTGCGTACGCACTCAGCTACGCGGTCCCTCGTACTTGCAGCTAAAACTTCGTATGGATAGTGCCCACGCGATGAATTACTTCGTGACATAATAACGACACAAGCGCCAATTTGGCGGGTGACAATGGCTCAGGTTGTCGCTTGAAAATTCCGTGTTAGGTTTGGTGACCCATTTTTGTATTTGATTATTACGCATACTCATTTATTGATGAAATATGAAATTTTAGGTATGTCAATGAAATAAAATATACAATATAATAGGCATACCAGTTTAATTCATTTGTTATTATTATACGAGTAGTTACTTGGCACTACACTTACTGATATTTATCTGGTGTTGGGTCTACGTTTTACGTTTATTGTAAATTCTGTACTTATTGTGTGTATACTGTTGTAATTTATAGTGGTAGCCATTATGGTGTAGCGATTTTTCCGTCGCTATCACTATATGTGTCAGTGCATCTGGAAAGGTACATAGTCACGACATTTAGTTACCGAGTTACATGAGTTTTTGTGGAAGCTGGTGAAAAAGTGCCAGAATGGGTTTGTGTTATAATTGGGTTATTTACATCCTAAGGAACACGTATGTAAAAGAATATCAGTAAAATTATATTTTTTTAGTATATTTCTCCGAGTATGAAGTTTAGTAGTCAGGGTACCTTGTCACGCCATGTTTTAAAAGCCTTTAAATTTTGAATAATTTTGTCAATATTTCCATCGCGGGTAGTCAAATACCTCTTCCAAGATAAGGTATAGGATCGGTCTATAGCAAAATGATTTTTTGAACAAAAAAAAAATACTTAATGTTTTTTATAACCTTCAATATCGTGTGTCGTGACGCAACCATGCTGAGGATAGATTGAGGGAAAATACCGATTAGATATATTTCTCCTACTAAAATCACACCAAGGTCGCGTCACGAGGTGTTTCTGTATTAATAATAATTTGTTTATCTCGAATTTAGTCAATGAAAAATTGAGCTGTGATTTTAGTTGTTTGACGTATATAATTAGTATTATAATATTGACTAAAAGACTGATAAATCATAAATTAGGTGCAGTTATGTACACAATTGAGTTATTAATTTTTCTAGTTTTACTCCATTTATGTAAGATAATGACTTAGCGTGACAAAGTACCCAGTTTAGTAAAATGCTAAACTTTATGTCTTACACGACTAAAACAGAAGTTTTTATAAATAAGAATACATTGATTTCCGCTATAATTATCCTAATTAATATTTTGTTACAGATATTTCTTGCATTATAGGTACTAAAATAGTGATCTTCGAGTTTAAGTTATTAAAGTTCAGTAAATGTCGTGACAAGGTACCCTAGTTACGTTTCCATACAAAAGTTTCGACCGAGTCACTAAACTTTATTGTTAAAAAAAACTGCTTTAACACCATTTCTATTATACCATTGTGGTACACCACGCTAAATACCATTTGATCTTGTGATGTAACATGAATATACAAATTATTTTGTTGATTTTTAATATTATAAGTGATCTTTTTTGTAATTGTTAAAAATGCGGTAATTATTAAATTTCTTTATGATTATGGAGTTTTCTTTCATTCAATTGTCCCAAAATGCCATAGAATATGTAACTATGATGAGAAACTAACAGTTTTAATCTCATTATTTTATGAATTGTGTATAATTAACACTTTCGTGTTTCTTCCACCCTGGCATGTTCAACCTAAGAAATCAGAATAATTAACATGTATTTTTAGACAATTCACCTTTATTATAATTCTTTAACATCCAAAGATTATGATTATACCCTTCACTATGTAACTTCGAAGTAAAAGTGTGTTGTTTGCCACTATAAACTTTAAATGCAATTTTTTCAACTTGTTCATTTTGGACGTCGAAAATTCAAAAATTTATATAAAAATAGTGGTTCCACCTACAGTCATTATTCTTTTTTGTGTTGATAGCAAATTTAATCTACTTTTGAAACTATGCATAACTCAATACCTGCAACAAGGTACCTTTCCAGATGCACTGACACATATAGGTAAGATTTATTTTCTTTAGTATGTGTTTTTCTTTCATTTATATAGATACTAGCTTTTACCCGCGGCTTCGCCCGCGTAATAAAAGTAATTTTTAACCGTCTACAAAAAAGGAGGTTCTCAGTTTGATCCGTATGTTTGTATGTATGTATGTAGATACGTATGGATGTCATTTCCGTAATCGGTACCCCGTGGAACCATAAAGACGACACCTATATAATTTTTTAAGATAAATTAATTTCCGCCATCTTGGATTTGAAAATGGATGTCATTTTCATAGTTGCCACCCCGAGGATCCTCGAAGATGACAACCATATCGATTTATAAGAAAAATAAATGTTCGCCATCTTGGATTTGAAAATGCATGTCATTTTCGTAATCCGCACCCCGAGGAACCTCGAAGATGACACCCATATCGATTTTTAGGAAAAAAAATTACCATATATCCATCATATAACGTCATCATATTTGAAAATGGTTGTCATTTTCGTAATCGGCACCTCGAGGAACAACAAAAATGACACCCATATCGATTTTTAAGAAAAAGAAATGTCCGCCATCTTGGATTTGAAAATGCATGCCATTTTCGTAATCGGCACCCCGAAGAACCTCGAATATGACACCCATATTACTGCTCCCCGCACAAACTTGAAACCCCTTTTTCACCCCTTTAGGGGAGCAATTCCGAAAAACGCTGAAACGTGTTTTGTTGTATTTAAACAGAGTCCATATACGAAGTTTTAAATCTCTCATTTCAAAAAGATTTGCTTCCCGTACAAATTTGGAACCCCTTTTCACCCCTTTAGGGAAGAAATTTCAAAAAACGCTGAAATACGGTTTGTTGTATTTTAACAGTCTATAATATATACGAAGTTTTAAATCTCTCACTTCAAAAAAGATGTGCTCCCCGTACAAACACCACATGGAACCACCTTTTCATACCTTCAGGGGAGTAATTTCGAAAAATGCCGAGTAATTTTTTGTTGTATTTAAACAGATAGTCTATATACGAAGTTTTAAATCTCTCCCTTCAAAAAAGATTTGCTCCCCGTACAAACTTGGAACCCCCTTTTCATCCCTTTAGGGGAGCAATTTAGAAACACGCTGAAATATGTTCTGTTGTATTTAAACAAAGATTCTATATACGAAGTTTCAAATCTCTCACTTCAAAAAAGATTCGCTCCCCGTACAAACTTTGAACCCCCTTTTCATCCCTTTAGGGGAGTAATTTAGAAAAACGCTGAAATACGCCATTAATGTATTTAAACAGAGAGTCTTTATACAAAGTTTCAACGCTTTTTCCCGCGGCTTCGCCCGCGTACTAAGAGTAATTTTTAACCGTCTACAAAAAAGGAGGTTCTCAGTTTGACCTGCATGCAGATATGTATTGGATGTCATTTTCGTAATCGGCACCCCGAGGAACCACAAAGATGAAACCCATATCGATTTTTAAGAAAAATAAATGTCTGCCATCTTGGATTTGAAAATTGATGTCATTTTTGTAATCTTCACCCCGAGAAACCTCGAAGATGACACCCATATTGATTTTTAAGAAAAATAAATCTCCGCCATTTTTGATTTGAAAATGCATGCCATTTTCGTAATCGGCACGACGAGGAACCTTGAAGACGACACCCATATCGATTTTTATAAAAATAAATATCCGCCATCTTTGATCTGAAAATGAGTGTCATTTTCGTAATCGGCACCCAGAGGAACCTCGAAAATGACACCCATATTGATTTTTAAGAAAAATAAATGTCCGACATCTTGGATTTGAAAATGGATGTCATTTTTGTAATTTGCACCCCGAGAAACCTCGAAAATGACACCCATATTGATTTTTAAGACAAATAAATCTCCGCCATCTTTGATTTGAAAATGCATGCTATTTTCGTAATCGGCACCACGAGGAACCTCGAAGACGACACCCATTTCGATTTTTAAGAAAAATAAATGTCCGCCATCTTGGATTTGAAAATGGATGTCATTTTTGTAATCTGCACCCCGAGGAACCTCGAAGATGACACCCATATTGATTTTTAAGAAAAATAAATCTCCGCCATTTTTGATTTGAAAATGCATGCCATTTTCGTAATCGGCACCACGAGGAACCTCGAAGACGTCACCCATATCGATTTTTATAAAAATAAATATCCGCCATCTTTGATCTGAAAATGAGTATCATTTTCGTAATCGGCACCCAGAGGAACCTCGAAAATGACACCCATATTGATTTTTAAGAAAAATAAATGTCCGCCATCTTGGATTTGAAAATGGATGTCATTTTTGTAATTTGCACCCCGAGGAACCTCGAAGATGACACCCATATTGATTTTTAAGAAAAATAAATGTCCGCCATCTTTAATTTGAAAATGAATGTCATTTTCGTAATCGGCACCCCGAGGAATCTCGAAAATGACACCCATATCGATTTTTAAGAAAAGGAAAAATTTGCTCCCCGCTCAAACTTGGAACCCTCTTTTCACCCCTTAAAGGGAGCAATTCCGAAAAACGCTGAAACATGTTTTGTTGTATTTAAACAAAGAGTCTATATACGAAGTTTTAAATCTCTCACTTCAAAAAAGATTTGCTCGCCGTACAAACTTGGAACCCTTTTTTGAACCCTTTAGGGGAGCAATTTCAAAAAACGCTTAAATATGTTTTGTTGTAATTAAACATAGAGTCTATGTACGAAGTTTTAAATCTCTCACTTTAAAAAAGATTTGCTCCCCGTACATACTTGAAACCCCCTTTACACCCTTTTAGGGGAGCAATTTCGAAAGACGCTTATATATGTTTTGTTGTATTTAAACAGAGAGTCTATATACGAAGTTTCAAATATCTCACTTTAAAAAAGATTTTCTCCTCGTACAAACTTTGAACCCCCTTTTCACCCCTTTAGTGGAGTAATTTAGAAAAACGCTGAAATACGCCATTAATATATTTAAACACAGACTCTATATACAAAATTTCATGTCTCTCACTTTAATAAATACGGTTTTTCATACAAACTTTGGACCCCCGTTTCACCCCTTTAGGGGGTGAATTTTGAAAAATCCTTTCTTAGTGCACCCCTAGACCTTACAAGGAACCTACGTGCCAAATTTGGAATCTCTAGAACCAGCGGTTTGGGCTGTGCGTTGATATGTCAGTCAGTCAGTCGGTCGGTCGGTCGGTCGGTCGGTCGGTCGGTCGGTCGGTCGGTCGGTCGGTCGGTCGGTCGGTCGGTCGGTCGGTCGGTCGGTCGGTCGGTCGGTCGGTCGGTCAGTCGGTCAGTCGGTCAGTCAGTTTCTTCTTTTATATATTTAGATTATGATTTCGACTATTCTGCATGCTTGTCTGTCATATTACTCAGTTTGGTTTATAGTACTTTTTAGGTATATCTATATTAGTAGGTACCTACTATTCTTGAATGACATTTGTCTTATTGTTTTGGTTAGGTTTATTCTGTATATTTGTACCTACAGTCCTGCATAGTTTCAGTTGTGTGGTCACCCTTCACTGCCCGTGGGCTCGACCTTCTCCTTCGGTTTAAAGATGCGGCCGGGGCGGCGGCACAAAATAGATAGGTACAGGAATCAGTCTACATGCAAGCGCGCTCGTGCAACGTACACATAGTTACTGCTCACGGACACGATATCTCGGACCAGGGGCGCTACCGGGAATGTTCAAAACGTACATTCGAACTTCGTTTTCCAGCAAACGCTACCGCGAACATCTGTCAAACGCCAAATCGATGAACGAAGTTCGAAAGAGTGAATGATATTGGTAAAAGCCTTACCGGGAACTCCGTTTTTCGAAGATTTTGACAGAACTATTTTCGTAAGAAACGTCAAAATGCAACGATAGCTAAAGAGCTATCGTTTTTCGTAAATTCGGCCATTTTTATACGCCTTCTTTTTCTCTCATCGATCATTCCGTCTTGCTCTTCTGTGATTAATAAAGATGACACATCAACAAGTTGTTTTTTGTCTATAATATATTTTACTTTAAATGTGTTAAATGCGCATGTAAAGTGAATAACAACATGTTTGAAAAACTTTGTTTTGAGTTACATCTATTTTGAACTGCTAATATTAAATGCGGGTCTCGACGAAATAGGTTATTAAAAAATATATCTCGTTACTCAAAGGCACCGCATTATCCCAACAAATTCTCTCAGTTGAAGAAATAATTGGCCCACGGAGGAATCATTCTAGCCACTGAAAGGTAATTATTTGATTTTTACTTATTTTTTTTTGTTCTCGAACTATGAAGTGACATACAATTCATTCATCAGTCTACTAGGTTTTGTGGCTGATGTTGTTTACAAACACATTTATGCCTGCCTGCCTGTATGCCCAAATAGGCAAGTCAGAGGCTCTGGGTAACCTATTTGTGCATATAGGTGTGAGTTTGATGGTACTGAAATTGAATTTCATGTGCTATTGTAGGTTATGGCAGCGATTAAACATTGCAGTGACATATTCCTATCATATCACCCACAGTCCACAGTACTATTCAGATGTTCGAATAATTATGTAATTCAATGGCTCAACACGATTCCCATTGTCGAGTCCTACTATTTATATCTATAGGTAGGGAACGTTATACTAACCCACACCAAATGCATATTCATTTTTAAGTTCATGTGGATGGCAAAAGAGTAGATGGCAATTGTGATCCTTATACATTGCTTTTCTAAATATTGTGACTGAAAAAAGGGTTTTCATTTCAGAGGTATATCATGGGTTGCTTGTGCTCCATCTTTCAGCATATCACCAATCTTTATAGCTTATTGTAAGGATGTATGTATGTGTTGGTCCATGCTACTCAAGTTATTTTATTATTTTTTATTTTTTTATTAGGTCCTTCAACAATAAGAATACTATTACATAATTAAAGTCTTAAATGCACAAATATATGCTAAGTGTCTTATTAATTAATTACAGAAGGACACAACATGCATTAATTAACAGTGAAATATTTAAAAAAAAGATGTGTTTAATTACAATTAGTTTGCTCCTATTCTATTATTAAATAAATTGTGGAAGATCAGGCCAAATTTATGTCTTGTCAGCAAAGGTGGCTTTAATTGATGGTATAGTTGACGAGTTAAGATCAATAAAGTTAAGGAATCAATAAGTTATGTTATATATAACATTTCCCAAACATTTGGTTTTTACCAAGTGAAAGTTTGGGGATTGGAAGTCAATCAAAACTGAAATGCTGAGATCTCAGTAGGTAATTCATAATTACACTAAAATCCCATGTCTTAAAGCTCTATAGTAACCCTATGCAGAAACAGGATTATATTTTTATTTTTATAGTATCTAATTTTTTTTTATTTGCTCAAGTAGAACCGAGTTTATAAATGTGGATTAAACACTGATAACATAGGATGTTAAAGTGTGTATGAATAAATTAAAAGTCATATAGATGTTAAGAGACCAAACATCACTCCAAATCGACAAATTTCAAATTAAAAATTGATTTTTCATATTAATGTGATATAAGTTAATTAGAATTACCAATACTTTTGTCATAATCTGAGATCAAAAAAAAATCAAATTTGTAAGGCCTTACGATACCATTAATTAATATAAATTCGAGACTGAATGTTACATGTCTATATAATGTGATTGATGGTACATTATGGTATATGGTCGCCCTTGCAAGGGGCTTAACACTTGTAACGATGTTGTGACGATTAACTGTATTGACAGTCAAAGCGTCAAATTTAGGGCCATCGCTCTCAACACAGTGCATCCTTGGGAGCTCTAGTAACCTTGCTGAACTTTAGGAACACAACCTGTATAGTACATACATATATAAACTCAAGCCTGTATTCCCAACAAGGGTGGGCAGAGCACATGAAATTTTATTCTAGTGCCGCTTTTGCTAGGTTTGAAGATGGTCAAAATCTGATATTTCAGAGATAGGTTACTAGCCCATCGCCCACACCACGCTTCAACACGGTTCCCGTATTGGACTCTTACGACACCCACGGGAAGAAAGGGGGTGGTGCTATTCTAACCCAACACCACACCACCTGTACAGTAAATTAAATAGTGCTATTATGGCTGTGGTCTTCTGCAAGGCGGAGGTACTTCTCGAGTAGAGCTCCTCTTAACGTCATCCCAGTACAGTTGATTCTGAAGGATGCCCAGGGTCCGCAACCTAATCCCAAGATTTGGGGTAGGCACTAGTTTTTACGGTGACGACTACCGTCTGATCTTATACCCAAGGGCAAACTAGATACTTACTTAGAACTAGACTTATTGGGCTTGAACAGTAAGTAGGCAACTTGAAATTTACAAGATAATATGATAAATCATTCTTAGGGTATAATAATAATAAATCATTTCTTTCAGCCATCAAAGATTTTAGCCCTTATAGCTAACATATTTATTTATTTATATACATGCAATTACATACTTAAAACTAAAACATAATTTTTGCGACAAAACAGGGTGCAGCATGGTAGTATTGTCCCATAGTATGCTCAATAGAGTTTATGTTTTGAGGGCTCTAATTACATATAAAATTACTCCTTTGTCTAATTGCGGAATAAACAGTAATTTGGTTTTGACTTCTTCATACTCATTACTCACTTAAATATTTGCATGTACTAGGATTTGAATTGAACCCAGGACCGTCAGCTTCATAGGCAGTCACTATCACTACCTACTAGGTTAAACCGGTTGTCTTGTATGATTACAGCAAATTTGAGGTTCATGTGGAGTCAAGCCAAATAATATAGGCAGGCATTATTAACACATATAACGATTTAGGTTTACATATAATACCACTTTTATGCAAATTATTAGTATATGCACTTGGTGGAAATACATAAGTAGGTAGGTATGTCAACATTAGGTATATGGTGCAGTCTATTGCTAATTGATACTGTCATCAATTAGACAATGTTTATTTGCAGTTTTTTATAGGCCATGATTTTGGTCATGTGTATTTACTATTGTTGCTACATTTCCTAATAAAATATCCACATTGCAGCTGTTTACTAAAGAGGTTACATCACATGGTAAACAAGTCACGAACGCCATCGATATCACCACATTAAAAAACGCGTCCGCTGTCTGTCTTTTATGACTCTTTGTTCTTAACATCATAATCCTAGCGTTATCCCAGTACAGTTGCATCTTGAAGGATGCCCGGGGTCCACTCCCTAATCCCAAGATTTGACCCAGGTACTAGTTTTTAAGGAATCGACTGCCATCTGACTTTTCTTTTTGTATTTATACAGGCACAAATTCATGAGCAATGTTTAATGTTCCAAGCTAACGTCGTCAGCCGCGCCGGGCACAAGTTAGACGTCCGCTGATGTAGATCTCCTTGCAATAAGCAATATCCGTCATTCGAGTACAACAAGACGCAGGAGAGGCTACCCAGCACAATGGACGGTGCAGGGAAGAAGCACGAATGAATCGCTCATTTGACGATGGTAATATTTATTGCTATTAACAAAATAATTTTATTTTGGACAATATATGGGAAACCTACATCCTTCTAGCCTTTTCCTAGTTGTTATTTGACGTAGGCACTAGTTTTACGAAAGTGACTGCCACCTGACCTTCCAACCTAGAGGGGAAACTAGACCTTGTTAGGGTTAGACCGGTTTCCACAGGATGTTTTCATTCACCAAAAAACAACTTTTAAATATTAAATAATATTTACTACATAAGTTTTTTTGAAAACCCAGCATGAAATTTGTTAAAAACTGAAACAACCTACAATTCGACCAATTACCTGAGTATTTGCAAGGAACACCACCTAGTCCCGTTATATAAGCGTCGTGAAATAGCTGATATTAATTTTCTGCTAAAAATCACTACTGGCGCTATAGATTGCCCCGAACTGCTGAATAAACTCTCATTTGGTACTCCTTCCCGATCCAAAAGGCATTATTCTCCAAGCGTACATCGTCCAAATACAGACAAAATTGTTTCCTTAACCGCGCAAGTTGAAATCTGAACAATGCGACGAAAGAGCTTGATATTGATATATTTAATTGTGCCTTCCGTAAGGCGAAATTTAGTTAGCATGTATTTTAATTAATCTTATTCTGTATTTTTCTTAGTAAACCTCTATTTTGTATTTAGTTAACAAGCAGGGTACCGAGTTCAACATTGTTTTTCAATATGGTTCTAAATTCTATAGTTTACTATTTATTATGATAAACATAGGTACATAGGCCTTATAATAAAGTAACCTAATAAAAGCAAAAACTATACTAAAATTAAAAGTAATTAAATTATATCTAAAAAGGGCCCCCGTGGCATCGTACCAAAGACGCTGGCAGCATTCCCTCGCTGTATGGCTATACTTAAACGTTGCGCGAGGAAGCTGCTAGCTCTTTGGTCACCAGTTGCGTCGACGAGCCTTTTACCGAGCTCTTTGTACAGTTGTCGAGCGCTCGGGCCCCACGGCCCAATGGTCTCAACACCGAGAGCCATGAAATGGTATTGGGTGCCGAGAACCTGGTTATTCTATAGTTATGCGTGGTTGTAACGTTGTGTGTGTTATTTATATGTTTTTATTTTATAGCTAAACTTGAGCTCTGTATTTCTAATTAAGCAGCAACCGTAAATTTACCTTTTGGTTCTGCTTAAATAAATAAATAACGTATAACAAACGATGCTCCCCTTGTGAATTCATTCAGTGAACACGAAAACAAGTCAATGTTTCCGCTATAACATTGAGTGTATGCAGTGCACGCATCATTCACGCCCTGCCGAGCAGGTTGGTGCGCCCGCGCGGCTCGACTAGCAGCAGCGGCCGGAGTCTACGCTACACTTACCTATCGGGAACACACACACACTTATGTTTCTCAACACATGATTCTTGTATGTTTGCCAGACATAACTCTCTATACACGCACCCGCAACTAGTTGTACACCACCATACGGGTTGGTTAATTGGATTCGTGGCTCGAACGCCGTCAGAGCAGGTTGTGTGACATATATTAAATTGTACTACCCGAACCTATCCTCAATAATGCCGCCTAAATTTCCAAAATGCGGAAAGTGTAATAAATGCATAAATAAGAAAGCGCCAGGACTCGAGTGTAGCAAATGTAACCAGATCGTGCATGCAGCCACCGAATGCACCACCCTTACAAACAAGCAGATCGCCGCTATACGTGCATCGGACAACCTGGAATGGGTATGTGAAGGCTGCAAGATGTTAACACCTCGAAGATCATCATTGATTATACCAGAGGACGACGAACAAGAAGACGATAGTTTCGAGAATATGTTTCAAAAGAGCAGAAAAATTATGCCAGTGGATGTAAAAAAGGTCCTTGAAAACATCTCGGTTGATATCGAAAAAGTCGTCAAGAAACAACTTGAGCAACTGCAAACATCCATTGACTTCTGCAGTAACAAAGTGGATGAATTTAACGAAGAATTAGAGGACACAAAAGTCAGAATAAAAACCCTAGAAAAGAAAAATGAATACCTCCTAAATAATAACAAAAATCTTCAAACGAAACTGATGGCGGTAGAACAAAGATGTAGTGAACTCGAACAAAAGCAACTGTACAATTGCATCGAAGTTGTAGGAATCCCATTCAATCAAAATGAAGACCCTCAAAACATCAGCCTAAATCTAGCCAAGAAACTCGACATCGATGGTACCATGATAAAACACACAAAAAGACAAACTAAATTTGGAAAACCCGACAATCTATTATTAATTAAGCTGAAGAAAACCGCCGACCCTACTAAATGGGTCCAAGCTGCCCGTAGCACCCGCCCAACAATTGCAGATGTCATAGAGGGGGCAAGCAACGCCGACCAGGAAAAAGATAAAATACTCGTCAGACACTCCCTGACTACCTATAATAAAACTCTTCTATACCAAGCAAAAACTGCCCTTAACAACAAATATAAATTCATCTGGGCCAACCGAGAAGGCAGGATAATGGTACGTAAGAACGAAAATAGTAAAGTCCATGTCATCAGATTTGAAGAAGATATTAAAAATCTTCCTTAGCTATCATACCTCAGTATATGTGTGTAATACCTACTTTACAGTATATCATCTCAAATAAAAATGGCTTCCCTTATTACTGATATTTTAGAATTATTTAACTGCACACATCTTTGTAACTATTTATCTCAACTACCTGCCAACTGTGTCAACTTTACCTGTATACATATTAATATTCGTTCGATGATAAAAAACTTCTCCAAACTAGAATGCTGTATAAATGACTGCAGAACCAAACTAGATGTGATAATTGTAACCGAAGCCAACATCACAGAAGAAATAAGTTCAATGTTTAACCTGAGGGGGTATACAATGCATACAAGGTTACGTAAAAACCAACGCGGTGGAGGCATAATTATATACGTACAAAGCAAACACAAATTTAAAACAGATGTATTTAACACATTGTACTGTGAAAATCTAATCGGAACCGTCACTACAAAAAACAATTTTGAGCTAACCCTGTGTGCACTGTATAGACCACCTTCTAAAAGCAAACACTTATTTTTAATAAAAGATCTATCTAGTATACTCAAACGTTACGACTCCCGACACAATTTCATACTTATGGGTGACATTAATATAGACATAAAATCGGAAAGCAGCATTTAGAACATGTACTTGAGCATGTTATCGGAGAGAGATCTTCTTTGTGCTATCTCAGACTACACGAGAATAGAAGTCTATAAAGGTAAAACTACGCAGTCTTGTATTGATCACGCATTCGTAAAAAACCACAAACAAGACCTTTATTCCGGGGCGCTCGGTACAGTTCTGGCTGACCACCGAATGACATGTGTGACATTCTCAGGTTTGACGCGTATACAGGACGATTCAAAAATAATCACTAAATTAAATACTAAACTTGTTTTGGAAGAACTTAAACGGGTCGAATGGCATAGGACAAATGTAATGAACTGCCCTATAGAAATATATAATTTTATTAAATCTAATTTTATAGCAGCGTACGAAAAATGTTCATACAAGATTAAAATATCAATGAAATCCAAAAGAAATAGGGAATCATGGGTTACAAAAAAAATACGTGATAAATGCGATGATGTTGATAACCTTTATAAGGAATGTATAAAAGATCCTACTAACAGAATTTTGAGGTCAGAATATAACCGAGAAAGAAATAAAATTCATAAATTAATAGATAACTCCAAAAACAAACATATTATTAAAAAAATAAATGACAGTAAAAATAATCTTAGGAAGTTATGGGAAATATTAAATGAATTAACAGGAAGGAATAAACATACAATTGAAAATATAATATACAAGGCATTTAATACCAGCTTAGACAATGAAAAAAATATAGCACAAAATTTTGCTAAATCTTTCAATAACACTGTTCGAGAAGTTATACCTCAATGTAACACAGAATTGTTAAATAAATCTAGCTATACGGAAAACATTAATAAGACAGTGTACTACAAAAAATGTAACGCACACAATATCCGTAGAATAATAACTAAGATGGACCCGCTCAAGGGCCCTGGCTGTGACAGCATACGTCCTATAGATATTAAATTAGCTAGTAATTTCTTATCATGTGCAGTAGCAAACCTAATCAACTGTAGTATCAAGACCGGTATTTATCCCAAAGAATTAAAAGCTGGTATAGTTAGACCAATTTACAAAAAAGGACAAACTGACAAATATGAGAACTATAGGCCCATAACTATATTACCAATAATAGATAAGATATTCGAAAAATATATATCTAAATTAATACTTGAATTTTATGACACACACAACATACTTACAGACAGACAATTTGGATTTAGACCGAAAAAAAGTACAACATTGCTATTATCAGAATTTACGGATGAAGTTAATGTAAAACTAAATAATAAAGAACACGTCCTACTCGTATTGATAGACTATAGTAAAGCCTTTGACACGCTAAAACATGACCTACTCATAGAAAAACTTGATAATACCGGAATTAGAGGTCCTTTACTAAACTGGTGCAAAAACTACCTATGTGATAGAACATATACAGTAAAAATAGGTAATTCTACAAGCGAAGAAGTCAAGGTATCAATGAACCGCAC
This sequence comes from Epiblema foenella, assembly GCA_963556455.1. NCBI lineage: Eukaryota > Metazoa > Arthropoda > Insecta > Lepidoptera > Tortricidae > Epiblema > Epiblema foenella. Next base: position 3,351,807 of record OY747097.1, on the reverse strand, counting down.
AAGGGTCTGTCCTGGGTCCATTGCATTATCTATCGTACGTAAATGACGCAGGCAACATAGTTAAACACTGTTCGATATACCAATACGCAGACGATACTTGTCTGGTTGCATCTGATAAAAATATAAATATAGCATTACAGAAACTACAAGCTGACTTCACTGCCTTAAGCAAGTGGTCACATGATGCAGGACTCGTCCTTAACGCACAAAAAACGCAACTCATTCATATATCCTCTGGACGCAGGCCTACAACAGGTGAATTCAAACTCATAGCACATGACCACAGTTGTCTCCATAGAAACAAGGACAATTCTCTAGAATGTTTATGTCCCGCAATTGTTCAGGTCAGCCAAGCGTCATATCTCGGTGTCACAATCGACAAAAGGTTTCATTGGGGCCCGCACATTGATCTATTGTGCGGAAAACTACGAGCGATTCTCTCCAAATTCTATGTCATTAAACATAAGGTGCCATATAAAGTATTAATAAACATGTATAACTCTCTAGCAGAATCACTGATAACGTATGGGCTCTCAAGTTATGGCAGAACTTTCAAAAGCTATCTAGATAAAATATACAATTTACAACTGAGATTACTCAAACAAATAGTACCAAGAAAAATCAAAAACGAATATAAAGACGACTATAGCAGACTGTTCAAATTTTGTGGGGTCCTGCCAATACACACTAAAGTGAAATACTTAATGCTAATGGGTAATATACACAATAAAGAACTACTAAAACAAATACAACCTAAAACATATTTAAGAAAAATAAGTAACAAAAATGTAAAAACTATCGGAACTAACAATAAATATGGAAAAAGAACTGTAGTCTATGTGGTTCCAAGACTATTTAACAGCCTACCTCTGAAATTAAAGAACTTAATAAATGAAAAAAATACAAAGACCCTGCTAAAAAAATATTTTTCACTTCTCATGCTCGAAAAGTGTGTCATATTAGACTTGTCAAGCGGGGCTAAAGTAGTACATTTAACCCCTAGGGAAAATATGAATACATATTTATGATTGACAAAACATTTGAATTTGACCAATCAAAATACTTCACCTATTAAATCCACCAATCACAGAACACTAATTTAACCCTTAAAAAAATATTTGGTATTGAGTATTAACCAACCAGAATACAGCTTTACTAAAATCGACCAATCTGGAAACATAATTATTTTTTCTAAAGAGCCTAAAGATTAAGTTTGTAGTAGTCCCTATTTCACAATAATTAAAAAAGTGGTTAAATCGTTCGAGCAACACTTTGAAGCGCTCAATGCAAGGTCAGTTAGCTTTTTTCGCGCGTGAATGTTGCGCGCGAACCGCAGTGTCTATGTTTTGTGTGTCAAAGGAGTATAGAAAAAAAATCATGCTGCAAAAGTATATATCTTCGCCGTGGAATTTACTGTTAATTTTGGGTGGGTTAACCTTTGTTTATTTATTTTCTCGCAATCGAAGTGAAAAGTAGAGTGTATAACTCTGGTCTAAAAGCCATATTACCACGAGATAGTTATTTTCCCGAACGAAGTGACATTTTAGACCCTTGTCATACAATCTACTATTCTTGATAACAATATGTGATAATATTGCCCTTTAACAAATAATAATAATACTAATGAATAGTCATAGAACTTAATAATAACACCATTAATTAAATAATACCTACTTTTATTCATGTCAAAATATATTTATAATGCTTTCTTTCTAACTGTTAGATGGTAAGATATTAAAACGGATATATACCATAAGGAAACTACAACAATAATAATAAATAAATAATAGTATAAATACAGAGAAATAATAAATAGAATCAACCACTTATAATAATAGACCTACACCCAATATTTACATATACATACATGTATGCGTATGTATAATATTACCTAATATGTATTATATACATGTATTACCTAATTATTAACCATAATAATTAGACGTAATTACATACAAAATTCGCAATAGAACAAAAAATAAATAAAGAAATAATCATCCTGTATGCGCATGCGCCCCACTCGGGACTCAACCCGTTCTATGTTATCGCAGTTAAGTCCTTACACGATGAAAAGGTCCTAAGCGGCGGCAAGTACCTGTCGCATAGGCCCTTCTTGATTCCGCGTAACAAACATCCATGTTACTAAGCAGTGATTATCACAACGCGTAACGACAACTCACGTGAGTTGACCGGTGTAAAGAGACCTCCGATTAAGTATGGTTGTAATGTTCTTCGCGTTAACTTACACTGGAGTAGTAGAAAATTGAGCCTTAATGTGTCACTAATTGCACGCCGTTTATTGTATTGTTTCGGTACCCGAATTGGGATTATAAATCTATTTAATATTACCTCACAATGTAATTACCATGTTGGTGTCTTTGTTCAATGTGTCATACATAGCTTTTAGCTCATTTTCATAATATAAACTCACTATCTTATTGTCCGCGAATGTTGTGTCGATACAAACCCGACAGGGTTTAACGACACTTATCTGTCAAACCTAATATAAGATTTTTCTTTTTAATGTAAATAAAAAAAATAAAAAAAATACCTAGTACAAATAGAGTTGGATACATTGGGAAAAAAGGATACACGCCATACTTCCTCCAGTATAGAAATCGTACGAATTTATTTTGGATACGCTCCACCATAAGGTCATATTTGGTTTCATGAGGAGCCCAGATGGCTGCATCACATTCGAGGCTACTTCGGACCAACGCATTGTAATATACTATACTAGTAAAGCCATGAGAACGACAAAGAACAAATCCGAGCATTCTATACGCCTTTTTACAAGTGTTGATGATGTGATCCCGAAATCTCAAATCAGAGGTGAATTTTACTCCCAAAATTTCTGACACTTTTTAATTTCATGGCGTTAGTTTAGTAGATGACTATCTAGACGTATTAGATAATGATGTAGATATATCTACTATAGTAGATGATCTCCATGAGGAGAATGGGGTTGTGCGATTGAGTAAATTTAATAGTCACACAGTCCTTTAAAAAATGTTATAATTAGTCCTTTTAAAAAATGACTTATTAGCTTCGCTCCATGAAACCACTCTATCTAGTTATATCGCTTTGGAAACGTACAGTGAAGAATTATTGATAGGTACCTAGATAGATTATTAGACCGTCGACAAATAGTAAACAACCTGAGTTTTTGATAACCTGCGGTAAATCGTTGACCATAATTATAAATTCCAATGGGCCAAGGTTGCTTCCCTGACTTACTCCTAATCTTACGAAATATGGTTCCGATCGATATCCCGTGTAATCAACAAACTGCCATCTGTCACACATGTGACTTGCAAAGAACTTTAATAGATGAGGGATCAAACCGACGCCCGCTAGTTTTCTGAACAGGATATCGTTATCACGGACATCGAATGCTTTCCGAAAATCAAAGTAAGCAGCGCCGACCTGCCCCCCACTACCACTACATTTAGTCTCTACCTATAGTGCCTACCCCATGGGATACCAGCGTGAGTAATATGTATGTATGTAACTGTACCTAGTAGTGTAGTAGTAAATAAATAATAGGAAAAGACAAGCGTGTGTCCCGCGATATATCTTAATTCATAATCTCCTGCCATCTCCACCACTACACATGGCGACATGGCTCACATGTACTAATTTAATAATCATGTTAGTCTTTAAGTTGGAATTTTTTTTTGTTCATTGTATGCCATGTATATTGTGGGTACCAAATAAAGGGTTTATCTATCTATATATCTCCGCGGAAGACAATACCAATCCCATATAGGCTTACACAGCTAAGTACGTAAAAAAAATGCTACTAGACTGTTACTCGTGAGTCACTGCATAAATCGTCTGATAAAAAAGGATAGGCCACGGGATGATAAAGAGATTGATGTCACATAAGCAATACCTGAAATCTCGATATTATCCATGTTATTCATTTTTCCTCTTAAGTTAGAGGTTTCACACAATATTCGTATGTAAAGTAAAACATAAAAAAAAAATTAAAACATTATAAAAAACCTAGCCTAGGGTGCCACAGCGAGGCGAGGCCTAAGCTACGTTATTACATGCCCAGGAGTACCGCCTTCTGTATGTGACCCTTGACGCAGCCATCTAGCGAGTCTTGAAATCTCGATATTATTATTGTTATTTTATAACTTATTAATTATATTATACAATGACGGTGGCAAACAAGCTTAAGGCTTGTCTGATGGTAAGTAGGTACCGTAGCCTATGGACACTAGCGACTCAACAAAAATGACAAGCGCGTTTCCAACCCTTTATTTACTTGAGGATTCGTTATGTTGATAGCTAGAGACATTTGCAAATCCCTCACTCACAATGCATCCTCGGGAATGCGACACCACCCGCCACCAGGAACACTACTACACCATATACCTAAAAAGCAAGTAGTAGCATTATTATGGCTGCGGTCTTCAGTAAGGTCTCCACTACACCATACCTCCTTACTTCCCCAGTTGGGCTGCTCGAAAAGTCAAACATGATCGAGATGATGTTTCGATGTGGCCTATTTCTCTTATTTAAAAATAAAAGTCAATGTAATGAAATTATTTAGTCTTCAATTTAGGCATATTAGTCATATTACATGTACCTATAAATGTCAAAAAACTAGCACCGGTTCATAAAATAAACCTCTGCCTCGAGAAGAACCGGCGTAAGAAACTCGGTGAGGTCATTTTTTCAAAACAATGTACAATGTATATAAAATAACAGTATCATAATGCTACAGAACTACCAATAGAAAACTTTTTTTTTTGCTTTGAAAATAGTTAGGACAAAATATTTCTGTGTTAGATTACTTGTGCGGGACGATCACTGCCAAACATCCCTATCCATCATTGTGAAGATGTTGTGGAGATGTATTGAAGGTGTGCCCCAGAGGGCACACGAGGGAAGTAACAACACACAACTGCAGCCGAATATTAATTGATTTATTGTCTAGAAAATACATGGTTTATATACTAGAGAGTTCCTTTGTTCGTGTGCATTCTTGTGGAAGTAATATACTTCTCAGGTTATATCGTAAAATAGGTAAATCTTGTTACAATAAATAATATGTAATGTGATACAATCGAATTAGTTAAATGGTGCGTTAAATAGGTTAACGGCGTAATAAGAGTAATCGGTTATTTGATACCTTAATGCATGTGTGTGTGTACTCACACTACAGCTTTCCCCTTTTTTTTTAGACAAAAATAGTATGCGTCTAGAAATCTATTTTTGGCTAATGTATAATGTACATGTATCTCTAAATGGTATGTAATATAAATCTTAACGCTATTTGGATATAAATTTTTTTCTAGTTTAGTATATATTCTTAATGCTACTTGGGTATACAATTTTCTTAGTTTAGTATAATAAAATTCTTAATGCCACTTGGGTATACAATTTTTCTCTTAGTTTCTACGTTACATGTTTCTTCTTTGGTCTAACATATATTTAATGTTGTGTTGGCGGTTAATATGATATTTGTGTCATGCTATAGGACACTCTTTTAATTATGATTGTAGCGGTTCCTTATTTGGAGTTGGTATTTATCGGTGTCTTATTGCTCTTGTGCTTTAATAATAGTTTAGTTTATTTAATTAATGGGGTTTTTCTTGATCCTTATCTCGTAATAATATTAATCTATTCTATTATTAATAATATTAATATTTCTTTTTTGTAATTGAATGTGAACGCTCGTTGTGATGGCGTTTTTTTTTTTATAGTACTTTATATTTTTTGTCGAATTCCCATGTGGAATTTATATCATTTATTTACGTTTTTGTCGTAATACGCGGCGTTTTTGTCGTTTTTCCTTTTTTACGGCGTTTTATTATGTCGTCGTTTTCGTATGTTTTTTGTACGTACGTGTTTAGTTTCTTGGTATTTTTTTTATACCGTCTTAAAGAAAACAGTGGCTCTTGTAAGCTCTTATCTGTGTCTTATTTGTCATTTATTTTTATTGCGCATACATTTTCTTTGGACGTCATTGCGCTTTTTTTTTTGTTAGTCACTTATTATTTAACTTGTGACAAAGTGTGCACTACTCATTGCGAAGGTACATTGCATGCAAATATATGGCCGGCCGACCCTTAATTATTACTACAGTATACAAGGATTTTATACATAATTATATTTATGTAGAGCGCGCATAATACCTTAATAGGTATTGGTTTACAGGTCTGACAATTCTTTTAACACAAATTGTGTCCAAGGACTTCACATGATTGACGCTCGATCGAATTATGTTCAAGTCAAGGATTTGTTGTTCGCCTAATTGTCAGTTCTTTTAATACTTTATAACAAATAGTGCCCAAAAATTTCCACACGATTGATGCTCGATCTAAACGTATTCAATATCCAAGGGTTTGCTGTCTACCTTGTGTACTGGTGTACCTTGCTATTCATCATATATTTAATTATTCAATGGTCCCTCTCGGTACTATCACTGAGTACGAGGAAACACATTGTTTTATTTATTTCTTAAAATAAATTTGTCTTATTATTTTTATCCTGAAATCTTCAACATATAAGAATTTCATCAACTTTTAGGTGCGCAGACTAATCGTCTAGAGAAATACTTATGTGTATCCGTTTTTCGGATTATTATATGGGCGCGGGAGAAGATTATAGTCACATAATGGTTCTAAAGTTATGATTTCGTTGTTTAAAATTGTTGCTGTTTTTTTTTGTATATTTTATAGTTGCTACGAATTATTTTAATTGGCTTTAAAAATTTTTTTTTTCGCCATTTTTATTTGTTTTGCTCGTTTGTCGTAATTTTTGATACATAAATGTTGAATCAAAAGCATTGTCCGATTAATGTTAATACGTGGAAATTATATTGAAATTTTTATTCTATAATTCTGAAGAGAATGTACTATGTGACGTCATCTTTCCGTATCATATGGCGCGGAGTGCGTCATGCGCTACCTATGGCGCCACGGCTTGCGCTCGCTGCGGCAAATCATATGTGCCTTGCGTCCTTTATATGTGCTGTACCGCTTCTTCCGGTAATTCAACACTTGGTCCTGGGCAGGTGTAGCGGATGTGGACTCTTTGTGGTCCTTTGCTCCCTGAATCGCATTTTTAGCGTGGAGTATCCAAAACATACACATTGCATAGCATTTTTAGTGTTTGCTAAGCTTGTCATTTCGTAAGCCTTCTGTGAATCTGGCTATGGCCATTTTTTTATTTAACGATTGCAGTACTGAGTACGCTTTGGTTTCTCATTGGCCTGGGCTACTGTGAGGTTCACGTATAGATCCTCTTGTTCTTGGCCGTACCGCTCGATTATCTTATGTCCTTGTTTTGTTGTGAGCAATCTTGCTTGAATTGCGATTGTCGATTTGGTTGGTAAAAGTCGTAGTCTTATCTCATTAAGTGATGCAGTTACACTTATATGTTTATCCGATATCCTTAGCTTGGCGCTTTGAGTTTACCGGGTCTTAGTAACGAAAATAAGTAATGACTTTAAATCGGAGTCTTTAATCGTCGTTGCGTACAACTCTAAAGCATCTATGAGTTGCCTTGTGACGGTTTCTGATCCGTCCATGGCTGGTAGCAACGCTACTGGCGCTCTTAGGCTAAAATGGTATTTCGACGTCATTTTGCCTTGTTCGGTTTCTTTCTCGTAAGACGCGTGTATTGCGCTATAAATCGCTTTTATCTCCGTTACGTAAGACTGGATTAATTCGCTGTCGCGTACATATATTTCTGATCGCCCTAGCTTATGGCTATTCTGCTCTACATATTTTTTTTTTGCTCATTACACAATAATTCAACCTGCTGGAGTTCACTCTGACCGATCGCCTATTTTCGGCGTTTTGCACTTAATTTTCTAATGTCTTCTTGTAATAATTGTAACTCTTTATACAATTTTTGAATGTCGGTCATTAGTACATATGAACTTGACACGTAATGCGTTTGCATAAACATTGACATAAAAACGTGCTTCTAATCTTAAATTGGTCGGTTTACGCGGTTAATTGCGCTTAAATGATACCTGTAGGCAGATGCTGCTAGTTGATGGTGGCTGGCGGTTGGTAGTTGACAGTGTCCAATGCCGATGTTGTAGCCGTTGTCGCGCTGGTCCTGCGGTTCGGAGCTGCTAGACGTTGCTGCTGTCAGCTTGGCTCGTACTTGCGCTGCTGGATGCCCCGTTTTGAGCTATGATGACCTCTTCTTTCTGGCTATCTTTCGTGCACTGGGTTCCCATGTTTGCTGGCTCTGGCTGGCTGGACGGTTGGGCGGCGGCAGTGGTACTTGGCTCGGTGGTGTTTATATTGCGGTTGCCCCGAGTAGCCTGACGGGCAGGGTTGCCCCCTTGGTACTCGTGCATACCGGCTGGCAGGGTCGCCATGTGAAGATGTTATGGAGATGTATTGAAGGTGTGCCCCAGAGGGTACACGAGGGAAGTAACAACACACAACTGCAGCCGAATATTAATTGATTTATTGTCTAGAAAATACATGGTTTATATACTAGAGAGTTCCTTTGTTCGTGTGCATTCTTGTGGAAGTAATATACTTCTCAGGTTACATCGTAAAATAGGTAAATCATGTTACAATAAATAATATGTAATGTGATACAATCGAATTAGTTAAATGGTGCGTTAAATAGGTTAACGGCGTAATAAGAGTAATCGGTTATTTGATACCTTAATGCATGTGTGTGTGTACTCACACTACATCATGTAATCGTTTATCTTAAATATGCTTTTGAAATATGTTAAGTATTAGGCCTTGTTTATGAGCAGGCGGCGCCGAGTTATGCCTTTTTTCACGATGCAGCGTGCGGGCTTCGCGATGTTGCCCGAGGCGACAAAGGCGCAAATGTCCAGAGTTATTTATAAAGAGGCGGCGCGCATGATATTGCCACTTATTCCATTGTGTACATGCGGTAACACACGCTGTGGTGCCGATATACTGCTGCTGCATAAAAAACAAACTCCTGAGCATACGTCATTTTCGTATCGCAAATAGGCGCTACAGCCTCCAATTATATCCGTAATTTAGATACAAGTTTAGCCGGGCCTCCGCAAATATCAACGATGTGCTACTAAATCTAGGCAGCCCTATCAGTATCGTTTATGAGTACGCGTGCAAACAAGCATACGACCTGCCTGCAGTAGCAGCAGCAATTACGACTTCAGAAGAATCTCATGGGCGATGTCGACCCTTTATTAATTCGAGGATTCGTAGTGTTGACAGCTGCTTCACTACACGCTTAGGCTACTTCTTGACTTGGCGAGCCGCACCCCGTATGTGGTATTTTCTACTTTCCCGATAACATTCTGATGTCGCCTAGATTTGCTTACTTATCGGTATACTGTTAGTATTACATTTGCGCAGTAGTATTATATTTCACACAGTACTCCATCGGTACTGCTGCGCAAAAATGAAGTAGCCTTACGTGGTTGACGGCCTACTTCAAAGCTTTTTCTTACTTTACAGCCTTTCGATTGAACTGAAAATAATTTCTTGTCTCCTATGTGCAAGTACTGATTACTCACAAAAAGATTTGGTAATTCCCGCAATGTATAAGCTTTAGAGCTTAAATAATCTATCCAGTTCCACCACCCTCCTCTAATTTAGTTTGAAAATTAATTTTAATTGATTATGTTATGTCTCTCTTTTATTCCAAAACTAATGTAATGTTACATTTTAGAATTTATATCGCACACACAACTTAACGGATAATAATATGTCCTTTATCTCTATCCGCTCGGTATTGTCAATATGTTATCGCGAGATACAATGTTAAGGTCAAAAACACGGAATCCAGTGTTGAGGCTCGTTAGAATAGACAAGTTACGGGATGTTGGTAAAATTTGGCCCAAATTATTTAGGTATAAAAGACATGTGATGTGACCGTAAAGTTAAATAAATATTGTAACAAACTGTTTCAGTGTTCAACATGCTGACATCAATGAGTCTACATCATCAGCACCAGCATACGTCACATGCTTATACCACATCGGTTCCTCAACCCGACTACGCGCTCGAGATGCCGATGTTCACCAATAACAATAACGGTGAGTGCCTTTGATCCTAAAGATGACAGACATTGTGTCTAATATGCATCATCATCATCATTATCATTTCAGCCTGTGTCCACCCCCTGTTGAGTAAAGGCCTCCTCATGTTCACGCCAATTTGCTAATTTTTTGCTAGTCTCATCCACGCCTGATATACATAGGTAGGTACTTATCGAGAAAGGAAGGCTACCTAGACGTGCAGTTTTGTAAGTGTATAGTTATATGCAATGGAAACATTTGCAGTAGCCCATACTTAATAGTACGTATATAGTACCGTACAGCGACACTAAGATAGGGTTCACCTATGCACTGAATTTTGCGCTGCACACAGGGCGCGCGCGCGCTAATTAAACGTTATGGTTTGTTTCTGCTCATTCTGACAAGAGCGCGGGACGCCGCGCGGTGTCGCCCGTAAACGCGGGCCGGGGGTAGGTAAATGTGTCACTTTTATAATTACGAAACTTATTTATCGTATAGCAATTATTTCGAACCGTGAGATCTTCGAGAAAAAAGTACGGTTGCCAGTTTTGTTACACTTTTAGCACCACCCAGGGGTTACGTGTAGGGTAGCGGTTGATACTCCATACGGACCTGGTGCAACTTCGACCCTCCTTTGTCAAGTGAGTGGGCAACTGTTTGACTGTTAGACGTTCTAAAGCCGCCCGAAGGCCTCCAACTTGGCTTAACGACTGCTGCCACAGATAGCAGCCGGGAGCAACGGCTTAACTTGCCTTTCAAAGCACGGGAGCGCTCGTTGCTCAGCGGCGCCCGCGTGCAGTATGAGAGGTTAAGCATCATGGGCCGGGGTCAGTTCTTGGATCGCTGACCGCTTTGAATGATTAGGAAAGTAATTAACTCGATTATAACACTTTTATTTATTTATGCTTAAACTATTATAGACTATTACTATAGTGTCACATATATATATGTGCTCTGTTCACCAATTTTATAGACACGGTACGACTGTGTCTATGTATTAAAATCGTAGGTAATTTGACTCAATGTGCTGTATGTACTTAGACGCACCATTTCGTATGTCTCAGTTTAAATTTTTTTATTACTATTTCAGGCTTATGATGAATGGTCCTGGATCTTCGCCCCACAGAAGCAGAAGAGGAAACGCAGGCAATTCAAGCAGATGTCGACTAGAAACGTATAGGCGATAAGCGACAGCAGAAATAATGTACAATTTACACCTTATCACCAGAGCTCGGAAATGGTGTGGTATTCATACGTAATTAATGGCATGTATAGATTTAAACATTGATACACCCTGAATATAAATATGAAAAGGGTGCCTAACGGTCGCTATAATAACTTTGCGTTTATTCTTTGTCGATATAACGGTTAAGAGATATAATCAGGTATAATGAACTTATAATACCTATAACAACTTTAAATCTAACAGTAGGTAATATGGTATAATATATAACAGCATTTAAAATACAGGGTGCGAGCAGAGCACGCGAAGCGAACACGGTAGAGGCCAGCGAAGTGACAGAACCGATTTTTTTTATAATACTACCTATACTTTTCATGAATTTACTTATATCTCATACTTATAATATATATTCATTATATTTGGTAAACCTAATATATTTTATGCTATTTATTTATCGTATGGCAATTATTTCGAACCGTGAGATCAGTAGTAAGGATACGTGCGTTCTGGCTCACCCGGAGCTAGCTCAATCGTATAGTAGTAAGGATACGTGCGTTCTGGCTCACCTGGAGCTAGCTCAACCGTACGTTCTGGTTCTCTCGTAATAAAGTAGTAGTAAGGATACGTGCGTTCTGACTCACCTGGAGCTAGCTCAACCGTACGTTCTGGTTCTCTCGTAACCCGACGACCTGAGTCTTGTAGTAGGTTACGACAGTAAAAATTTAAACTTCATAATGAAGCAAGATTTAAATTAGGGGGATCCATCATTTTACCGAAAATCGTTACATCGATTATCATTTCCCATAACACTATTCGCAGAATTTTATTATCACTTAGGAATCATTCATCGAACTTCGTTAGATCGCTCAAACATTTGCTCGAATTACCTTTTACACAAGAATCAACTCACCGAATTTTAATTCAGTATTTTATTTGTTCATCGACGTAGTCGTTCATCGAATGGCCTTTAGTATAATTTTGGTTTAACGAAGGTTTCAGTTCCCAAAATTCTTATTACCTAGAACATCATTTCACCACTGTTTACTATTCTTGATATAAGTAAGTCTAAAATTATTTTTTTTCTCAGATTCTTGGTGTACTCTGTAAAAGTACTCATAAACAAAAATACTCAAAAACAAAAATACCCAAAACCTAAAATGTACAAAAGACCTGTTAGGGCAAAACCGACTGTAATGCGGATAGGTTAGAAGATTAAGACGGGAGCTTCGCTCCCGTCTTAATCTTCGAGGTTATTTTTTTTAAGACCAGAAAGATTATACGCCTTGAAAAATCATGCTTGCTTGGTTGTTCGATGAAACATTGTTCTTGGAAAGAATACTATATGGAACGTACTATCTGTGAATCAAGTTTCGTTAAATTAATACTATGAATAACGAATATTTCGATGAAAGGTAAATTCGATGTACCGTTACGCTACGATTAGAGACGGATTCGAAACGATTAACTATGAAAAGTGGTTCGATTATATAAAATGCAATGAATTGATGATTATGTGATTAGAAAAAAAAACCTAATGAAATTCGTTGAACAGTTTTCGGTGAAATGAAAATCGATGTAAGATATTTCGATAAAATAATAGACACCCTTAAATTAGCTATATTAATGTAAGTATAATGATCAACTAATTTCTAGTTACGTAATAGTTAAACCTAAAATATGTAATCGATCAACAATCGTTTATTTCGAAATCTTATTAATTATCATCAATGTTGCATATATAAGGGCTTGCTGACAGTCTCTATTATTCAATAACTATCTGAACCAGCAGTCACCAATATGATGGTAAGTTATCTTTTAATTTGATTTGTGTCATACTTGTGGTTTCCTCCTATTAAGTCCTTATAACCGTGTAATCATAAATTCGTATATATTTCTAACGTGATGTGTCTTTTTGTTGTAGAACTCCACATCCAATACTCTCGATGACCAAGACTATACTTTTAAACACTTCTACTACCCCGCCTCGGATGGAGACGACAGTGTACCAAGTGGGCAAGATGAGACGATGAAGCGAAAATTAAACACGTCCTCCGACATCGATGTGTTCTTTGAACACTCCAAGACGAAAAAAAGGAAAACCGTGTCTTCCACTGTTGGACAAGGCAGTAAAGGGGGTGGTGTTTCATATATATCCACAAACAGAGATGACGTCACAAATTCAACGCACCTTATTAAAATTGAAATTTACGATATGAAAAAACTAACCAAAATATCTGATGCGAGCGAACATTGGAAACACGCAGATGTGCGAGTCAAGTACTACGTTAACAAAACAGACAAAAATAAGCACTTGGAGACAGCGAAAGATCTCGTATTTGGAATCACAAAAGAAATAGCCGAAACCGACGAGTGCAAAAAGTACCATTTTAATACTAAACTATAAGTATGTTTTTTAATTATCTTGTGAATAAAATTATTCCTCAACATATTTGAAATTGTTTTATTTTCTGAATTATGTATTTTTGTAAAGAGAAACAACGACTTTTTGATATAATTTATTTAATGAAAAATCAATTGAAACAAATGATAAATAGTTACATCATTACTTAATGCATTAACATTTGAGAAAACCTTAATAAAGTCATACATTTTAACATTTTTATTTTTTAAATAAAGATAAACTAAACAGTATTTTCCACAAACTGATGAAAAATAACTTTGCAGTTGATTACAATTACAAAACCACCGCTTGGTGTTCCTATCTAAGAACATTTTGTGATACCCCTCTGGTTTTCGACCAAAAGAATCAAAATATTCACCAACACCATTTTCGTCGATATAAATCGCTACCCAATGTGATCCAGGTTTAAAATCTGAATCCAAATTGCTTATGAGATAAACAGGTAGCTGAACTAACATAGGTAGGTAGTGTGTTGGCCGCAAATACATTTGATTCAATATCTGGATTTATTTTACTCATATAGTGTTTAATTTCTTGTGTATCCATCTTGAGTTATTATTTTCTAATGAGATAAAATGAAACCTTAACCATTATATTTATAAGGATTAACTGTTGTAATCAACGCTTACATCGCGGTTTTTATTTATTTCTATTACATTATCAAACTCAGCATAAATTATACAATTAAGCGTTGTAGTCAATGCTGAATCAAAGCGAACCTCTAATCTCACACTACCGTGTCTAACTAAGTTCCAGTGGGAGTTTGAACTTGCTGAAAGGTCTGGAGTTAAGTCAAAAGCTAGCAAACAATAGCCTCCTCCATAGTCCTCCCTTCCTATGGAGTTACCTTCATTTAAAAAATGAATATTAGTTCCAGAAAACAATGTTTGAAATGTCGATGCAATTAAACCCTCATTAAACGAGGGCTGTAATGTCTTAGATGGGATTTGCTGTCCATCAACATATAAGCTAAATAAATTAATACCATTATTATCAAAATTAAATCGTTCTGCTTAAAATTTCCATTAAAGGCGGAATTTTTTACAAACCACACATCTCTTTGGTACTTGACCTAGAAATATATTATCTAAAGTTTTACCTTGAATTCCTGATGGAATTGTTAAAACTTTAACTTCAGCACGGGTAATGGGATACTTTGCAGTCGTAGAGGTTAGTACTTTTTGGTGAGCTATTAAAATTGATGGATTATTTGAACAAGTACATTTATTTCGAAACATGTACAAATTAGGAAGTAACTTAATTCATAATTGAAAGTATAGAACTTTAAACTATACTTATGTGACAAGTGTTCATTCTTTAAGTAACATTCTCAAATGGAAGTTGTCTAATTCGTTTCATTATAAAATAATGATTCATTTTATTCACCCATTTACAGCCATAGTTGCCGGTCCCAGTAGCTGTGGGAAATCACATTTTGTTACAAGCTTTTTAAATAATGTGAAAGCGGTTAGTAATCAATTGTTTCAAAATATAATTTGGTGTTACGATGAAATGCAACCTATGTATAATTTAAAGAATGTAAATTATATTCAAGGCATTCCAGACTTAACTATGTTTGATGGCAGATACCCACAACTACCTACTTATAATTGATGACTTAATGAGGGAATCTGATGGACGCATAGTTGATATTTTTACTAAAGGAAGTCATCATAGAAATTTAAGCGTTTTTTACATCACACAAAACCTATTTTATCAAGGTAAAGGGCAACGTGATATATCATTGAATGCTAATTACATTATTTACTTCAAGAATCCAAGGAATAAAACTCAAATAAAATATTTGGCGCGTCAAGTATATCCAGAAAATTCAAAATTTGTGGAAGAGGCTTATAAAGATGCAACAAAAGATGCTCATGGATATTTGATGATCGATCTTAAACAGACTACGGAGGACACCTATCGATTTAAAACGATTATATTTAACGATAGAACATATTGTACAGTATATGTACCAAAGAGAGGCTTTAAATAGGACATGCAGTGCTAATTTCAATCATTCTAAAATTATGCATAGAAGAGTTGTAACACACCAACATCTGCTCAAAGCTTTACACACATTAAAACCAAAATATCAAAAAGTTATATTAAAAGCCTGCAGTAGTGAAGAGATCAATGTTATCTGTGAATGTATTTATAACATTCTAAAAGGTAAAATACCACTCGATGTAAGCGAGAAAAAACATTTGAATAAATACAAACACATTTTACGAAAATTAATTTCAAAGGGTAAAAATAAAATAAGGAAAAACATTATTGTTCAAAAAGGCGGAGCATTCTTACCTATCATATTAGGTGCAGTAATAAATGGTTTACTAAGCACATTAATTAAATAAACATGCAACACACAAAAAAAATGTTACTTGTAGAACCTGACTTAATTGAACGACTTAAAGCAAGTAATGAACATGCATCAGAAAATGTCTTGTCACGATTAGATAATGAAATGCAGAACATTCTTCAAAGTAAAATGAATGACCGAGAGAAATGGGCACTATATTCTCAAGCTTTACAAAGATACTTACATGTTACTGAGGAAGGAAGAAGACCTCTCAAATTATCGATATTGACTGATACTGAAAGCGAATCAACAAAGTTCAATAACGTTGATGTACCATATAAACAAGAAAAACATCAAGATTCATCTGCAGTCCCAGAACTACCTCCACCAAGTATAGATGTGACTCCATCAAAAAAAGATACATATGCACCACTGTATACACCATCGTATATGGTTAAAGCAATTCCTAAAACTTATCGAAGAAAAGGTGAAGTTTTGATAGATTTTATTAAACAAAGTAAACCTAAGATTTGGTGGAAAGAAGGTGGAGAAGTGGTTCTAAATAATGAAGTTTTGACAGGAAGTAACATATTTGACCTTATTAATGATACATTAAGACCATCAAAACACCCTAAGCCGCTAGGTTGGGAAAAATTTGCTATCGCATTAAAGGATATAAATATACCCTTGTCGTGTGTTGGTAATCCCACCTCACTTGAATATATTAATCAATTTGGATCCACGGAACCTACAGGAAGTAACGAGAAAGAACAAATAACAACTCCAACATCAAGGTCAGCAAAATCTATACCTAAAACAAAAATTGATTGGGAAAGATGGACCCCATACCGGATATAAATCAAATATATTATGATGTTTCTCATCCTGCTGGTTTTAGTAGTATTACACGTTTAGCAGAGGCTATGCAAGGCAAGTTGAAACGTAATGAAGTTAAGAAGTGGCTGCAATCACAGGAAACTTACACGCTTCATAAACCCGTGCAGAAAAAGTTTCCGAGAAATAAGTATATTTTATCTAACTATAACGAGCTATGGCAAGCTGATTTGAGTGATTTGCGCACCTATAGTAAATATAATGATGGTTATAAATATATACTGTGTGTTATTGATGTTTTTAGTAAATATGCTTTTGCAAGAGCTATGAAAGATAAGAAACCTGATACGGTAAGAACCTGCTTTGAAAGCATATTTACAGAAGCTAATGCTACTCCTCGACATATTCAATCAGATAAAGGTACTGAGTTTGTTTCAAAAATCGTAAGGGATTATTTAAATAGTAAGAATATTAATTATTATACTACAAACAATCCCGACATCAAAGCCAGCATTGTAGAGAGATTTCAACGAACTCTCAAAATGAAAATGTGGCGTTATTTTACGTATAAAAATACTTACAAATATATTAACATTTTACCAGATTTGCTAAGTTCTTATAATCATAGTTATCATACGAGCATTAAAGTGACTCCAAGCGAAGTCAATAGTACCTAATAATATTATGGAAGTTTCGGAATTTATATTTTCGGAATTTATACGGAAAAAAAGCAAATGACATACATATTACTGAACACCCTTCACTTCAAATCGGTGATCATGTTAGAATAACTAAACATAAACATGTATTTGAAAAAGGTTATGAAACTAATTGGAGTGATGAAATATTCGTCGTAGATTCCATCATAAGGAGATCTCCCTGGGTTGTTTATACTTTAAAAGATTTAGAAAATGAACCAATCACTGGTACCTTCTATTCAAAGGAACTCCAAAAAGTTTTTTATGACCCTTCCACCGAACACAAGATAGATAAAATAATACAATCACGACGCATTGGTGGCAGAAAAGAAGTATTAGTCAAGTGGAAAGGTTATCCCAGCAAATTTAATAGTTGGATCCCCGCATCAGATATAGAAAAAATATGAACGACGATAGTTTTTACTTAACACTGTTGAGCAATAGTTCAACGTCATACTATCCAGAAAACACAACGGCAAATTTCTTAACCAAGTTACCTAAAACTATCAAGTTAGAAGGGGAGTGGGCTGTTGGATTAGTGGAGTTCCATTATCCATGTACTATGTTTAATGTTCAAGAACATGAAAATGTCTTGTATATAAAGAAGAAAACACGTTTGCAAGATGAAAGTAACACAGATGTAAGCCCTCTCGCGGGAACTGATGTAATTGTTGAATATAAATCGCATATACCTGCCACTACGTATGACAATGTCAATAACTTTTTGAAAGCTTTTAATGAAAATCCTTTGTTGAAAAACCAACTTAAAATGCGTTATGATGAAATATCGAAACTTGTAACAGCAACTAATAAAAATAGCGATTTAATATCGATGACTGTCTCGCCACAATTAAGTCTGCAATTAGGTTTTGAACCGAGAATGAATATAATATCAAAGTCAGTTGGAAAATATCCTATCAATTTGTATTTAGGATTACCATCCCAACTCTTCATTTATTCGGATATCATCCAACCACAGATAGTGGGGGATGTAATGGCATCTTTAATACGTATAATACCTCTAGACCCGACTAAATATATATATGGAGCTTATAAAATGCATTCATTTTCACCAGCTCACTACTTACCAGTAATGCGTAGAGAATTTGATACTATTGAAATAGATATAAGAACAAGCATTGGTAATCGAGTTCCATTCCAGTTTGTACATCGTGTGTTAAACTACATTTTAGACGCATAAAATGATTCAAAGAAATGATAGTAACATGTCCATATCAACATTATTATTCACATCAGGCTGGATCTGGTGTTGGGATTGTGTATAAAGGTGTGTCTCACCAGCGTGGTCATGGAATTGGAAGTTTTCTAGGAGGGTTATTCAGATCCGTAGTACCTTTATTGTCGAGTGGATTTAAAACTGTGGGTAGGGAATCACTTAATGCGGGCGTTGGCTTATTATCGGATATGATGAACTCACATCCTCTGGAGGAATCATTAAAATCACGATTTAAAGATGCAAGTACTAATTTGAAAAGGAAGGCAGATGAAAAGATCGATTCTTTAATGAGTGGCTCAGGGTATAAAAGAGTACAGAAAAGAAGGGATCCAGTCATTACGCGAAAAACACTTCAAGGAAGACGTTCTAAAATAACTAAAACAGAATTTGAAGACATATTTTCCTTTTAAATAATGTCTTTTTTACATAACCACTCATGTGAATGCGCCAAGTCTGAATTGGATCTGTTTGCTCTACCATCAACACAAACAAGTATTGAAAGCGGACAATGGGTTCATTACAAGCCGATTTCATCATTAAGTGATGATGGACCCATTGAATTCCAAGTTCCTGGTACAGGAGATGATTACATAGACTTATCTCATACTATGATTTATATCAAAGCTAAAATAACAAGTCCTGATACAAATACAGTAAAAGAGAAACATATTGCACCCATCAATAATTGGTTACATTCACTTTTTAATCAATTAGATGTGTATTTAAATCAAAAGCTAGTATCTCCACCTAACAATACATACGCATATCGTGCGTACATAGAAACTCTCCTTAACTATGGACCCGCAGCTAAAAGCTCTCATCTAACATGTGGTTTATGGTATGAAGATACCCCTCATAAAATGGACGCTACAGATAATTCAAATAAGGGATTTAGTACGAGAGCAAAAATTGTTGAAATGAATAAAGCTGTAGACATGATTGGACATTTACATGGTGATATATTTAATCAGGAAAAATTTTTACTTAATGGTGTAGAAATGCGAATAAAATTAGTACGTAGTAAAGAAGTGTTTAATCTCATGTGTAATCATGAGGATGAGAAATTAAAGGTTAATATTTTAGACGCAAGCCTCATAATTCGGAAGGCTAGAATTAATCCATCAATTTTAATAGCTCACCAAAAAGTACTAACCTCTACGACTGCAAAGTATCCCATTACCCGTGCTGAAGTTAAAGTTTTAACAATTCCATCAGGAATTCAAGGTAAAACTTTAGATAATATATTTCTAGGTCAAGTACCAAAGAGATGTATTGTAGGGTTTGTAAAAAATTCCGCCTTTAATGGAAATTTTAAGCAGAACGATTTAATTTTGATAATAATGGTATTAATTTATTTAGCTTATATGTTGATGGACAGCAAATCCCATCTAAGACATTACAGCCCTCGTTTAATGAGGGTTTAATTGCATCGACATTTCAAACATTGTTTTCTGGAACTAATATTCATTTTTTAAATGAAGGTAACTCCATAGGAAGGGAGGACTATGGAGGAGGCTATTGTTTGCTAGCTTTTGACTTAACTCCAGACCTTTCAGCAAGTTCAAACTCCCACTGGAACTTAGTTAGACACGGTAGTGTGAGATTAGAGGTTCGCTTTGATTCAGCATTGACTACAACGCTTAATTGTATAATTTATGCTGAGTTTGATAATGTAATAGAAATAAATAAAAACCGCGATGTAAGCGTTGATTACAACAGTTAATCCTTATAAATATAATGGTTAAGGTTTCATTTTATCTCATTAGAAAATAATAACTCAAGATGGATACACAAGAAATTAAACACTATATGAGTAAAATAAATCCAGATATTGAATCAAATGTATTTGCGGCCAACACACTACCTACCTATGTTAGTTCAGCTACCTGTTTATCTCATAAGCAATTTGGATCCAGATTTTAAACCTGGATCACATTGGGTAGCGATTTATATCGACGAAAATGGTGTTGGTGAATATTTTGATTCTTTTGGTCGAAAACCAGAGGGGTATCACAAAATGTTCTTAGATAGGAACACCAAGCGGTGGTTTTGTAATTGTAATCAACTGCAAAGTTATTTTTCATCAGTTTGTGGAAAATACTGTTTAGTTTATCTTTATTTAAAAAATAAAAATGTTAAAATGTATGACTTTATTACGGTTTTCTCAAATGTTAATGCATTAAGTAATGATGTAACTATTTATCATTTGTTTCAATTGATTTTTCATTAAATAAATTATATCAAAAAGTCGTTGTTTCTCTTTACAAAAATACATAATTCAGAAAATAAAACAATTTCAAATATGTTGAGGAATAATTTTATTCACAAGATAATTACAAACATACTTATAGTTTAGTATTAAAATGGTACTTTTTGCACTCGTCGGTTTCGGCTATTTCTTTTGTGATTCCAAATACGAGATCTTTCGCTGTCTCCAAGTGCTTATTTTTGTCTGTTTTGTTAACGTAGTACTTGACTCGCACATCTGCGTGTTTCCAATGTTCGCTCGCATCAGATATTTTGGTTAGTTTTTTCATATCGTAAATTTCAATTTTAATAAGGTGCGTTGAATTTGTGACGTCATCTCTGTTTGTGGATATATATGAAACACCACCCCCTTTACTGCCTTGTCCAACAGTGGAAGACACGGTTTTCCTTTTTTTCGTCTTGGAGTGTTCAAAGAACACATCGATGTCGGAGGACGTGTTTAATTTTCGCTTCATCGTCTCATCTTGCCCACTTGGTACACTGTCGTCTCCATCCGAGGCGGGGTAGTAGAAGTGTTTAAAAGTATAGTCTTGGTCATCGAGAGTATTGGATGTGGAGTTCTACAACAAAAAGACACATCACGTTAGAAATATATACGAATTTATGATTACACGGTTATAAGGACTTAATAGGAGGAAACCACAAGTATGACACAAATCAAATTAAAAGATAACTTACCATCATATTGGTGACTGCTGGTTCAGATAGTTATTGAATAATAGAGACTGTCAGCAAGCCCTTATATATGCAACATTGATGATAATTAATAAGATTTCGAAATAAACGATTGTTGATCGATTACATATTTTAGGTTTAACTATTACGTAACTAGAAATTAGTTGATCATTATACTTACATTAATATAGCTAATTTAAATCTTGCTTCATTATGAAGTTTAAATTTTTACTGTCGTAACCTACTACAAGACTCAGGTCGTCGGGTTACGAGAGAACCAGAACGTACGGTTGAGCTAGCTCCAGGTGAGTCAGAACGCACGTATCCTTACTACTACTTTATTACGAGAGAACCAGAACGTACGGTTGAGCTAGCTCCAGGTGAGCCAGAACGCACGTATCCTTACTACTGAGATCTTCGAGAAGACAGTACGGTTGCCAGTTTTGTTGCACTTTTAGCACCACCCAGGAGTCACGTGTAGGGTAGCGGTGGGTACTCCCTACGGACGTGGACCAACTTCGACCCCCTTGTCAAATGAGTGGGCAACTTGACTGTTAGAAGTTCTCAAGCGCCCGAAGGCCTCTAACTTGGCTTAATGACTACTGCCATAGACAGCAGCCGAAATCAACGGCTTAACGTGCCTTCCAAAGCACAGGAGCGCTTAGTCAGTAACCACGCAAAGCTGTCACCCATCCAATAACTGACCCCGGCCCATGTTGCTTAACCTCGCATAGGTACCGCATGCGGCACGCGGGCGCCGCTGGGCCACGAGCGCTCCGTTTCTCTTTTCTCCGTTGATCTTTATGCTTATTGAATATTATACTCCATGAAATTATCTGAGATATTAAGTGATTATATACAATGAAATTATACAAAATGTTGTCATATCCAGTGAAAATATATCTAAAGTTGTTATACCGATCATCATAGGTAAATCACACCCGTCTTGGTTTGGAGTACCGTCCCGTTTGGAGACCCCTGGTCTAATTCACTTGTACAGAGGACGTAAAAAGTAGCAGAGAGGCAGCATCAAGAAAATCATTTCATTAGAAATTACATATTACACATGGCCCAACTATCATTAAATGACAAGGCCATCTTATGCAAACTCTCAAAACAGGTCGCCATTTTCGAGCTCTGCTTAATGGTTTGTCTGCTTATCACAATGGAATTAGGTGCAAGTGTTTACATACAATTCTCTTAACTGTACTAGGAAGAAGAAGGTACTAAGTACCTGTTATTCTAACCAAATACCACACAGCGCTACACTCTGTTGCACATTGGGCGGCACGAAGCTATATCACTCAGATACATGATTTGAAACAGCCATAAACCAGGATCATTATCATCTCCTAGCATGTTCCTGATCGTCCCTCAAGCAGCCCGGGTCCGCTCCTAATCCCATCATTAGGTAGGCACAAACGTTACGAAACCGACTGCCATCAGACCTACCAACCCAGAGAGAAAACTGGGCATTACTTGGGATTAGACTAGTTTCCTAACGATGTTTTCCTTCAACGATAAGCCACTGTTAAATATCAAATATTTTTTTGTACATAAGTTTATTTTGAAAAACCCAGTGGTATGAGCCGGGGTTCGAACTCGCGGCCTCCAATCGAGAGTCGTTCGTCGAGTCGTCGCCTTACCGCTCGGCTATAGTAGCTACAAGTACCTACAGCTCGAAGATAGCATATTTTAAATTATTGTTGCGACATTACGCTATTCCCATAAAAATCACGATTGTGATCAAGCTTTTTAATGTTTAAGTAATATTAGCATTAGTATGTACCTCGTGTGCTCAAAAGTTTTGATACGACTATCGGCTTAAATTCAATTCTTAAAATGCTTACATACATACATAATATCGCGCCCGTATTCCCAAAAGGGGTAGGCAGAGCACATGAAATTGAATTCTAGTGCCACTTTTAGCAATTGTAGGTTTTAAGATGGAAAAAATGTGATATTGCAGTGATAGGTTGCTAGACCGTCGCCCATAACACACTTCAACACCGTTAAAATGCTTACTATGAATATTATTTTTACTTAAGTACACAGTACAGAGGCTGTGAGGAATAAAAGTCAATAGAATTTATTTAAATAGGCATTATTTATTTTTGAATTAAGCCTTTAAATGTGGTGGTCACTCCTGGGTGCCGACACGAAACGAAAAAGGCCTTGTCTACTGACAAAAAAATATCTGTAGTAGATCGAAAGTTTAATCGCCGGAACGATAAATTATAGGTACCTACTCAAAAATTTTGATAGATTGCGACTACTGCTCATAACATAGGGCAACATAACAAGTCAACAATAACAGTCAAGTAAAAATAACAAAATAATTATAGGTATATGTATATAAGTAAATACTTTAATTATTAAAATTTATTCGAGTGTTAGTAGTCTCAAAACTTGAGACGCAAATCGTTTGCAAAGCTGTACTTCTAGTATAAGTTTTTTTAAATACAAACGAACACGTCTTTTTGATTCCTCAAGTCTCAATTTGTACGGCAAAAAATAGTTACCACCAGAGGCGCTGCTCGCGTAGCGATACATATTGAGACTAAACGTAAACGCGTTCGTTTGTGTTTTGTATCGAAAAAACTTATTCTAGAGACTGGGCACAATACCGTTAATCCGTTAACCCTTTGACCGCCACAGTCGGCTATTCACGTCATCGGAAAATCGTACCATGGACGCCAACGACTGCTACAGCCAATAGCCTGGTCAAAGCAATAGCGATCTATACGCGATTGCGTAAAGTTTAATTTCGCGTTGAACGCGTGGCATCAGCGATGCTTCATTTGTATGTAATGCTTGGCGCTCAATAGGTCGTTAATTTACGAAGTCAACATAATGAGTCACGGATAAACTTTTAATAATACTGGCCAATTCATTAACTTCCGTCAGTTTTCTATAAGTTTAATCGTTAATTGAGGTCCTACTATTTGCCAAAAGACCACGCCACGAAAAACACTCTCTGACTAGGATGTTTGTGTCGGTGATGAAAATCCGTAGCCTGTTTGCGTGACTACATTCAAATTGTACCTATTCCATTTCATTTCATTTATTCAACATTTATATATGACCTATCTGAATCGGGAGAATAAAATACTGTGTAAATGTAGACGATACTTGCCTGAGTTACAGTAGCCGAGAGGCTCATGCGCGCGACTCTCAAATATGAGGTCGTGCTATGACTTCTCCGGAACTTATACGCGGTAGCTTTACAGCGGTAGCTCATGTCCATACGTAGCTAAGCCAGCACGATCGGCATTGATTATGTGGGTTAAGCAACACGTGGCTTTCAGTGGTTAATAGATTTGCATTTCTATGCTTTTGAGGACATGCTAAGTGGTTTATCTCGGTCGTTGTATATGACGGCAGTCGTTAAGCCGATTTCTAAGGTTCTTCAAGATAGCGGGCAACAGTTGTGTTGCCCACTAACTTGACGAAGCTCCTAACTCCAACAAAGGCTACTATTGCTTTTAGGTTGTAAGGTCAGTGCAGTTAGTTCTGCAAAAACTATTGTCTACGCCAATGGTAGGAGATGGCAGGCACACCCTTTAGAATGAAATTGAGATTACATTAAGATTGAGTCCTATAGATGTGTATAAGGAAGAATATTTTATGGTTATTAACATTCCTTCCATAGACCATACCAACATTTATTATAGGTGCGTAAATTGGTATTTAACGCAACGGCATTTCTTCAAATTCAATCACAAGCTTGCGCCTTGCAAACGATTTGCCGTAGCCAGCTCTCCGGCTATTGGGAGAAGTTACTATTTATAGCTTTAGTTTAGAATTTAGATCATAATTTAATTATATTAAAATAGTTTTATGTTAGTTGATCTCATTTTTGTTTGATATATTATTATGGAAGTTTTTGAATAAATAAGTAATAACTATAATATTCTTCCGTGCATGTTTTTACAAAACATTCGTTCATTTTATCGGGATAAAATCAAATATCACCCTCATGTTCGTTTTAACTTACTTTTATAAATACTTGTTAATATTCTAATAATGTGTTGGTGTGCAGAATTTAGATCCCTTTTAAGATCTCCAAGAATGGTCATATGTATTGGTGATTTCTGTAAAATTTCATGATTATTCAGTCTTAGGTGATATATTAAATGCCGGTTTTTGAAGGCCGGAAGTCATCTGAGTAGTTCTAGACATTACCTATATATAATACACAAACTTAGGAGTATAAATAAAGCAAATATTTATACATGAATGTTGTGAAGCACTAATTCACCACTTTTTCGATTCTAGTGTTACAGATGCATCTGCAGAGAAGGAAATATCGAAGGAACAGCCGCATATATAATTCTGGAATGCGCTATAGGTACCTTGTGTTGGTAAAAATCTACCCAAGCAAACTCACATATGACTTAAAATGCCATTCCAAAGCATTAAAAAATTAATATGACAAAATACATGATATTTATAATTTTGTAACAACTGTTTTATTATTTTCTCCCCAGTATGTGAACATATCTTATGACTATAAATTTCATTTCACCAAGTAAGTAATTTAAATCTCAGGAACCCTTTAGATTACATCTTTTGATTAAGTATATTAGGTTTGTTTTACAGCAATATTGCGAAGTTAATAGATTCTAAAAAACAATTAAAATATATGAAACTTTGGACAATTACTAATTTCTAATAATGAAGTGATAATAGTAGAACCAGTGGGAGGGCAAACACCTAATTTAACTGCTACGCCTCCATTTTTTGTCCTTGGTACCTCGTCCTCTCATCACTAAGAGTGTAAAGTCATCAGGTCTTGAGGAGCAGACGGCAACGAAATAGATGCTTGCCCCTGCACTTACTATCTTAGCATTATCCCGAGGTCGAGGGGCCCGCTCTATCACCAAATCCCAAGAATTGACGGGGCTCTAATTCGAGACTGCCAATACCAAGTAATTATATTAGTTCAAGCCTTACTAAATTACTGAATTTTACACGGTATGCGAGTCTTATTGATAGTTTACAAAGTAGCGTTATTAACTCTGTGTAAGGATAGATCAATTAGCTATAGGAAAGGAATTTATTTATTCGTATTAAGTGTTCAAATGCATGTTCATATATCAAATGATAGCATTAACAAACATACCTAATATTAAGTAAGTTCAAAGAACATTAGCAAACCAATTAAATAATTAAAGATATAAAGCTACAGTTCATGTACGGTCCACTTAGTTTAAATTTCCGCCTAAAGTTTAGCCGCTGATTGACGTTTTCAAATTTTTTACGTAAAACATAAAAACTAACATTAAAACGAGTTCTATAGGACTTTATAGTGCCAATACACGTTCTACATGCGAAATATTTCTCATTTATCAACATTTCAAGCTTATTTATAGTCAAAAATCATTTTACCGGTTTTTTATCCCTGCGTGTGAAACACGTGTGAAATCACTTTACTAATTCATTCGTTCTTCCATTCACGATAGCAACTCCGCAAGTTGTCTATGGAAACGAAACGTAAGCCTCCGAAACGAAAGTGCTTCGCGGTAAGGGTCATTTCTTTCGTTCGTTCGTACTTCGTTTTCGTTTTCGTTTATCGAAGGCACATTCGCGGTAGCAGTGCAGTTCGGACCAGTGCGAGCGCGAGTGCCATCCGCTTGACATGTGTTAGGTAGGTAAGTAAGGCCCCCGAATAATATATCTAAGATCGATTTAAATAAATAACAGTTTCCTATTTTTAATCAGTATAATAAAAGAAGTATTAACTAATTTTTTGTAAGGTAAATTCACGCCACCTTACTTACGTAAGTTGAAAACATGTTTTTTTCTTTGTGTAGATATTGTGCTGTTTTTTATGTCACTTGATAAGTATAGACCTAAAACGGCGGACAGAGCAACAGACATTTTGTAACTCGGGTAATCTGTTTAGACGTTATTAGGGACTAACTACTTGAACTGTGAAATTCTAAAAAGTCTCTTAAATGAGGTACAGACTCATTTTCTCAATGCCTTGCAAGTGTTTGCCACTAACTTACTGTAAACAATTGTACATGATAATACGTATTTATTACACTTTAAAATATAACAATCGTGCATTTCGCCAATGTCGAAATCGTCACAAGATATTTTCTGTGACAAATTTGTAATATAACAATGACATTAAAATAAAAATATTTTAGTTATTATTAATTTATATTTTCATTCTTTTCGTTTCATTCTTCACAATAAATCATACAACTAGATAAGAGTGCCAGTACCACGATAGTTATTCGTGCATAAGCCATAGTAGACAACCCTTGAGCGATCGGCGAGCGTAAGTATGAAAATTGAAGTACCTTCTGTTCCTATCTATTTTGTGCTATAAAGGGGGAAGCTTTTTAAGAGTTTGGACGGTTCGCTCTTCTTGTATGGGATTGTGTATCTGTACTAGTATTGTAAAATCTGTGCTTATGATATATATACATGTATATATATATATATATATATATATATATATATATATATATATATATATATATATATATGTGAAATGGATATTTGCGAGGGGTGATGCTGAATTTTTTGGTGGTCAACAAGTCACCCTACATACGATTTAAACATCTTAAGGCCGTTGGGGTAGACAAATGAAATCTGAAATCGCGCCTCTCCTCACGCCACCCGTCCCACCCCTCGATACTATGGCGATATCACAGTGCCACGTAAGAAGTGGCGAATTAAATTAACTAACAGGACACTGGTTTGTAAAAAGTATTCTTAAAGACCAAAAAAAGCATGCTGAATCTTGTGATGTTTGGTTTAGGTCACGCATTCATATCCTCCCGCCTGAAGGTTTCCTAGGTAACTCAGCGATCTAGGAGTGTCTACGGGAGCCGGGTAAATAAGAACACGAGACGCTACTATAAAAATAAGGGTCTTTATGCCCGTTCATTAATAATTAAACCTCATTCAGTTAATGCAATAGCGTTGAATCTATCCTGCGATCTTCAAGGGATCTGAATTTATTATTATACGGGAAACGCGGGAATGAGCCCTAGGCAGCCTCCCGGGAACTAAGCGGCCTGCCGATAGCGTCTAGCCCTAAATTAATCGGGGCGCAGGAGTAGGGACACTACGAGGGCTTCTCGGGAACCAAGCAGCCAACGGGTAGCGGGTTGGGTTAAGGGGAGTCCCTACGGTACGCGGTTGAGCGAGACGGGAATACGGGGAGCTATCAGGGCTTCTCGGGATCCAAGCAGCCGGCGGATAGCGGGTAAACTCGGAGGGGTGCACTACGAGGGCTTCTCGGGAACCAAGCAGCCAGCGGGTAGCGGGGAGAGGAGAGAGGAGCGACTTCTCGGCACAGTCGGAAACCACACCGGCCAAGGGAAGTTAGGAGGAGGAAGGGTAGATGGAGGGCAGAGCCGGGCGCGCGTGCGGAGCGCTACCGAACTCTGGTTCTCTTCGTTCGAGTCGTCTCACGGACCCCTCCAGAGGCCCGGAGGAAGCTTTACGTGGCTGGGCCACATTTAGCGGTATCAAACGCCGTCCGCTAACACGGGCGGGTAGCTGGGGTGAGCGTGGCTCGTCAGGTCCGGTAGTGGGGTGATCTGCTTCGTCCGTCGGCGAGGTCAGCCCTGCCAGGTGAGTTCCCGTTAGGGGAGGCCCAGCGAGCGACACTCAAGCCGACGGGGCAGGAACGTCCTAGTCTTGTTTTATGGGGGGACTAGCCATCTTGGTATAGATCGGCTAGTCCCCTGAGGATGATGAGGACTGGATTCTCTCCTTCTGGAATCGCAGCCAGGACCGCCTGAAGTATGGTGATACATTCGGCAATCACTTTTCCTGTCGCTGACTTGGCTGGGTGGTGGATTGGTGGGCAGGCGCAGGGCCTGCGTGCTCCTGGCTGGCGCAGTTGCCTGCTGCGTTGGCTGTGGCTGGTCTCATGGCGGTGGCTGTAATGATAGAGTAGATGGCGCTTGCGTCATGTAAACGTTGAGCTCCGTGTTTTTTATTTATTTAAAATAGTCATTATGCGCTATTTCCGGAGAATTTTAACTGAAAACGTTAAGAACAACGAACGTGAACTGTGAAAGTGTTATCCGAGTTCAATGTATTTCCTAAGTGTCACAAAAACTACGAGTAGTACTTGGTTAAGGTGTGCTGTGAACTGTGAACTAACTTAAAAAGCTCGTATATACGTGTCTTAATAGTGCTAATTACATATTTGAACATTACTCTGTTTTCTGAATAATAAAAAACATTAATTCAACTAAAAACAGTAAAGTATAGATGTAAAATAATTGCCGTGACCGTTAAAAATATTTAATTGTGTTGAACTTTGAGCTCACGTCCAGTTAACTCATCCAACAAAGAAAGCATTCTGCTCAGACGTAGCGGCCCCTATTATTGACTTTCTGTACCATCTGTTTGCGTTGCTTATTGCTCCACAACGCGCTAAACAAACTGTGTCGAGCATATCAGCGCCACCTTTTATGATCTACCCAAACTACATTGTACCTGTATACTACGCAGCTCACTCGATAATACTGTAAGCAAATTTCGCGCCTTGCGTGTAATGTCACTGTGGCTAAGTGGCATAAACAGGTGCTCTAGACGTCCTAACGACCCGAGTTCAATTCACAGCAGGCTTAATTTTTTTTTTCCGTCCTAATTTTGTGAAAATAAAATAGTTTTATGTTTAATGGACAAAATTACATGAGAATGTACGAACTGTTTTGAACAATAAGTGACACCAGTGTTTGTACGAAGTACCTATCATTGTTATAAATGAAGACACATTATATTTTATGCGCCGTTTTTAACCCAAGGTGGGTTAAAAACGGCGCACAACTCCTGCCAAAAATGTCATCAAGCGTATTAACCCGTAAAGCAACTACGCGCCAGCAGGAGTTGAAACTGAAAGTGGTCCTGGATGAACTTAAGCTCTACAAGAAGGAAAACGAGCAACTTATCAGTGGACGTCAGGACAATGAAGTGGAAGTTACAAAACTTGTGGAAAGAAATACTGTGTTGAAGAATGAACTGGCAACACTCCACAATAAATACATAGATAGTATGGGACAATGTGAACAATTACAGAGTGTAGTAGATATTTTTAATGACTGTGCTTCAACATATGAAAACACTTTGAAAAGAATCGCTGAGCTGGAAAGTGAACTTAGTGCGGCAAACCTGATGATAACTGAGCTCCGCACTCAATGTGAGTCTCACAGCAGCTCACCACCAGTAGCAGAGACATCTAAAATAGACCTGAGAAAGGATGACTCTCCAAAAGTGTGTCTTTTTAACACCGGCAAAAAGCTTAAGAAATATATCAGGCTAAAAAAAATCATGAAGCGATGCCAAAAAGTAGCTAACTACAAGCACAACATAATAAAAATCTAATAAAGGAACGCAGTGCACTTATACATGAACTGAATCAGTGCAAAAAAGATTTTGAAGACAATATTATTAATACGATTCTCACACCCGCAGCCTTCAAACGGACATAACCAGGTTAGAAGACTCACTGAGGAACATCAGTGCAATGTATGAGTGCACTAAACAAAATCGAGAGCACGTGGAGGCAACCTCGCAGCTGGTAGACATGCTACACGAAAATGAGGAGCTTATGTATTCGCTGATAAACAATATGCGTTCCGAGTGTGCCTGTATTGCGCCGCTACCTGGCAGCCCTCGACCTCGTGCATCTGTGACGCCGCGTGCGCCGAGACCGCTCTCGCTTCCCGCGCCGAGTCCACCTTCGCTGTATGTGCCTCGCTCGCCCTCGCCGCCCGCGCCATGCCTGTCCTCACCGTGCCTGCTGAGCCCGGCCTCTCCATGCGCACTGAGCACGGCCTCGCCAGGCCTCGCTTCGCCGTGCGCACGGAGCACGGCCCCGACGGGCCCCGCATTGCCGAGCGCACCAAGCAAGTGTTCGCCGCCCGCGCCGGGCCCCGCCTCGCCGTGCGCACGGAGCACAGCCTCGCCGCCCGCGCCGGGTCGCGCGCTTCGCCACGCGCGCCGCAGCCCTAGCCGCCGCGCCCATCGCGCGCCGCCCGCCGCGGCCGCGCCCCCAGATGACGCTCCCGGGCCCCTGCAGCAGCGATCCGAGTGCCGCATCTACGGTCGTCTATTCGGATGACCTGGGTATCGGCTTTGGATCCATGCATCAACATTTCCAGCAGAAGGTCAGGAACAACTGTTTACCCGGTGCCTCCATAGACTATTTTATTGACCGGTTGGCGAAGGACAATTTTAGTGCCAATACGACGCTAGTATTGCTACTAGGCAATAGTTTAAGTGTAAAGCCGTCTCGACTCGAGGCCCTGCTGCAAGGGTTGGCGGACATTGAACAGCGTGGAATTCGCAAAGTAATTCTATGTGCATTTCCATATTTGAAGTCAGTTTCCTATAACTATAATGTTAAAATTTCAAAGATGAATTCCATACTGTACAATGTTACATGTTACAACAGTAAATATCATCTGTTCGATATAAATAAGTTTAGCCATAGTGTTAGAATATACAAGGACCGACTGTACATGTCTCGAAAATGCAAATCGACAACAGCCGAGCTCCTCGCTTATAACATTGAATCTGGGCACTTTGACTCAGCAGGCAGTGGCAATGGTGTCGAGGCCGCGCGCGCGCCCTCACCCGACAACATCCCGCAGCGTTTAAACTGACTGCTCAGACAGCGGAGAAGCATCTTGAAATTAATTTAGTACACCAAAATATACAAGGCTTCTCCAGCAAATAATTAGAGGTAGGACTGTTTTTGGAATATCATGACGTAGATATAATGTATGTTATGGAACATTTTGTCAAGGAAAATGAATTACTGTTATTTAAATTCAACAAATACGACATTGTAAGCTCGTTCAGTAGAAAGACGGCCATTCACGGGGGGTCTCTCATAATAGTTAAAAGTAAGTATAAGTGTAAGGAAAGGAAAAATATAGTTAAACTTTCTATTGAACGAACTGTAGAAATATCTTGTGTGGAAATGCAGAGCCACATCATCTTATGTATATACAGACCGCCTTCGTCTGATTTTGGACAGTTTGAAGCTGTGATGGAAGATGCATTGAAACAAGTCTTTAACAGCAGTAAGGTGATTATAGTTTTTGGTGATTTTAATGTTAATATTTTAGACACTACACATACACATACAATACGATTATTGAATTTCTTTAAGTCTTTCGACTTGTTTCCGCTCTTCACGGAACCGACGAGAATTATAACTTTTTCTGATATTATAATTTTTCTAGCGGGGTTTCTCGCTTTCTCTAGTTTATTTTGAGAGGGGTTCCTTTCTGCCTCCTCACTTACGTACATTATAAGCGTGGCCTTGCGCCTCCTTTGAAACTTTTTTGGCTGGGCTGCGACAATGCCTTGCTTTTACTAAATCCTTTTTTGCGGGTTCTCTCGCTTTCTATAAAATTTTATTGGGCTGGGTCGTTTCAATGTTCCCGCCTCTTCCTAAACTTGCTTTGTAGGGCGATGCCCGTATTTAAACTAAAATCTCGGCCTCATGAGCTGATTTTAAATTTAGAGCCTT
Source organism: Epiblema foenella (assembly GCA_963556455.1). NCBI lineage: Eukaryota > Metazoa > Arthropoda > Insecta > Lepidoptera > Tortricidae > Epiblema > Epiblema foenella. Next base: position 3,318,655 of record OY747097.1, on the reverse strand, counting down.
ATCTTTGAGGTAGCGGCTGCGCCTTCCTCTTCTCTAAATATATACTAGCAAATTTGTTTGCTTTTAAAGCTTCATACCATTTAATTAAATCTTTCACCCGTCAGTGGGTTTCATAACTTCCTTTATAATGTTATAATTTCAACAACTGCGAGGAGATTCACCGAGCGTGCCACCTGTATCTTTCTGGGAGACCTGACTGCTGGTCTGCCAGTCTGGAGCCTGACGGCGGTGACTGTGGAGCGCGATAGACTAGCCCGGAGCTGACGGAAGATCTAGTTACTATTAGTGAGCCTTAGACATTCTCCAATCTAAAGGTCGGTGACATTTTCTTTTTATTTAAAAAGTGCCCTGAAACTTAGGTATAAAATAATAATCTTAGGTTTAATCTTAGACTAAACCCATAATTTCTGTCTGTAACTTGCAAATTAAGGAAAAAGCGCAATACAAACAATTTAGTAAATATTCCTTGTTTTCTTCCGACGACCCTAGTCTAGACACAAATTTAAAACCTCAGCGAAGGTAAAGACCTGGGCTTGAGATTAAAAGCTCCAGCGCTCTACATTCGGCTGACCTATCTGGTGATCTTTGGCTGACTCCTGGCGCCCGAATTCCTTAATTTAAATTTCTTTACTTATTTTTTTGGTAGTCAGTCTTAAGGCTCCATCTATCGCCATCTGGTGGAACTTTATTTATTTATAGTGGTAGATTGTTCGCCACTAAGTTAACTTTTGCTTTGTTGGGCTGGTAACCTCACCTCCATTCCAAACACGCAGCAATTTCGTTACAGACGGAAAGAGAAAAATTATGATGTTATTAATGAGGCACTAATTACTGTTGTGAACTGGTTTACAGCAAATAATTTACTCCCAAATTCCAAGAAAACAAAGTGCATCAAATTCACTTTGCCAAATGTTAAGCAAATAAACTATTCTAAGATCAAACTAAAGGATGATGAACTGGAATTTGAAGACAACACGGTGTTCTTAGGCATTACCTTAGATTCAAAACTGCAATAACTGTGTAACGTTCCCCCCCCCCCCAATTTTACTATACTTCTACTTACTACTTACTTAAATTACTTAATAATTAAATATACCTAAATTACCCCATATATACCTACCAAATCCATCTAATCCTAACTAGACGACCTAACCAGTACTTGACCCAACCTAATTTTCTTATTAGAATTCTAATACAAAATATTCTAATCTACCCCTACTACTCAGACTACTGTATTAAATATGCATAATAGTTAGTTAATATCTTGAATTGGATCAGAAAATTGGCCAAAAATGATCTTCTAGTGTGTTTGTAGAACCCAAAGTCATGTCCGAAATAGTAAACCAAAATCCTTTTCACATGGAGAGAAATAGTAATTTATCTAGTTAAACTTAATAAAATAACCTACAAAAATATGAAAATAATAATTAGAAATAGTAAAATGTATAATGTAATTTCCCTAATGATGTTCAGTATTGAATTCCGTTGATGAAGTAAGTCAAGGTCAATAATGATAATAATATGTCAACTGAAGTCAAAGTTAATTAATTTAATAATTTATTTCGAGTGGTTAAAGATAGTGCCCACTCCCCCATTCGTGGATCTCGACTTTCCTGACTGGCCAATCCTCCGCCACTCAGTTCAGAAGGAACTTTAATTAATTACTCATTTATTTATTTATTATTAAATTGTCACTTATAATTTATGTGACTTCAGTATCTTATGAGAGGACATTCGCAAAAGGGACCATTTACGGAAATACAAAATACTGGTAGGAGCAGTTAGCAATATATCCACTCTAGCCCCTTAGTATTCTGTAATATAATTTGATTTGTCGTTGAATTTAATTTAGTATACGATGAATTAATATATCCAGACTATTAATGTAGTATTCTATTTGATGAGAACTAATCAACTACGGCCGTATTTTGACCTAGCCTAAAATAAATCATTCATCGTTATTTTTGATGAAGTAGATTTCAAAAGGACTCTTTCCCTTTTGAAAGTAGTTTGAAATAGGTTGCGTTCATTTATATACAGAATCCAAAGAAACCAGAATAGCATCCATCACAAAGTGCTGAGGGAGCAAGCTAATATTTTCATTCATAAATATATATGTTGAATTTACATTTACTTTAATACATTGTGAGTTATTTATTTTAATTGTACCAGTAGAAATGCAAAGGAACAAAAGTATACATTGTTCGTATTTGTCAAGTAAGTTAGTCAGTGTCTTATATAAATATATATAATATACCTAGCCTAACAATAATTCCTAACTCCACTATCAATCTAGCAAACAAAATAATAAACCTAGTTAATCCCAAACCTAACTACTTCTAAACGCCATGACTATCCCAATTAAGCCATACCAAATATTTACAATAAATTGATTTCCTAGCTAACAAATGAGCAGGAAAACACATGGCATTTAATAAAATGAATACAGTAAAAACCAAAACTAAAATACATAGCCTAGTCAATTGTCCTAGCCCTGACAGCTACACTAATCAACTATTCTAACGATATATTTGCAAGCTAGGAACCCGTGTTCCACATTTAAATTATCCGCGTAAAGATATTTCGAAAGTGCAATGAAATATCTTTATCTAGGCTAAAGCTAAACTACATCGGGTAGGAAATGCCCTTCTAACCTATCACCCTATTTCCCGTGTGCTTCAGTGAGACTGTACTGGGGATTGGGACAACAGATCTCACTGAGAATAAGTCTGAATATATAAGTAAATAGATAAAGAGGTCTGAGTAACTTGAGAACTTAGAATGCCTGGTGAGACATCCCAAACCATCAAGCCATCAGGGAGTTTGAACCGTCTCTTCAGTAAAATACGGTGTGCAAGTCGACCACTCCATATCGACAGTTAAATAGTTATAAATAATAAAAGACACCCTTTAAAATGAATAGTCTATCGTTAACATCGCAAGATGACCCGACTACACACTTTAAAGGTCCAAGTCGACTGTACTTGGTGATCAGGCTAGGTTCTCTAGACGTCTAACGCCAATAAATATGTAACAAAACTTGAACAAATTCTAATAAAATAACATTAAATTTGAAAGGTAATTCCAACTGAAACTCAAACTAGAAAGCAAAATATTTATATGAAAATAAACACACAACAAGGAACTTCACTGTCTAATAAATTTAAGTGCACTAATGATTTAAATTGAATTCTATAAATAACTAGTGAATTTAGGAAATTACACACAAAATATCACTATTAAACCCCACTAAAGTTACAATACATCATATCTGAACATAGACTAAACCAGTACAACAGTATACTAGCTCAATCCAGGCCCAGACATAACATAGGCAACCTAAGTTAGAACCTATTACCCAGCTAGAGAAACGGTCTGACCAGTCTCGCGACCCAAGAAAGAATCCACTCCCGAAATCATGGTCCCTGACTTCATGGAGTCTACATCCACCCCGCACTCCCCTCGTAACTAGAGTCTGAAACTGTAAAACCAAGGTTTTAATTACATATAAATTTACTATTTTATACTCTATTCCCTTTATAATTAAGGCCAATACAGATACTAAACTATTTTGCCAAATATGGTCTCATGATACTTGACAAATCTTACAACCTGTTTTTACTGTCCTTGAAAGTTACAGTGATTCGACCAATTCCGTACTCTTATAAAAATAAGGTTTAATTTAGTTTGAATTTCTAATTGTTTATATTCGATTAAACTGTAGATTTAAGTTTGTTTTTTCTAGCTACCAATCTTAACATGAGAAGTGTTATGCTATAACCGGTCGGGGGCACGCTCATTTTCTATAAACGTAACTTACATTGCATAATATCATACCGCCTCAAACGTCGCCTCGATCGAACCTGTGCTTATCTACGGATCGCTTAGAATTTACTACAATCTTTTTTCCGCTAATAAGTACCTAGTGCGTGTGAGTTAAAGTGCATATTAGTCTGTCATTATTTGAGCAAGATTATAATGTCCACTTTTAATAGAATACGATCGCCGAATAAACCATTTGGATCGAATCCTGAGCTTCAATCAGACATCCAGGACCTAAGTCCTTCACACAGTGTTAACCAGCGGAAAAGAAAACATACGGATAGATGTGACATAGACTTGTCCGACCTGAAAACAGAAATAACAGAAATGTTTACCGTCATCAAAGCGGAATTAAAGTCACTGCAATCGACTAACTCCAAGATTCACAACTCCATTTCAGAACTAAAAACACAGCAACGAGAAATATTATCGGAATTTAATGACTTGAAGATCTCTGTTGAATTTGTGGCTGATAAACAACGCGACCAGGAAAGGCAAGTCACAGAACTAACCTCAAAAGTGTCAGACTTAGGTAAGAGGCATGCTGATTACGAGACATTGAACAACAAATATGACCTACTATTACTTGATATGGAAAAACAACAACAATATGCTCGTATCCAGAATCTCGAGATCACTGGCATGCCAGAATCGAAGAATGAGAACCTGCCGAATATCATAATATCTATTGCCAAACACGCAGGAGTAGAACTAACTCCAAACGACATTGATCATGCAACCAGAGTACGGCCAATGGCACCTCGAGAGGGTCGTCCAAGGGCCATCATAGTTAAGCTCAAGAACCGTACACATAAAATCAACATCCTAGCAGGGCTGCGTAGGACCCGTGGTGTCTCCACGAGCGATGTCGGCCTCCATTGCGAAGCTCGTAAACTATACGTCAACGAACACCTTATACCTACAAGGAAACAAGTGCTCAAAGAGTGTAAGACCACAGCAAAGAACCGGGGCTACGAGTTCGTCTGGGTTCGCGACTGCAACATTTATGCCAGGAAGTCCGACGGTGCCCCTGTCTTGCTACTCGAGACCCTCAAGGATATTAAGAAGCTGTTATGAATTGAGATGGATTTATTCATTGAATTATTACTGGTATCTTCATCTTTATTTTGTTCTTATGTATTAAATTTAAAACACATAACGACTTACCTATATACACACACTCACACATGTAATTCACACACCTCCAATTGCACCAAAACATGTATTTGTGCACCGATTAACTGTTTACACGATGCTATCACTTTATTGTCTTATAAATCCGACATTTACCTAACTTTCATTACTTCCAACAAACACAATACAGAATACTTATTATTAACTATATTTACAATAATCTTGCCTGTGAACAAATATAAACTGCGAATTACGTGGTTCCTGTTTCAAGGAGGAATTAAAGACGGTGTGTTCTATGCGATTTCTAACTATAAACTAATTTATTCTTCAATACAAAACCTATATTGTCACATAACTATCTGGCATATATCAATACACAGTATGAATACTACTCGATGCAACCGGGCTCACATTACCGCGAATGTAACTGCCTTACTTAGCAACACATACGGTTTATTGAAATCCCAACGTCTACAAAAAGTTGTTTACATCTCCTGGCTCGCTAAATCGATGCGTTTTACTACTTTACGTAAATACATGGTCTTGACATGGTTCACGATTAATGTTTTATTTGTTTTTATGCATCTACACAATTTGTATACACATATATTGCCATGCCCCTAAACATGTATTACCAAAATGTGCGCGGTCTGCGCACAAAAACTTCTGACTTTTATAGAAGTATCTTACTACATAACTATGATATTTATATAATTACCGAAACCTGGCTTCACGCGGGCATATTTGATAGCGAATTATGTAACTCACAATATGATGTCTTTAGATTGGACCGAAACTTGAACCTGACGAATGTAACTATGGGTGGCGGAGTCATGGTCTGCGCCCGGCGCGAACTGGGAGTATCTCTGCGCGTAGACAGATCAACTCCCCCTACCGAGCTACTATGGGTAACAATCCCTTCTAAGGCTATTAATACCAACTTTAATCTTAATATTGCCACAGTTTACTTACCACCTAATTATCGCACATTACCTATTGATATTAATAACGTTATTGAAACAGTGTCACTAGTACATCAACAAAATACTCAGGATTATTTAATGGTTATTGGCGACTTTAACTTGCCTTGCATAGAATGGGGTAGTGACGGACCAACTTATTTAAAAAAGGGTTCCGCTGAAATTCAAAAGGCGGGCATTGAACTGACCGAAGAATTTTCATGTCTAGGCTTGGAACAACGCAATTGTATAAAAAATGCAAATGGGAATACGCTTGATCTTGTCTTTAGTAATTTCTGTCTTGGCATAAATAAGCTAATTACTCCAATATTGAAGGAGGATAAAGCACACCCCAGTTTTTCTATCATACCATTCGATTTAAACATTACCCCTCTGAAAGAAAACTTTACCACAAAAATATTATATTTTAAAGGTGACTATGAAAAAATAAACAGCTACCTTAATGAAATAGACTGGTATCAGTTGTTTTCGTCGTGTAATTCAATTAACTGTGCAGTAGATTGTTTTTATAAAAAACTATATGAGAGTATATCATTATTTATTCCCAAAGTACAGTCTAGTCATGCCTCTAAACTATATCCACCTTGGTATAGTAAAACTCTCATAAGTTTGATACGTTGCAAGTGGAAGGCTCATAGAAAATGGAAACGTTTTCAGAATAACCTTGACTACCTAGAATTCTCTTACTTGAGGCGAAGAGTAAATCAATCAGAGATAGATAACTACAACAAATATATAATATCAGCGCAAGAACAAATTAAAATAAATCCGAAAAAATTGTGGAGTTATATTAAATCAATGCGTAGAGGCTCAAATTATCCCAAAACCATGACTTTTGGCAATGAATCCTTCAGTGAGGGCATAGGTATTTGTAATGGATTTATTAACTTTTTTAAAAGCGTGTATGTTGAACCGGACAACAACTATGATGCAATAAATCTGAATATACCCACTATAACAGGAGATGTAAACACCATCGGTCACATCGTTGTTCCAACTTATACAATAGCTAGGTTACTTGAAAATATTGACATCACAAAATCAGGCGGTCCAGATAATATACCGGCACACTATATACGTAGCACAGCTAAAACTATAAGTGACCCATTGTCCATCCTAATAAATCGTTCTCTATCGGAGGGTATATTTCCCGATAAATGGAAGGAGGCAAATATCATACCAGTGCATAAAAATAAATCAAAAACAGTTATTGAAAATTACCGACCAATATCAATATTGAACATATTTAGTAAAATATTCGAAAAAATTGTTTATGACTACGTTTATCCTATTATATTGCAAGGCATCAGTTATAACCAACATGGTTTTCTTAAGCGCCGGTCTACGATAACTAATCTGGCGGAATTCACTAACTATGTCCTAAATAATATGGAGGGAGGTGGACAGATTGACGTGGTCTACACCGATTTCGAAAAAGCATTCGACCGGGTAAACCACGTCATCTTGTTGGCCAAATTAGAAAAGTTGGGAATACACGGCTGCCTACTAAGATGGATAAAATCATACCTCTCCAATAGATCGCAGATTGTCACAATTGGTGGCTATAGGTCGAATCGCATATATGTTCCATCTGGCGTTCCTCAGGGATCCCATTTGGGTCCTCTTTTTTACAATGCATACATATTTGATATTTACACTTGTATTGACTCACCTGTAGAACACCTTTTATATGCTGATGACAAAAAAGTATTTCTCAAAATCAAAAATCCATCTGACTGTCTCCTTTTGCAAAACTCATTGGATTCTCTAGTAGAATATTACAAAAGAAACAAAATCACAGTAAATGCATCTAAATGTCAAGTGATAACTTTTTCTAGGAAATCATCACCTATCCAGGCTTCCTACATTATGAATAATATTAAATTACAACGAGTCCAATTAATAAGAGATCTAGGAGTTTTATTAGATAGCAAAATGTTAATGTCTGATCATATTGACTGTATAATAAATAAAGCTTACAAGAACTTGGGTTTCGTCATGAGGGTCTGTAAGGCATTTAATGATCCCGGTTGCATCAAAACAATTTATTTTACTTACGTACGCAGTGTCTTAGAATACGCATCCAATATATGGTCCCCGCACTACATTACCTACAAATCACGCCTCGAAAGGCTACAGCAGAGGTTTCTAAGATACCTAAATTATCGTACAAAATGTGTATCGGTCAGTTATAAAAATAGTTGTAAGCAACACAATGTAATGAGTTTAGAGGATAGAAGAGTCTTGCTTGATATGGGTTTGCTCTATGACATTGTCAGAAGTTGCATAGATTGCCCTAACCTTGTATCAGAAATCAAATACTTTACACCCAAAACAAACACCAGGCATCCACGCCTTTTTAGTCTACCATGCTGCCAAACTAACTATGCTAAGAATTGTGTAATATATAGAATGACGAGGACTTACAACATTCAGTTTAGTGATATTGACCCATTTGTGCATAACAACAAAATAACGTTCAAAAGTGCAATAGCAAATAAAATGTATAAGATTAATGAAGATGAATGAACATGCTCATACACAATTACATCCACATCAACAGACACAACACACACACACACATACACACACACGCACACTCATACACACACACGCACTCACACTCCTCTTTTTATAAAAAGTAATTTCTAAGCAAATTCGGAAGATGTGATATGTATCTATTAAGGAGACCTGTCATTGGCTTCACATTTGTATCCTAGTTATAAGTCTATTTGTTTGTTAAAGCTGTTGGTCTTCTAATAAAATAAAATAAAATAAAAAATAAGTCTCACCCCCCCTCCCCTGACAAACATGGAAGTGTCGGTTTGCCGTATATCGATGGAGGGCCACCCCCGATATTGATTGCGTCAACCTACCTTTCACCTCAACGTGACTTACTTAAGACTGACCTCGACTCACTAGCCTCCCTAGGTCCTTCGGTCATCGTGGCCGGGGACCTAAATAGTAAGGATATTAACTGGGGTTGCATTGCAACCAATCCCAACGGCAATCGGCTTCATCACCTTTTGATCGATAGCCTCCCTTTCGATCTACTCGCTCCATTAGAACCGACTCATTTCCCCCATAACGTAGAGCACCGACCTGACATACTCGACATAGCACTCCTAAAGAACGTAGCGTTAACTCTGCGTTCTATAGAAGTGATACACGAACTTGACTCGGACCATAGGCCAGTTCTTTTGAGACTAGGACCTCACCCTAATAATGCACCTCGTACCAGAACACTCGTGGACTGGAATAAGGTACAATCAGGTCTCTTACAGACAGATCCTCCCCTGCTTAGAGACATCCCTGACTGCATAACTACTACTGAACAGACCGACCAAGCGATCGATTCTTTCACCAACTATCTCAACACTGTTCGAAGTGAGGCCTCAAGGGAGGTGTCGGCGGAGGATATCCAAAACCGACCTCTGCCTAGGGAATTGAGGGAGTTAGTGACTAGAAAAAATCGTGCAATCAGGACTTACTCCAACCACCCTTCTGCTGAAAACCGTCAAATCCTGAGGGAGTTGTGTAACGAGTCCAAACAGAGAATTGCCGAATTTCGGGAGAACTCGTTCAGGGATCTGATGGGTGAGATCGCTCCTAGTCATCTGGCTTACTGGAAACTAGCGAGATCTCTCAAATCAGATGCCTGTTGGACCATACCCCCCTTGGATCGTCCGGATCACCCTACCCCTGCTTTCGAGGATAGTGAGAAAGCCGAATGCCTTGCGAGTAGCTTAGAGTCCCAATGTTCGCCTAGTCTCCTACACACCGACGAAGCCCATATTAGATGGGTCGATTCCGAGGTGGACAGGAGATCGCGTCTCCCCGTAACTTCACCCATTTTACCGGTGTCGGTTAAGGAAGTCAGTGACTTAGTCAGGCGTCTTCGTGTTAGGAAGGCTCCGGGTGCGGATGGTGTATCCAATCGTATCCTGAGACTTCTCCCTGAAACCCTCCTCCTCATTTTGGTCGGCATCTTCAATGCCACGCTGACCAATGCTCACTTTCCAGCCGCGTGGAAAGGTGCAACGGTCATAGGGATAGCGAAGCCCGGTAAGCCCCGGACTTTGCCTGCCTCTTATAGGCCGATCAGCTTGCTTAGCTCTCTAGGAAAGCTATATGAGCGGATCCTTCTCACTAGGATTCTCAAATTTACGGCTGAGAATAACGTCATCATCGACGGGCAGTTCGGCTTTAGATCCGCGCACTCGTGCGTCCAACAGGTGCACCGCGTCACGGAGCACATGCTGGACGGTTTCTCTCGATTCCAGGGGCTCAGGACCGGTGCAATCTTTCTCGACGTGGCGAAAGCATTCGACAAGGTCTGGCATAACGGGCTGATATACAAGTTATATCATCTCGGTATGCCTGATAGACTCGTACTCACCATACGAGATTTTCTCAGGGATCGAAGCTTTCGATACAGACTAGAGGGAACGTACTCGGGCCCACACCCCATCCGGGCCGGAGTCCCGCAAGGCTCCGTGCTCTCTCCCACTCTTTATTCGTTATTCACGAACGACATTCCCAGGCACCCTAAAGTGCAACTGGGGTTGTTCGCGGACGATACTGCGCTCTTTACGACTCATTGTAAGTATACTTTTATCCGGCGATACCTCCAGGAGGCAATCACTGACCTAGGTCGTTGGTTTAATCTTTGGCGTATCGAAGTCAATCCGGAGAAAAGCACTACGATAGTATTCCACCCGTCTGACCGTGTTAGCACGGAAAGGCGTGTGGCTCCGATCCAGATGTTTGACCGGCCCATCCCCTGGGCCAACGAAGTCAAATATCTTGGAGTGACCCTCGACAGAAAACTGACTTTCCGTAGCCACATCAGTAGGGTACGCAACCGTGCGTTGTTCGTGCTAGGAAGGCTTGGGCCGATGATTAACAAGTTTAGTAAAATGTCACTTAGAAATAAGCTGACACGCTACAAAACTTGTGTTCGTCCAATCATGTCTTATGCAAGCGTAGCTTTTGCTCACGTGCCTATGACATCGCTCAAGCCGCTTCAGGTCATTCAGAATCGTTTTCTCCGTAGGGCGACTGGTGCTCCGTGGTACCAGTCGAACCTCACATGTCTGCACCTCGACATGGGGATTAGCACTATGTATGGTTTCTTTAAGCAGACTGCCAGACGTTATTTTGACAACGCTCCCCATCATAGGATTCCGTTAGTTAGGAAGGCTGTCGACTACGTTCCCATCCCTCCCCCTCTGTCGTTACTCGGCGATCACTGATTAGGGGCTGCACGGTCCGGCGTCCTAGGCACACACTTACGGACCCGGACGACGTAATCACAGCGTCTATCGAAAGATGGAACGCTGCGCTTACGGCGTCCAACTCTGACACGACGCGTACAGTCAGGTTCAAAAAAAAAAAGCTATAACCGAATGTTTGGCAAGCTCGTAATGCAGCCGGTTCATTCATTCATTCATTTCTTTATTGATAAAATATTGCATTTTACAAGTCATGATTATAGGTATAGGAACATTATTATAATTTCTACATTTCGTGTCACTTATCATTGATTAATAATAATTATAATAAATTTACAATTTAATTATTTATATTTATATTTCATGTTCTGTGAAATTAATTATTCATTTTAGGTTTCAGCAGCCGCTTCCGACGAATTCGTCAATGCTATAATACGCTTGGTCAGTTAATAGCGTTTTAAGTTTATTCGCAAACATTCTGTTACTATCTGATTTAGATATTTAAAGTGGGAGAGAGTTGTATAATTTGACCCCTATGACACCGAGTGACTTCCGGGATTTGGCTAGTCTACGTCTAGGACATATTAGAATATTTCGCCTGCGAGTACTCCTACTATGGGCGTGAGACGTGTCAAAGCTGGGTAGGTTAGCTCTTACGTACTTACATGCGGTTAAGATGTACACTCCTGGCAGTGTAAGTATTTTGGACTCCCTGAACAGGTTTTTCGCAGGGTGGTCGTAAGGTTTGCGTGTGATTATCCTTACTGCTCTCTTTTGTATTCTGAATACGTTATCGCGATCCGCCGCTGTGTACGGTGTACTAATAATGTATATTTTAAAACCTCTTACAGCCTTGTAATAAAGTTCAAGATCGAATAAAATATATTTTGTTTTCTAATGTTTCAATAACTAAATTAAGTTGGTATTCTAATAAATCTTAATCACTTCCAATAATTAAGACCTTTGTGAAATTTTACACTCGTGGGCGCTTGGAAAAAATAAGATGATTTAAAAATAGAATTATAATATAATTGTTTACATATTTTGAAACAAATCCAGTAAATTCTGGTTTGTTACAATCTGCCCCCAAAGTTAACTGAAGTTTAAATATGTAAACATATCGTTGCTTTTCAAAAACAACGCTGTATCTTAAAAAATGTGTTTTTTCAGGAGAGAGGTTTGAAAGTGGAACAGAAATGATTTTATAATATTTTTTATTTAAAGTAACATAAACGAAATCCTCTTTTTGTAATACCTTCATAGTTTATTAGAGTATATGACAAACCAAAGAAAACTAAGATAACATAAAAATGTAATATTAAAAACCCCAAAATTAATAACATACTTAGAGTTGTGACTTCATATTTAGAGGTTGTTCAAACGTTTTTATGTGCAATAATGTCACAATACGTAATACTGAAACATTATGGTTTATTATTATGATGAATAACGGCTTATTCGTCTTTAAGACATATTTTTGTATATCATGTATCAGCAATAACGGAGTATTACGTTTTATATACCATAATATTTTTTAAAACTTTGCATAATAATGGCATAACAGGATATGCGTCATAAAAAATAATACAATTATATCGCTAATATTGAGGTATTGTTGATTAGTTCGATATCTTTTTGGTATTTTCACTAAATTATTTTCTTATAGAAACATTAATACAAATATTTCTACTGTTATAATATCACAATAATGCAATTTATATCAAATTTATATGCAATTTACTTTCAAGCTGAATGAAAGCATGCGATGACATCCTTTAGTAGCAGAAAGTATGCGATGATATATATTTTAACATCTGTAAACATGGGAAAACATTCTTTGACACCTGAAAACATGGGATAGTATACAATAACAGTTGAAATAATGTAATGTCATAACTGAATGAACGCAAGAGACGACATACTTTAGCGGTAGAAAACATGCGATGGTATCCTGTAGCAGCTGAAACTAAGTGATGACCTGATGACACTTTATAGGAGCTCAATTAAAGTGTTTAATTGTTTATAATATATCATTATAATATAGCCATGTTAAAATATTCTTATCATAGAAAAAGTATTGTACGTGTCGCATGTCTACACCGTGAAAAGTCACCGTATGTTGAGAAGCTATTGCACCACGGCTTATAGTCAGTGTGCCTGATGACTTAGATACAAGGATATATCTTACAAAAACCTCTTTAATTAGGAAGGTCTTCTATCATTTAATGGTGCACTTTAACAAGGAAACCAGCGGATAGATAAGAAACGTTTTTATAGTGTACGACGACGATTACTGGGAATCGTAGGAACACACAGTGATCCCCGAGAAGACTTAACTACTCTGAAAATACAATGCTCATCCACCGAATTTTCCGAATTTTCCTACCACTCCACGTTTCCAATACTGGCTAAAGGCTGCACAGTCGGTCGATTATGGCCGACTGGCTGCGGCTTGTCGGTCTTCCTTACCCCTCACAGAGCGTGTCGCTCCTCAGTAATTTGTGCCCCCTGGTATATCCGGCTCGTCCGGGCCAGACTTGCTTCCTGGCTGGGTACTTATGTTCTTGTTGTTCATGACAACCTTTAGCAGCTAAATGAAAGCTTGAGATGACATACTTTAGCGGTTGAAAACCTGCGATGGTATCCTATAGCAGCTCAAATTAAGTGATGACCTGATGACACTTTATAGCAGCTGAATGAAAGCATGCGACTAGCAGCTGAAAACATGAGATGGTATCCTATAGCAGCTGAAAGTAAGTGATGACATCATTTAGCAGCTAAATGAAAGCTTGTGATGGCATAACTTAGCAGCTAAAAGTATGCGATAGCATACTCTGACTCACAATGCGTATGTCGACAAGCTTCTAGCATCACATAGACAAATCTAAATTTTGGAAATTAATTTGCTCTGCTACAGTGACTGGTTATTTGTAAGTCCGTTTTAAAGTAATGAAATTTCCTTTAGAACGGAATAATTCTTCAACAACGGGTAATGGTTTAATGACAACTTTTTCGTCATGGTCGGTTTCGTTGCTGGGAGCTAAGGCGTTTGTAGTACATGTTTTAGTATCGGTCTTTTAGCAATATTTGGATTTATCTGAAGATATTGAAACACGTGTCCATAACCCATAACATAATGAATAAATTATATAAATAAATATCTGTGGACAAATTTACAAAGCTCGACCTAGTCTCAAACTAAGCAAAGCTTGACGATGTAGATAATTACATAGATAAAAGATACTTAACTCCATGGAAAAAACCAAGACTTAGGAACAAATATTCGACCTCATCTACCTTCGTAGGCAAGATCACCGCCAAGTAAGCTGCTTCGTAGGCAGCGTCCACCAACTAGGCTCAAGTGCTGGTCATCAATGCCGCTTGCGCGTGCAGTGTGCACCTCGCATACAACTAATGAGATGTACAACGACTAATGAAAGTCAGTAGTCGATAGCACAGTCGTTTTACCGCTTGCGGTATAACGGCCGGTGAAATCAGGCTGGTCGTTAGCGAGCTGGGGTACGAAAGATTTCCAAAACGCATGCCATAGCGCCCGCATGCGGGGAGTCGGGCCCTATCAACCAATGAAAATGCCTCTTTACTTGTTATACAGCATGCGAGGAGCACCTGCATGCAGTATCTATATCGACCGAGTTAAAGCAACGAAATCGGCTCCCCGCATCCAGGTGCTTTTGCATGCCGTTTTAGTCACCCCGCATGCGGGTCAGTGGGGTCATCGATCCATGAAATTGCGCATTTGCTCAGGCGGTGTTTGCCTGGCGCATAGAACAAGAATAAGAGTAAGAAGGAGAAGAGAGGGGCCAGTTTTACAAGCTACTGTTTCAATAGTTTCAATAAGCTTCCTATAACGCTACACTGCAAGTTAAATAACACAATAAGTTATATAACTTGCAGTGTAGTGTTACAGGAACCTTATTAAAACTATTGAAACAGCTCACTATTAACATTTTTTAAATAAAATTATTACTTAATTCATATTACAATTGTCATTTTTTAAATAACACTGTCCGAATTAGTTTACTACAACAATAATTAATTTACTCTTATCTAGTACATAGGCTTATTTTGCTAACAAGACCTTGTTCGTATCTACGCTTTTCGTGAACACAGGTGCATTTGTTGTTATGTCAAAATACTTGCACATACTTTCTCTTGAATAATGTCCCCACCATAAATGTAACACTATTACACAAATATTTGATTGTACTCTGATGAACTATTTCACAATACTACACTTTTGCACAAATAATAAATGCGTGTGTGCGTATTTATTTCGCTATGTGCCAGTAGTCAGCAAAGTGTCTTGGTTTCGGCGTCAAAAATTACGGTTTAATTGGCCCGCGGACGGTCTTGCCCATTTTTTGACGTAACCCGATGGGAGTTTTATTCACGATAAACTTCTGCGTGTTTCGCGTTTAGTCCTTTAGTTAGTTGCAAAACGTAGTATTTCGGAATAGTGCGTTATTCTAGAAAAGCAACGATATATTTACGAAAGTTAACTTTCAAATAAAAGAAAAAATAAAACAAAATATGATAATATTGAAATCAAATCATGACTATAAACTTATTAACATTCATCCCGTCGTGATCGCCTTTTTTTTTAGCGGCGGGTGTGTGTGTGTGTGTGTGTGTTTAAACCAAACAGAAGAATGAAACATATTCAAGAAAACAAGATTCCAAATTCAATATGTTAGAAATTAACAATTACTGGCCTAACAAGTTAATCTTGCCTCTACAAGAGAATTAAAGTGTAGTATTTGCTCAGGTAAATGAAACAACGTCCATTCGTGTTGGCAGTTTATTCCGAACTGAATGTACCCACATTACATTCCTCCACGCTAAATTAATACTAAACCTAAAACTAATGACAATATATTAAATCTTATAATTAGGCTTATTGAGTCTGCATTGTCTGACAGGGCGGGCTCGGGGTGTACTGATCTGGGGCGGGAAATAGAACCTTTCCGGCGAGCCTTGGTCAGCCGCCGGCGGCTCCCGGGTCTCCTCCGCCTCGCGATCCGGCTCCACGGGGCCCGCCGCACTCTCCGACTGGGCACCTGTTTCGACTAGTTTCAAAGCTGACTGATTATCTGAAAGATCGGCCTCTGATTTTTGGTCTAACTCTATTGGGGCGGAAACTAATGACAATCTCCCGTTACTTGTTCGTTTACGTAACTGATCAACATGTCTGTGCACTATTTCTCCATTGTTTCCTACCACTTTAAAGTTACTCGGTCCTAGAACGTCCACCACTCGGCCTGGGCCCCACTTCTCCCCTTTCAAATACTTCCTGTACCAGACCTGTTCTTCCTTATCTAAATGCCTACCAACTCCCGCAGATGCCTCCTGCTGGCGAATCTGAGCCCTTCGCACGCGGCCCTCGCTGTCCGGTTTAATAATATCTAACCGAGTCCTAATAGGCCTTCCGAGAAGAAGCTTAGCTGGGCTCTGGCCCGTTGTTGAATGTTCTACATTCCTGTAATGGATTAAAAATGCCCCTATAGCCCTATCAATATTACTTCGTTCTTGAATGGTCTTCTTTATTACGCGTTTAATTGTCCTGACTGCATTTTCAGCTAAGCCGTTTGAAGCCGGGTGGTAGGGGGCCGTGAAAACATGTTCTATCCCATTGTATTTATTAAAAAGTTCAAACTCCTTCGATGCGAAATTGGTACCGTTATCCGTAACAATCTGACGCGGTAATCCCCACCTACTATATAACTCGTATAACTTATCGATTAAACACTGGGCCGATATCGTAGTCATACTAAATACTTCTATCCATTTGGACATTGCGTCTACGACGACCAAGTACGTTTTTCCCGCCACGGGCCCCAGGAAGTCGAGATGCAGGCGCGCCCAGGGGCGCCCGGGCCACGGCCACAGGCGCGGCGCGTCGCGCGGCGGCGCGTCCGCCTGCGCCGCGCACGTCGCGCACCCACGGCAGGCCGCCTCCACTGCCTCGTCCAAGCCCGGCCACCACACGTAACTCCTAGCTAGTGACTTAGATTTAACTATTCCTATGTGAGGCTCATTAATCATTGCCAAAACCCGCTCCCTACAATTTTCCGGCACTACCAGTCTATGTCCCCACATTACACAATCTAGCTCCTCATATAATTCATTCCGCCTGTTCCAGTACGGTCTCAAGTTATCAATTTCGCATTCCGAAGGCCAACCGTCTCGAATGTAATGTAAAACTTTTGATAAAGTAGGGTCCCGTAAGGTGCTCCGCTTAATAATATTATAATCTAATAACAGATGCTCCTGCACGAAATGTAAATAAGTCTGCTCCGGCACGGTCGGTGTGCGTTGTTTACTATTTCCGATCAGTAATCGAGATAAGCCGTCCGCGCCGTTTTCATTTGTTCGCACATACTCAATATCGAATAAATAGGCAGACAAAATAATAGCCCACCTCTGCATCCGGCTGGCCACCATGGTAGGTATTCCCGTGTTAGGCCCGAAAATTGACACTAACGGTTTATGGTCGGTACGTAATGTGAACCGTCGGCCGTATAAATATTGGTGGAATTTGTTGACACTGAATATAATCGCTAACGCTTCGCGGTGTATTTGTGAGTAATTCTTCTCGGCATCGTTGAGGGAGCGCGACGCGTAGGCGACCGGGCGCTCCACGCCGCCGCCGTCGAGCTGAGACAGCACGGCCCCCACCCCGCGCGCGCTCGCGTCGCACGTTACTAATAGGGGTTTACTCGGGTCATAATGAGCTAACACTTCCGCGCCCGATAATGTTTGTTTAATTTGTATAAACGCATTCTCACATTCTGCCGTCCAATGCCATATCTTATTTTTTTTTAGTAATTCGTACAATGGGGCTAATTTTGCACTCATACTCCGTACGAACTTCCCATAAAAGTTGAGTACGCCTAAAAACGAGCGCAGTTCTGTAGTATTACTGGGCCTCGGTATATTTGTTATAGCTTCTACTTTCGACGGGTCCGTTCGAATGCCCTCGCTATTAATTATATAACCGAGATATTGGACTTCGTTAACTAAGAACACACATTTATTACTTTTCAACTTAAGGCCTGAGTTACGTAACCGCTCGAAAACTGCTTTGAGCGCCTGTAAGTGATTCTCTTTGGTCCTGCCTCCTATAATGACATCGTCTAGGAATATTTCTACGTCTGGAATGCCTTGTAATAAATTGCACATTATTCGTTGGAATATTCCCGGGCTCGATGCCAATCCGTAAACTAATCTGTTGTACCTATACAACCCCCTGTGCGTATTAATGACCGTATATTTCTTAGTATCGTCTAACAGTATTTGGTTGTACGCTTGGGATAAGTCAATTTTGGAGAAATAGCGCGCCCCGCTCAACTTCACCATAAGATCATCAATATGAGGCAGAGGGTACCGATCGATCAGCAGAACAGGGTTAACCGTCGCCTTATAGTCGGCGCACACTCTCAGAGAACCGTCAGCCTTGTTTACCAGTACCAGCGGTGAAGCCCAGTCGGAGCAGTCGACGGGCTCAATGACGCCGTCGCGAAGCATGGAGTCCAGCTCGGCGTCCAGGCGGTCCCGCAGCGCGTAGGGCACCGGCCGCGCGCGGTGGAACACCGGCGCCGCCCCCTCGCGAACCCGCAGTGTCGCCGTGCCGCCCGTGTACTTCCCGAGCCCACCGCTGAACAGCTCCTTATATCTATCGAACAATTTGTTTATTTCGTTACACATTTCATCTTTATGGGTCGTTACATGGTTACATGGATTAAACGATGGTATTTTAATACTTAGTTCGGTCAACCATTGTCGCCCCAGTAACGATGTTGTGCCGTTTTCGATAACAAACAATTCCAGTTGTTTTTGTGTCTTACCCCACCGAACCAATGGTTTAATACAGCCTAGAGGTTTTATTTTGGAACCATCATAAAACTTTAACACTAGTTCGCTGTCACTAATTTCATGGTTACTAAAGTATCTATTATATAGTTCCTTACTTATACACGACACTGCCGTTCCGGTGTCCACTTCCATTTCAACATTTTGTCCATCGATTGTGATAGGTAAACTCACCGGCTTGTAGTCATTTAGGCACAGATGATGGAAGTCCTCTTCCGGTGTCCCCTCATCCGAGACGTTCCCGCCCTCGCTGTGGTGCAGCGGAACAACTGCATGAGCACCGCCCTGACCCGGGCACACGCGCCGCAGGTGGCCCCTACGCCTGCACATGCTGCATACGTAGTCCCGGAACCGGCAACCCCCATAGTCGTGGGTAGTGGCCCCGCAACCAGCACAATTATGTTGTCGACTACCGCTTCCCGGCCTGGTCTGCCGCTCGTCGTAGCGCATTGTCCCGCGGCCGGCCGCCGCTCCCCGGGCCCGCGCCGCGCCCGCGCGCCTGCCCGGCGGCCCGCGCTGCCCCGCGCCCTGCTGCGCCAGCGCATGCACCGCCATCGCTTCCCCGGCTCCCGTCCCGGAGCCGTTGTCCCTGCCCGACGACCCCCCCGCTCCCTTGTCCACCGCGGCCGCGTTCCGCTCGGCCGCCTCCAATGATATCGCATTTTTTTCTGCATTACTGAAGGTAAGCGAATCGTCCTCGGCAAATAACCGTTGTCTAATGACGTCACTGCACAATCCGCACACAAACTGATCCCTTAAATTCTCACTTAGTGCCGCACCAAATTTGCAATGACGAGCTAACTTCTTTAACTCTGCTGAATAAGCGGCGATATTTTCATCACTGGCTTGACGCCTCTGCCTAAACCGGAACCGCTCGGCAAGCACTGACGGGGTAGGTTGTAAGTGCTGACGCATCAACTCGACTGCGACATCGTAGGCTAATTGCGATGGTTTGCTGGGGCTAGCGAGATTCACTAAAAGTTCATAGGCCTCATCACCCATCACCGCTATAAGGGTGGGCAACTTCATGTCCGGTTCCACTTTGTTCACTTTAAAGTACATTTCTACACGGTCCACATACGAACTCCAAGCCCCACTCCGCATATCAAATTCACTTATTTTTCCCACCGACATTGTTAATAACTAATTGTTCCGTCACTTATTCCAATATCGTTTATGCACGCGTAACTAAATCAGCCTCGTTAGCCACTGTAGTATTTGCTCAGGTAAATGAAACAACGTCCGTTCGTGTTGGCAGTTTATTCCGAACTGAATGTACCCACATTACAAAAAGTTGTGCTACTTTTCTACCGACCCTATTGGTACATACGAAAGCTTCCGACCCGAGTCTATATTTTAGCGACCGAGAAAGGATTCAGACGTATCTCTCCGTAAAAATCTTTTATTATTACACACTTCGGAACGCTCATTTATTTTCGACCACGTCTGTGCCTACTTCATAACTGGGATTCTTATTTATCTTCATTTTACGCAAATGGCATCAGATCCGCTAAATAATTATAGTTAATAAAATGTGTATAACATATAAAATGCTACAGTATAATTTCCTAAGTAATAATTAAACCATCTCTCTCATGCTATCCGTTTTCACAACAACAATTGTGTTGTTATAATTGATTACTGATGAAAACCAACTATAACAACATGTTTGATCCAAAACAAGACATATAACTAACCAACTAAAAATAACATTAAGTGAAAACTATGATTAAGGTATTTCATTGCAAATATAAGGTGCAAATAAACTATAGATGTAAATTTAAAGGAAATATAATAGGAAATAAATGCAATTTAATAAATTTACTGTCACGGTAACAATTTCATAGATGCTGTTCATGAAAATGATTTCATAAATCCTGTTGATGGCCGCTAATTACATAGATCCTGGCCGCGGCGCCAATTGTCACGATCCCCCCCTCCTATACTACTACTAATTTAATTATTTAATATTAAAATGTTCTACACTAAATACCCAATATATAGCGGACCTAATCCTAAACTAGACTACCTACTGTAACATCCTCCCTAGTCTAAATGGAAAGCGGAAAATGGGAAACCTAAAGCCTACCTAAGCTTTACCTACAAATACTTACACCATCTGAAAGTCTGAAAACCAATACTTTTCGTAAAGTTCCTAAAACTCTAAAAGTTTCTAAAGATTTCCTAAAGCATTACTAAAGCTTTCAAGTTCAGCAGATCTAAAAGATATGGGAATAACTACAGGGAAAGAAAATAAATCAAACAAAAGGTTTTGAGAAAGAAAATAAACGAAACAATACATTTATTTCATAAAAGTGATTTTACTCGAAACTTTGACTATTTTATCTAATAAAGCCCGGTGAGAACTTTATTAGACATCCGCGTTGATTCCTAGGCCAAAACCTAAGCAAGGGAAAACAAGGCGGACTCAACAAAAACCCTTGCTGCCAACTTAACCTATTACAATTTATATTGAAATGAAATTAATTCAAATGAAAAGGTTAATTACACAATCGGAGAATATTAAACATAAACCAAGACTAAATAATTAAAATATTAATGGCGTGATCGAGTAGTGGCAATTTAAAGACCTAGTTATGAAATGTAGCAACTTAAGTTCACTGAGGTGTGAGAAACATATGAACTATTGAGAATTGGACAATGTGTAGACAAATACAACTTAAACTAAGTAATTACAACTTAAAATAAGTCTACCTAAAGAAATAAACATAGCAATTTCCTACAGCATCTTAATTATAATGGATAACTAAACGTGAACACAATATTAAGCACCTAGAACCTAATTTACTAGAAATATAGAAAACTTAAAACACAAGTTTAATAGAAAACTAATCATGAACACAATACTAAAGTAACTAAGAGTTTAGAGCCTAACCTAATTGTAAAATACCGTCGTTGGCTGTGTGATAAGTCATAGCATAAAGAAGTTGTTTATAGTTTAAAAGTAGTAAGCGTATAATGACGTAATATGATACGGAGTAGATAATTACTCCATAATTTGATTCAGAAGAATGGTTATAGTTATCGGTTAATGAGGCGTATAGTCATGGACAAATCGTGAATTAAATATATGTTTATAAAACCTTAAAACTAGTGTTTGGTATATCGAGGTATCGATATGTCGTATTATATTTCCTATAAGGTAGGATAGGACAGGTCCGGCTTATTACAAAATATAATATAATTCTCAATCTAAAAGATGTGAGAATAAAATAGCTGATTGCAAGCAACCATAAAGCCACAGTACCTCATAAAAGTACCATGCATAAGTCATATAAACCACCAAGCCATTTCTGGACATGATGAGGCGACTATGTCGAGGCAGCAGTCTCGCGAAGGAATACCTGATGCTAACCCATTGGGTATATCCCTACCTAACACCTAACACGAGCAAACAGAGTATCCTCGCAGGTGGCACAGAGCCGAGACTATAAGTGATATGTGACAATAGCGCCTGACGAATGAACATATACATGGTAATAATAAGAGCGTAGCCCATAATATTATGAGACCAGCCATTTTATTGCGTAAATCAAAAGTAAATAATACTGAACTTATTTAAAAGCCAGTTAGAATAGGATGTTGTTATATGTATATATGTATATTATACAACGAGTATAATGTATCTACTTTGAAGTAGACTTAAATACGAGTTAGTTACCTCGTACCCAAATATTGTGCAAACAAAACAAGTTGTTGCTATTCAGGTTTAATGTCCAAATCGAGTCATATGGTCATCCCATTAGCGAATATCACTACTGAGCCATGCAACCGCAAAACCTCAGCATTGACCAGCGTTCTCACGACAGCAAGGAGTTTTGCTCGAGTCGTCAATCAATCTATATCGCCATTGAACTTTCACATCCCATCTCGCCCATATAGTAGAATATATAAGGGTACATAGATATTGGGGTCTTTAATGTTCAGCTTCAGCAAACGGCAATACAGACTTCTGGTCCCGGCGGGTCTATAGTGTCTTGTTTGAATCAAAGATTCCCACAAGCAGCTAAAGGCGCACCGCGTGCCTAAACAAGACCGCAGCCCTTTTCAAAGCTCGTCTTGGGATCGAGACTAAAGACGAAAGCCTGTCGTTAAGAATCTGTGAGACTGGCCCTAAACCTCATTTATGAACGTATTTCATCGATCTGGAGTAAAACCATTGCATAGCAACAGTAATAGTTATTAGACATATTTGGTATATTTGGGTACTACATTGTACTACCAAACCTTTCGTCATAGGCTGGAACATACCATACAAAATCGTAATAAAACGTTTGGCAGTCCAACTTGTGACATTACCTCATTGCTGGAACAGTCACGAATAATAAAAATCCACTGCGACCAGTCCCAACAACTACAATAGATTAGTAAATGTATGTATGTTGGTACATACATGTGAAATATTGGAACAGTATCTACTTGTCCAATAAAATAAATATAATTATCGCACAGGCGAAGATAAGGTATTGACGTAATATTAATTACGTAGTCAACAGACTATTAGGTACTGTAATAAGAACCAAAGTTCCATAAAAGGGTAAATAAGCCAAGATCACTTCAAATAAAGAGTGCAATAACTTGGTCAGATCACACAATACAACGATAGCATTTCGGCCTATTAAAGGTAACATTATTTATGACATTTACATAGAACGGGAACGTGAATAAGTACCATAGTTAACGCAGTCAGAAAGTTTTGCGAAACTTAGAAAACCATTTAAGGATCTCTTCATCTGCGTGTGTACAGTGGTAGGCTATGAGGTCATCATGCAGGAACAGCCTTGTTGTCCAAACGCCGCAACTGTGATCAGCTTGGCAGGATCAGCCAATGAGGGGTCTCATATTGTCATGGCACAGCGTTGGATTGAGGATAGCCTGGCTCTGGTCGTCGATTGCCCACATGTACAAAAGTCCTGGTAGGTATACGTCCCGTAGAAATGTCCAGGGCCCGAACGATAGGTGGAAGGCATATCGTCGTTGACAGTGTGATTGCGTGGAGACGTTGACAAGGTCATCTTCTTGACACCAGTGCGATGATACGTCATTCGATGTCATGTATCCTTCTCTTATAAAGGTTTGATTTCGCAAAGCCCTCCAAATACCCAACTATGGCATTGTAATCTTTAGATATATTCATAAATAAAACATACTCATTTAATAACTTAAAGTAACTATTATCACCTACAACACTGTACTAAATCAATAAGAACATATTTAAATAAAATACCAACGAAACATAACAAACCTAATGAAAATGAAATAATTAATGCGTTAAATAATAAGTGTAAGAATATAATGACTACCTACATTAGCAAAAGATTAATTCAATTACTGCTTAATAGTAAAATTACAATCCTTTAACGATTTGTCTACTAATAAATAATGTCCTTAAAGTCAAATTGTCATTTAAACTAATTGAAATCAATAGTCAAATATAGTAAGACTCAAATATTAAATCCAGCTTGTATGAACAGCGCCTACCCCCATTATTCATGAAAATCTCAATAATACTGAATAGTATCAAAAATAGATACGAATTCACATAGCATGCACAAAACACCACCATAAATCTTAATATCTAACATGCACAATAAGTATGGGTATAATAAAACACAATGTATTTATTAAATCAGGTAGTAGCACTCCAACGCTGCAGATGGTCGTATAATATACTCCATTAAGCAAACATTATCAATTAAAATTTGTTGTACTAATGGTAAAACTATAGCCGTAACAAGAATTAATCAATTAACGTACTTAATTGCATTTTAAAGCCATAACCATTTAAAAGGAGATACGCCACTCCACATCGATATTATTAACGTAGATTTTACCTTAAGTAGGTTATTCAACATAAGCAAAGGTATTATCAATCTAACTTTAACTTGGTGCTGAGCACTATAGGTAACAACAAAGGTAATTGTACCTATATAAGCAGCGTAACGCGCTTGCATAATAGAATATGAAAAACTAAACCGCTATCGTTTGCTATATGGAATCTAAACACACGCACATAAATCCTGTGAACAGAAAGGATTAAATACACAACACCCTAATTCATCCTAACACAACGAAATCCTACATGAATCCTATCTATCACAGCAAATAAATCTTAAACGACTCACATGGGCACTCCTGAAGGTCCACCTCGTTGCACGTCGCTCTCGTGAAGTCCACCCGCAGGAGAAATCGAAGGGGAAAAAAGTCTCGAAAACGTTATGCATCTCCTTATATTACCTCATCTCGTTCATGAGAACCCCTAACATCACGCGATCAACTAATGTTCCATAATTCTCGAGGGAACCATCGATTGGTCAACTAGCTAAATCTGGCTTCTCATTGGTCTAGAATAACTTTCCGATCTCCTACTCAACACCAGATGTCTCTTCCATGTCTATCCCCTTAAAATCTGACTAAAATAAATAGACACCTACACAAACAAGATTGTTTCGTCCTTAAATATTCCTCATTTTAGTAGGGTAGCCACGCGCATAACATTTTTTCAAATACCCGCCAAAGGCAGCGATGCAGCTACTGCTTTGCAATTAGCCACTTGCGTAAACTAGGCTCAACGCTCACGTCTAGTATATCTTGACGTCGAGTCCCGTATTAGCAATGCACAACTAGAGATCCGCCCTACACTGGTTCGTCTAAGGTGGATTGGTGTTCACGTTAGTTTCAACGTTGTGAATGACAGCCCTGTTTCACATTGACCGTGTAATCTCAGATGGCAACGTATTTCGCTACTATATGGACATAATGACAACCTTTCTACGCGGTCGGATTATTTACTAATAGTTTAAATACTCGACACCAGATGTCCATACTTGAGCTTTGCAACTTGAGAAATGCTAATAATATAAAGCAGGAAACCATTGTCCAAGCTTATTCAAATTACAAAAGTAGCACTACTCTTAGAAAAATGAAAATAACTTGAAATTCAAAAGTTTGGTGATATTCATTATAAATAATCGAACTTTTTTAGACTTAATTTAAACGCCATCTGTTTACAATGAGAGGCTTCATTGATGATGAACATTTAGAATATATAAATCAGCTTTTACGAAGCCAAGAAGCGTTCCTGAAAGCTTAGAAGCTTTCTCGAAGCTGAGAAGCTTCCCAGAAGCCTTCCTCTGAAGTTAAGAAGCTATACTGAAGCTTAGAAGCACATTTAAAGCTTTTCCGAAGCTTAGAAGCTTTCATGAACTTTTTACACGAATGACGGATGTCGATCTGTTACACTACCCAGTATTTGACCCAACCTAATTTTCTTATTAGAATTCTAATACAAATTATTCTAATCTACCCCCACTACTCAGACTACTGTATTAAATATGCATAATAGTTAGTTAATATCTTGAATTGGATCAGAAAATTGGCCAAAAATGATCTTCTAGTGTGTTTGTAGAACCCAAAGTCATGTCCGAAATAGTAAACCAAAATCCTTTTCACATGGAGAGAAATAGTAATTTATCTAGTTAAACTTAGTAAAATAACCTACAAAAATATGAAAATAATAATTAGAAATAGTAAAATGTATAATGTAATTTCCCTAATGATGTTCAGTATTGAATTCCGTTGATGAAGTAAGTCAAGGTCAATAATGATAATAATATGTCAACTGAAGTCAAAGTTAATTAATTTAATAATTTATTTCGAGTGGTTAAAGATAGTGCCCACTCCCCCATTCGTGGATCTCGACTTTCCTGACTGGCCAATCCTCCGCCACTCAGTTCAGAAGGAACTTTAATTAATTACTCATTTATTTATTTATTATTAAATTGTCACTTATAATTTATGTGACTTCAGTATCTTATGAGAGGACATTCGCAAAAGGGACCATTTACGGAAATACAAAATACTGGTAGGAGCAGTTAGCAATATATCCACTCTAGCCCCTTAGTATTCTGTAATATAATTTGATTTGTCGTTGAATTTAATTTAGTATACGATGAATTAATATATCCAGACTATTAATGTAGTATTCTATTTGATGAGAACTAATCAACTACGGCCGTATTTTGACCTAGCCTAAAATAAATCATTCATCGTTATTTTTGATGAAGTAGATTTCAAAAGGACTCTTTCCCTTTTGAAAGTAGTTTGAAATAGGTTGCGTTCATTTATATACAGAATCCAAAGAAACCAGAATAGCATCCATCACAAAGTGCTGAGGGAGCAAGCTAATATTTTCATTCATAAATATATATGTTGAATTTACATTTACTTTAATACATTGTGAGTTATTTATTTTAATTGTACCAGTAGAAATGCAAAGGAACAAAAGTATACTCAACATTGTTCGTATTTGTCAAGTAAGTTAGTCAGTGTCTTATATAAATATATATAATATACCTAGCCTAACAATAATTCCTAACTCCACTATCAATCTAGCAAACAAAATAATAAACCTAGTTAATCCCAAACCTAACTACTTCTAAACGCCATGACTATCCCAATTAAGCCATACCAAATATTTACAATAAATTGATTTCCTAGCTAACAAATGAGCAGGAAAACACATGGCATTTAATAAAATGAATACAGTAAAAACCAAAACTAAAATACATAGCCTAGTCAATTGTCCTAGCCCTGACAGCTACACTAATCAACTATTCTAACGATATATTTGCAAGCTAGGAACCCGTG
This sequence comes from Epiblema foenella, assembly GCA_963556455.1. Lineage (NCBI taxonomy): Eukaryota > Metazoa > Arthropoda > Insecta > Lepidoptera > Tortricidae > Epiblema > Epiblema foenella. Next base: position 3,290,925 of record OY747097.1, on the reverse strand, counting down.
TTCCACATTTAAATTATCCGCGTAAAGATATTTCGAAAGTGCAATGAAATATCTTTATCTAGGCTAAAGCTAAACTACATCGGGTAGGAAATGCCCTTCTAACCTATCACCCTATTTCCCGTGTGCTTCAGTGAGACTGTACTGGGGATTGGGACAACAGATCTCACTGAGAATAAGTCTGAATATATAAGTAAATAGATAAAGAGGTCTGAGTAACTTGAGAACTTAGAATGCCTGGTGAGACATCCCAAACCATCAAGCCATCAGGGAGTTTGAACCGTCTCTTCAGTAAAATACGGTGTGCAAGTCGACCACTCCATATCGACAGTTAAATAGTTATAAATAATAAAAGACACCCTTTAAAATGAATAGTCTATCGTTAACATCGCAAGATGACCCGACTACACACTTTAAAGGCCCAAGTCGACTGTACTTGGTGATCAGGCTAGGTTCTCTAGACGTCTAACGCCAATAAATATGTAACAAAACTTGAACAAATTCTAATAAAATAACATTAAATTTGAAAGGTAATTCCAACTGAAACTCAAACTAGAAAGCAAAATATTTATATGAAAATAAACACACAACAAGGAACTTCACTGTCTAATAAATTTAAGTGCACTAATGATTTAAATTGAATTCTATAAATAACTAGTGAATTTAGGAAATTACACACAAAATATCACTATTAAACCCCACTAAAGTTACAATACATCATATCTGAACATAGACTAAACCAGTACAACAGTATACTAGCTCAATCCAGGCCCAGACATAACATAGGCAACCTAAGTTAGAACCTATTACCCAGCTAGAGAAACGGTCTGACCAGTCTCGCGACCCAAGAAAGAATCCTCTCCCGAAATCATGGTCCCTGACTTCATGGAGTCTACATCCACCCCGCACTCCCCTCGTAACTAGAGTCTGAAATTGTAAAACCAAGGTTTTAATTACATATAAATTTACTATTTTATACTCTATTCCCTTTATAATTAAGGCCAATACAGATACTAAACTATTTTGCCAAATATGGTCTCATGATACTTGACAAATCTTACAACCTGTTTTTACTGTCCTTGAAAGTTACAGTGATTCGACCAATTCCGTACTCTTATAAAAATAAGGTTTAATTTAGTTTGAATTTCTAATTGCTTATATTCGATTAAACTGTAGATTTAAGTTTGTTTTTTCTAGCTACCAATCTTAACATGAGAAGTGTTATGCTATAACCGAACGTTTGGCAAGCTCGTAATGCAGCCGGTGTACTAATAGTGTAAATTTTAAAACCTCTTACAGCCTTGTAATAAAGTTCAAGATCGAATAAAATATACTTTGTTTTCTAATGTTTCAATAACTAAATTAAGTTGGTATTCTAATAAATCTTAATCACTTCCAATAATTAAGACCTGTGTGAAATTTTACACTCGTGGGCGCTTGAAAAAAATAAGATGATTTAAAAATAGAATTATAATATAATTATGTTTACATAATTATGACATGCGCATATTGCCACTCTGGCTGGCAAACTTAGTTCTGCGGCCTATGCAGTTAGACGTATTAGACAGTTAACTAACGTTGAAACGGCCAGGCTGGTGTATTATAGTTACTTCCATAGTGTTATGTCCTACGGAATCCTCTTGTGGGGTAAAGCGGCTGACATCCAGACCATCTTCATGCTACAGAAACGAGCTGTACTCTCCATCTACGAAATAAAACCCAGAGAATCTCTCAGAGATAAATTTAAAGAGGCAAACATTCTTACTGTAGCATGCCAATACATTCTTGAAAATATTATGCATGTGCGGAAAAATTTACAGGAATTCAAGCTTAACAGTGATATCCATAACTACAACACTAGAAGTAAACACAAGATTGCAGTGAAGGCAAGTCGTCTCCGAAAGGTTAGCACGTTGTTTGTGGGGAACTGTATACGATTTTATAATAAAATACCTATCGAAATAGTTAATTTGCCATTCAGTAAATTTAAGTCCCATATTAAAAGGTATTTGCTAAGCCAGGCGTATTATACTGTCAACGATTTCTTAAATGACAAAAATGCTTTCAAGCCAGTGGTAGTTCAATCCTGTTAGTTTTAATATATCTATGTTTATCTTAGGATATATCCTTCTATACGGAACTAGTATGTAACACGATGCTATTTCTCGCCTCACAGTCGCCTTAATTTTGTTATTATCAATGTCCGCCAGCTTGAATATGTCATGCTCGCTTTAAGGGCTTTACCTACGGTGGCGTCGTTGATCGGGTCGCCACATTCTCTAACAGATGATCGAGGGAGGCGATGGCTGAGATACGCGTCATACTCGTGATCGGGTGCTGTTTGTGGAGTCCGGTCTGTTCATGCTTGCTAGGACATAGTGACTACGTTAATACTAGTGTCTTTTATAGGGGATTGACGAGAGACATCATCCTGTTGTGGATTCGTTTTTATTATCAGTGACTTAGAGACCATATACGTCTCTAACAATATTAAATTAATTTTAATTTTGACGCTCAGAGACCATGTACATCTCTGGCATATTATATTGATTTCATTATACTCTTTGTTTAATCTTGAGACCTTATACATCTCTAACTTCACTATAACTTTGCAAGTTTATCTTCACTGTATGACATTAATTTTGTTATAATTGTAAACTCGAAATTATTATTCTTTCTTGAACTGTAAATTAATATTTTGATTACTTATTATAGTCAGACTTTCTTAAATTGTAAATTAATATTTTGACATGTAAAAGTGCCCTTGTGGCCTATTTGCAGAATAAATGTTTGATTTTGATTTTTGATTTATTCCGACGAGCCGTAAATTGGAATAACAAAATAAAACAGTGTAAACTAAATATTGATTTTAATTAAGTTGACTCTTAATTCAATAACATTAAGTAACATTTTTTAGGGTTCCGTAGAATTAAAGAATGACTTTGTAGTCCGTTTATTTGTTGGCCTGTCAAGAGTCAATACTTTTTTTTAAGGAACGTGTATCACATTCAAAATATCCAATAATCGGAGGTGTCTTTCAGCTGTGAAAAAATCGAACTTGTGTATCAAGACGATCAAAACATATCACCGTTTATGTTAAGAGTTCTTTTTAAATTATTCCATGTTCCATACTTAACATATTTATTTTAGTTTAATTATGAAAGAGATTCTCTTAATAATTCAACATAATTGTTAAAAATATTAGCTTTTTAAGCATATATCGCACAAATCCGCATTGATATCGAAATACCGGTATTAATATCGAAATCCCGGGATTGACACTCAACATCGGAAAACAATGCCGTGACTGAGAATGATCCGATGCTGCATGCCCTGCCCATACGTTCTAACCTAACAACCAATAATAAATCCCATATCGAAATCCCGGGATTGACACAAAATTAGTGATTAAACGAACTTACCAAGTGAAGTTCTATCATAATTATACGAGTGATTCGTCTGAAGAGATTAATAACCTGAAAATAAAATCTAAGCAATATACTAATGTAGTTACGCATAGTTGCCACCACTACCTACACTTTGTTGAGAAAAAAGATGGAGGTAATATGTAAGATTACGCACATAATTTTGAGGGTAATCTAAGTTTAACCTCCGCTCACCCTAGTCAGAGACCGCCCGGTACTTCATATGTTTGGAGATGTTGATTAAACCCAGGAACCTCTAATCAGGCATGAGGGAGGGAGGGGGTTATTAGTCTCTTCAGACGAATCACTCGCATAATCATGATAGAACTTCACTTGGTATAATCACTAATTATACTTCGTGATTCGTCTTTCACTAAACCACTGGCTCACTAAACCTAGCCTAGCTGAGAAGAGTCCAGCAAGAAACTCAGCTAGGCCCGACCTGGCTCGGACTGACTCTACCCGGTATGCGGCGGTACCGGGACAAATAGGGACTATATGTGTCACTGTTGTCGCGATCGCGCGGTGGACGTCCCCGCCGGCGGGAATGCCTAAGTGTACGCGTCGTGTCAGAGTTGGACGCCGTAAGCGCAGCGTTCCATCTTTCGATAGACGCTGTGATTACGTCATCCGGGTCCGTAAGTGTGTGCCTAGGACGCCGGACCGTGCGGCCCCTAATCAGTGATCGCCGAGTAACGACAGAAGGTTGAGGGATGGGAACGTAGTCGACAGCCTTCCTAACTAACGGAATCCTATGATGGGGAGCGTTGTCAAAATAACGTCTGGCAGTCTGCTTAAAGAAACCATACATAGTGCTAATCCCCATGTCGAGGTGCAGACATGTGAGGTTCGACTGGTACCACGGAGCACCAGTCGCCCTACGGAGAAAACGATTCTGAATGATCTGAAGCGGCTTGAGCGATGTCATAGGCACGTGAGCAAAAGCTACACTTGCATAAGACATGATTGGACGAACACAAGTTTTGTAGAGTGTCAGCTTATTTCTAAGTGACATTTTACTAAACTAATCATCGGCCCAAGCCTTCCTAGCACGAACAACGCACGGTTGCGTACCCTACTGATGTGGCTACGGAAAGTCAGTTTTCTGTCGAGGGTCACTCCAAGATATTTGACTTCGTTGGCCCAGGGGATGGGCCGGTCAAACATCTGGATCGGAGCCACACGCCTTTCCGTGCTAAGGCGGTCAGACGGGTGGAAGACTATCGCAGTGCTTTTTTCCGGATTGACTTCGATACGCCAAAGATTAAACCAACGACCTAGGTCAGTGATTGCCTCCTGGAGGTATCGCCGGATAAAAGTATACTTACAATGAGTCGTAAAGAGCGCGGTATCGTCCGCAAACAACCCCAGTTGCACTTTAGGGTGCCTGGGAATGTCGTTCGTGAATAACGAATAAAGAGTGGGAGAGAGCACGGAGCCTTGCGGGACCCCGGCCCGGATGGGGTGTGGGTCCGAGTACGTTCCCTCTAGTCTGTATCGAAAGCTTCGATCCCTGAGAAAATCTCGTATGGTGAGTACGAGTCTATCAGGCATACCGAGATGATATAACTTGTATATCAGCCCGTTATTCCAGACCTTGTCGAATGCATAGTGACTACGTTAATACTAGTGTCTTTTTATAGGGGATTGACGAGAGACATCATCCTGTTGTGGATTCGTTTTTATTCTCAGTGACTTAGAGACCATATACATCTCTAACAATATTAAATTAATTTTAATTTTGACGCTCAGAGACCATGTACATCTTTGGGATATTATATTAATTTCATTATACTCCTTGTTTAATCTTGAGACCTTATACATCTCTAACTTTACGATGTTGTAATATTTGTAATAGATAACATTGCAAGTTTATCTTCACTGTATGACATTAATTTTGTTATAATTGTAAACTCGAAATTATTATTCCTTCTTGAACTGTAAATTAATATTTTGACATGAAAAATGTATTACTTATTATAGTCAGACTTTCTTAAATTGTAAATTAATATTTTGTCATGTAAAAGTGCCCTTGTGGCCTATTTGCAGAATAAATGTTTGATTTTGATTTAGCTATTCTTCCCTTTTCTTTTATTTTGTGTGTTATGGACTGGTTCTTACTGTGAGATCATTTCATACCTAGGTACATACATTACCTATAGATACCTGCGTTGACCTCCAGCCATACACATTACATTATCCATACAAAATAATTTATTATTAGGTACATAGGTTCTAAAATTTTTTGAAAAAGTCCCTATACTCATAATTAACCAAACAGTGACAATTTGCATACTCGTATTCATTTGTTTGCACTAAATCATACTCATTACACGTCAAAAATAATGATAACATGTCAAAAGGTATTGTTTAAATATGATGTAAGTTTACAGTAAAATTACATAAGAAGTTAAACTTTCCAGTAATTAGATTGAATTTAATTAGATTACAATTGTAGGTAGTTTTCAATCTGTTAATTCCTTAATATTGATTTATTCTTTTATGTTACTTAATTATTATTAAATAGAGCTCATTTTCAGTAATTACAACGCATGAAAATATTGAGATACTTAGTATATATAACTAAATATTTAAATTTCACAGTTCTGAAATATTCGGCTCATATTCTAGTGCATGTGTACTGGGATATGAGCTGACGCAGCGACGCTACCCCGCTCCACTGGGAGCGAGGATCCGCTCGGCAGTCCCACACCGAGCCTTGTATTGCATTAACGTATTATATTGCTAAAATCTATCAAGGTCTTTAATTAATAATAATCCCGTGTATGCCACCTGGAGTAGTAAATATACATAACGTTAAACTGGTGACCTTCCGACGTAAACTGAACATTAAACGCGAGTGAACATTTAAAGTGAGTGGATATTTAAAGTGATTTAGCATGGGAAATGAAGACGCGAACGCAAGCACAAGTGGGACTCAGCCAGTACCTAAGATACAATTGGAAAATATAATGGTACCGGAACCCCAATCGGTGGAGGTCATGGCCATATCAGTATCAAGTAGAATACCAGATTTTTGGGTTGACCAACCCCGTATATGGTTTATCCGAACGGAGGCCGTACTAACACCGCAACACATAGGGGATAACGCTAAGTTCGACATGGTCGTCTCTAAGCTACCCAAGGAGGTCATTCTTCGCCTGACAGACTTTCTCACAAAGCCGCCAATGACAAACAAGTATCAAGCGCTAAAAGATAAGTTATTGACTACGCTGGAGGACTCTAAAAACCGGCAAGTAGAGAAAATACTGGGTGAAATGGACCTAGGAGATCAGAAGCCTTCACAGTTGCTGATGAAAATGCGCAACACAGCCAAGGACAGCTTCCCAGACAACACACTACGCATTATGTGGCAGAACCACTTGCCACCAATGGTACGCGCGGTATTGGTTGCATCCAGGGAAACGGACTTAGATACATTGGCAAATATCGCGGATGACGTCGCAGAAGCCACTAGGAGCCCTCATGTTGTGGAAGTAGCAGCACCCCAGCATACGACACATAGACCTGCACAAGGCCATACAGTAGCAAACGACACGGCTCTGATAATAGCGAAAATAGCAAAGTTAAGCGTACGCATGGCAGAGCTTGAAAGGTCCAGACCACGGGCCTGAAACTATGGCCAGAGAAGCCGAGGAGGACGATAAGCATCCAGGCACAGAAGCAATTCACGCCGCAGCAGCAAGGTCACGAGGAACCCGGATTGGCTTTGTTTCTATCATTACCGGTTCGGGACTGCAGCCGCCAAATGCGTTCAACCCTGCGCATGGGAAAAGAAACAGGGAAACTAGCGCGGATAACACAGTGTACGGCGGATATCTGTGTTATCAATCCCAGCCGTCGTTTACGTATAACAGACTCAAATAGTGGACTGCGTTTTTTAGTTGATACCGGCGCGGACATCTCATTATTGCCGGCAACAAAAAAACTACGCATGGGTGAGTGCTCAAATCTTAAACTTTTTGCAGCAAATGGTTCAGAAATAAAGACATATGGTGAAAACTTAATGGTGCTAGATTTTAAGTTGCGAAGGCCATTTCGTTGGCAATTTGTGGTAGCCGATGTAAAACAGCCCATACTCGGGGCCGATTTTTTAAGCTACCATAGACTGCTAGTAAACTTAAGCGAGCAAAGACTACATGACCTTGTGACCGACCTTAATGTAGTCGCACCAGTCGTAAGTAGTAGTCAGCCAACCATTAACACGATCGATAGTAATCACCCATATTATAGTTTGTTTTCGCAATTTCCTGGCATTACGAAACCTCCGACTTATAAAGAAACGCTCGCACACAACGTGGTACACCATATCAAAACGACGGGTCCACCAACGTTTGCGAAGGCAAGGCCATTGCCACCTGAAAGATACAAAATAGTCAAGGAAGAATTTCGCCGCATGCATGAGTTGGGTATTTGTAGACCTAGTGAAAGCCATAAATCTAGCCAAATGTAGTTTTGGACAACCTAGCCTACAGTTTTTAGGTTACGAGGTAAGCACGGCAGGAATTAGACCCTTGAAAGAAAAGGTCCAGGCCATTGTAGACTACCCCAAACCACAAACCATCAAGCAGTTGCGTAGGTTTTAGGCATGCTCAACTTCTACCGCTCGCATATCCCGGCAGCGGCGGAAATGCAATCACGGTAAGATCAATACTTAACCAACACAAAAAAACGAGATAAGACTCTTATTGCTTGGACGCAAGAAACCGAGGAGGCGTTCGAACAGTGTAAAGAGGGCCTTAAAAAAGCCGTTACACTATCGCATCCCCGGTCGGACGCAGTTTTAGCTTTAATGACAGACGCGTCAATTAGCTCTGTAGGTTCTGTACTGCAACAGTCAATTAATGGCATATGGGAGCCGTTAGGTTTCTTTTCTAAATAATTAAGTATAACTCAGGAAATATACTCCGCATGTGACCTTGAACTCTTAGCTATTTACCTATCCATAAAATATTTTCGCAAATCATTTGAAGGCAGACCGCTGATAATTTATACGGATCATAAGCCCTTATGTCGCGCATTTGAGAATATAGGTAGAAGTAGTAACGAGACACCACGGCGTACAAGGCAGTTACTGTTCATAAGCGAGTTCACGACAGATATAAGACACATAAGTGGGAAAGAGAACGTAGTCGCGGATACTTTATCGCGTATTGAAACAATATTGTGTCCCACGACGCTTGATTACGAGGAACTCGCTGACGAACAAACGAAAGACGATTACTTGAAAAACATGACGCAATCCGATCCGATTCAGAGTGACGGAAGTAGTAATGTGAATATAAAATTAATCGCGATACCTACATTTAGCAAACCCATTTACTGTGAAATCTCAACAAAGGAGGCAAGACCGTATTTACCGCAAAAGTTTAGACATATAGCATTTAAGAGCGTACATAGTTTAAGTCATCCAGGTACGCACACTACTCGTAAAATGGTTTGCAAGAAATTTTTCTGGCCTAGCATGAACAAAGACGTAAATAATTGGACAAGATCATGCATTCGGTGTCAAAAGTCAAAGGTCAGTAGACACACGATTTCCAGGTTAGAATCATTCAAAGATGTCGATCGTCTGATGCACATCCACGTAGACCTTGTCGGCCCCTTACCGACTTCTCCACGCGGAAACCGATATCTAGTAACGATAGTAGACAGACGCACAAGCTGGCCTGAAGCTTTTCCTATAGAGGATATGACTGCAGAGGTAGTTGCCAAAACTATATTTGACGGATGGATAGCACGATACGGTTGTCCGACTCAACTTACAACTGACCAAGGACGACAATTCGAAAGTAATTTGTTTAAGGAATTAATGAAGTTATTAGGTATTAATAGAATTAGAACGACAGCTTTTAATCCATAAAGTGGAACTATTTCACCGTAGTCTAAAGGCAGCCCTTATGGCCAGAATAAATAATAGCTCATGGGAAGACGAATTATCAACAGTGATGCTTGGCCTGCGCGCCGCTGGACGTAGCGACAACGATATAAGCGCCGCCGAGATGATGTTCGGACGTGCTTTACGCTTGCCCGGAGATTTCTTTAGCACTCAGGCTACGGAGCCAAGCGATCCTTGCAACTTAGTTCATAAAATTCGCGATAATATAAATAATTATAAACCGAAATCAGAAGGCTCTCGCAATAACTGCACTTTGTTTATACACAAAGACTTACAGCCGTGCGAATATGTTTTCGTGAGGGATGATACAGTCCGAAAATCGTTACAACCGCCATATACTGGTCCGTTTAAGGTCGTGGAACGGGGCAATAAAATATTTCTAATTCAGTTTCCAAGCAAAGTCAACGAATATAAATAAAATTTTATTATAGTGGGACACATGAACATTAATTGTATCGGGGATAAGACCGTGAACTTGCGACATCTCGAAGAAATATTGACGTGTTATGATTGTAGAAACGAAGTAACGTTTCCGACTCGAGTCAGCTTAAACTCATCAACGGCACTCGACCACGTATATACAAATGTCGATGCAAGCTCAATAACAGCCTCCCCAGTCGTAACTAACCTAGGAGACCATCACGGGGTGCGTATAGAAATAACGGGCCAGCGCAAAATACCTACCGCGCAAACCCGCGTAACCAGAGATTACTCCGATATGAATCGTGTCAATTTCTCCCTCACGATGGAAAGCATAGACTGGGCGAATTTTGTGTCTAACATAAGTACAGCTGAAATATTTTCAACCCGGTTGTGTAACATTTTATCGGAAAGAATCGATATCTGTTTTTCCTTAAAAACTAAACTTTGTTCGAAAAATAATTACAACACATGGATAAGTCAAGATATTTTAAATATTAAATCTTTGTTGTTTGAGTGCATCAATTTGGAACGTAAATTCCCATTAAATACAGATTTAAAAAATCGTATTAATGCACAGAACAAAAAATATAAGTGCGAAATTCAGCAATATAAATCACGTTTCTATTCTAAACAAATGTCTAAAACACAAAATTCGTGCCGAGCTATGTGGGAGATCGTCAATAAAGAAAGAGGAAAATCTAGCCGTCCGGCTACTGATTTTACGGAACTCATTGAATGTGGAGACGGCTCGAAGTACTAACAAAGACAGCATTAAGAAAGATGCAGCTGATGCCATCAATGCTAGGTTCGTGGGCGCCGCGCTGGCGTGCGGCGCGCCGCGCGCTGACCTCGACCTTGTACGCGCTCAGCTAACGGCCGCGCGCGCGCCCGCCGACCGCTCCATGAGGCTCGCACCGTTCACTCCAGACGAAGTCTATAATATTGTTAAAACTCGTATCCCACATAAAACGACAAAAGACATCTACGGAGTTTCAATGGATTTATTATATATAGTTTCGTACACCATATCGCCTATACTCGCGCGCCTGTACAATGCATGCCTTAGCGAAGGATCGTACCCTAGGCCACTAAAGATTAACAAAGTTTCTCCCCTTTATAAGGGTAAAGGCAAACGAGAGAGCATGGATAGCTACAGGCCAGTGTCCATAATACCGTGCATTGCTAAGGTGTTGGAGAACGGGTTATGTGACAGACTAATGGGGTTCCTTAGCACAACGGATGCGTTGTCCGATTGCCAATACGCCTACAGACCTGGCCGCTGTACTACCGACCTCGTGCGTAAGGCTGTGCGCAAAGTAACGGAGGCTCTGGAAGGCAAGCAGCAGGTAGCAATGCTTTGCTGCGACCACTCCAAAGCTTTCGACGTCGCCGACCACAGAGTAATAGCTGCAAAACTATTACATTACGGTATACGTGGTAGTGCGCACAGCCTTCTCACGGACATCCTTCACGACCGGTCTCAAATTGAAGTAGGTGACGCAGGGCAGGCGAAATCGGAATCGCTTATGACATCGATAGGTGTCGCCCAGGGATCCTCGGTCTCAAACATCCTGTTCTCCTTATTGCTTAACGACCTGCCGGAGGCAATAACAGGGGCCGATGTCTTAATGTATGCGGACGATGTGGCCGCCATTATATCGGCTCCTGATGTGGACAGCCTGGAGGCCCGCCTTATTGATGCCGCGCACCAGCTCTCCCGGTGGTTTAGGGCAAATAAATGGACTAGCGCTCAATGTCACCAAAACCCATTTTATTCAATTCCATGTCGGAGGCCGCCCACCAAGATCACTCAAAGTTCATACCGGCGGTTTGTTTCTAGATCAAGTGGAAGCTACCACCTTCTTAGGATTTAGTATTGATCAGAAACTGACCTGGGTGACCCACGTGGACAAGCTGTGCAGTAGACTGGGTGGTGCGTGCTTTGCGCTGCGCCGCCTTGCGCGAGTCGTACCGCGGCACGTTGTCAAGGCGTGCTATTTCGCGACAATTCACTCGCTCTTACAGTACGGTGCGGAGATGTGGGGGCGCGCTGCCGACTGGCAGCGTATTTTCCGGCTGCAGAAAAGGGCTGTGCGATCTGTGGTGCAGGTGAGCCAGGAAACATCTGTAAGGCCTTACTTCAAGGAATTGGGTATATTGACACTGCCATCCATAGTCATTCTACAAATCGCTACGTATACCCATGCACACTTAAGCGAATATAAAATACGCGGTGACTCATCTCGGTTGCTGCGACACCCAAATAGAATTCTCCCAGTGAAGCGGCGACTGGCCAAGTCCGGAAAGACTACACACCTGATGAGGCCAGCCGTGTATAACAAGCTACCGGAACTAGTCACGTCGGCCGCTTCGCTAATTAGTTTCAAAAGTAAACTTAAAAAATGGCTTCTCGAGCACACATTCTATAGTTACGAAGAATTTATGAATTTATCTAAAATGTGATTTTTTATAGATATTATGGACTTATAATTATTAACTATTAATTTATTAGACTGTATTGACCATTTGTTACAATTTATTGTAATATTAATATATTTATAGAATTATCCTGACATGTAATATTGACTATTATGAATAAATGAATATGAATATGAATATGCAGGCAAGATCGTATATCAATAGACAGATTGAAACCAGCTTACGTATGGAACGCTGACGAGGACAGGAATGTGCGTCCGAGTTCTTTAGCAAGCGACACTACGCCTACACCCACGACATCACGAGGCGATAGCGAGGCTAACGCGCAGACACCTATTCCACGTATCATTAGGAGTGTCAGAGTTGTGAAAAGACCAGTTAGGTTTGAAGATACATTATAGTTAGCTTATTATTATTCTAGATATAGATACAATCAGGTCACTAAAGGTCAAATATTATTACTTAACAATAATGCAGTAATATAGCTATAGCATCGCAAGAGCTAGCAGTATATGGTATCTTAACCTTAAGTAATATTAACATGTTAGTACAAAAAATTGTGATGATACGTTGAACAAATTGATGCATCACCACTTAATAATGTATAAAGTACGTCGGTGATCCAAAATTTAATTATTATAATATCTGTTGTCTACCTATCAACCTGCTTTAAATTTTGTTGTATAATGGGTTACGGACAAAGTAAAGAAGAGAATTCACATAATAATATTGCTATCGCGGAGGTCCACAACGTCACGGGTCAAGTGGACGCCAAGTTAAATTATTTGGGAATAATACTAGCAGTGATCTCCATAATCCTAGTGCTTTTTCTCTTGTATTTTATACAAGCCAAATGCAGGCAGTGTTTAAGGAACTGGTTACAAAAGGCTGTGACTAGAATCCAACCAACGGCAGTAGTGGTGCATCGGGAACAAGTTCAACCGCAGACTAAACAACAACCTGTAATTTATTAGTGAAGTGGAGCGTAAAAAAAATGTTTAGTCCACGTGTGATGTGAAACGTAATAATACAACATGTAATAAAATATGTTTATTCAGTCAGGTACAAAAGTGTTCACTAGTAACAAATATAAATGTTTTACTTTGTTAAATTTCAGATATGTCATTGTTCGATATATTACAATGTGTAACAAGTAACCTGTAGGTATGCGTCATACTACATCACCGAAACGCGCACCTACATGTTAGTAATATGACGTTCTTTTTATACGCGTAAAAGCGATCCCATAAGAGAGATCAAAATGTAATATTTTAAGTTTTTTTTTGTCCCATGGGGGGATGTGATATAGGAACTTAGCAGAGTCGGCTCATATTCTAGTGCATGTGTACTGGGATATGAGCTGACGCAGCGACGCTACCCCGCTCCACTGGGAGCGAGGACCCGCTCGGCAGTCCCACACCGAGCTTTGTATTGCATTAACGTATTTTATTGCTAAAATCTATCAAGGTCTTTAATTAATAATAATCCCATGTATGCCACCTGGAGTAGTAAATATACATAACGTTAAAGATGTAAGTATACCCAGTGAAGTTTTTAAATACCAGCCATGTGAAATTATGTTGATGACAGAGGCTAAATTAGTAACAATTATTATCAATCTGTACTATAATACGGAATTTGACAACTATACATTAATTATATTTAGATTAGGTAAGTACACAGCCACAACTTATGAATATATTCATTAGGCACATCACACTCTTACTTAATTATTTGGATTGCGATACATGTTTGACTGGAAAAATGTAACGTCCTCACTGTTAGTCAATACCTACAGGGACCGTTACGCACCTTACAAGTTCTCAACCTACAGACACAGCTATAGGTAACTAGTAGAAATGAGATTCCACAATCATTCAATCAATTTGATTCCAACTGTCACTCAAGAGGTTCTAGATTAATAGGCCTAAGATTCACTACTCATTTTACGTCTGGTGCCATTCAGTAGGTGCCTTAAAGAAAATCAAATTTTCGTATAGATCAACTACAACTAGAGTAGAATCTACAAAACAAACCGAACAATGCATAAACAGCATATTTTTTAGGCCATGCTGATCGACACTACCATGTGTATTCACACGGCAGTGTACAAACTAAATTTTGTATGAAAAAGAGGTAACTTGTAATTTTGGCCATTGGTAGAACGCAATTGATATGCAAATTTAGGATTATTGAGATATACCTACACATTTAGTCTTAGAACTCTTAGGTATAACTCGAAGACTACAACAATATGTTTATCTGTTTATTGTGATAACTTTATGGTTTGATAACCATAGTGATTATGGTGAAAACTATGTGATTTGACAATATTGTAATAAATGGAATTGGTACCTAAATTGTTGAAATGTAGTATGGATGTTGCATATGAACAGCTACTCCAATTTGATTTCAACAATAGGGGAACCTGAGTACACTTGATCACTAGAGGAGACTTGGTAACTTTGATTTCAAGCTAAACAAAACGCGTTTTTAAGCTAGCAACACTCAATCATTCATGCCTAACTTCACTTTCTACCATAGAGCGGTTTGACAAACGTCAGTAGTTTGCAAATGGCGGACGTTGAAAAAATTCTGTCGTGTTACATTTAATTTTCGGTAAGTTTTACCATGTTTTATTTTACAAAATGTGATGGAATTGCTTCTAGTGAGTTTGTGTATCTTGTTAATTGTTTATTCAAGTGTGGATTATTGTTGATTACATCGGTATAGTTGATCACCGGTTTTGAGTCAAACACGTTTTATAACCTTACCGTGTATGGGGAGACTTGGGCTTTTTTTTGTGGGGTGATTTGATCCCAGGATCATATGTCCCCGTAAGGGATCAAGTCTACCCTTTAATCAAATAAGGAGAGTTTGTATAACTCCTGTTCATGGTTAATTCTATTCTCAGGAAACCATGCCGCGGAAGTACACAACAAAAGAAGGTGCGATGAAAAGAAAACCGGTCAATAAAGAGAAGTTAAAAGATGCCGTAGCTGCAGTTTTAGCTGGAAACAGTATAAAGGGCTCTTCAAAACAATATGGCGTACCCCTGATGACATTAAAACAATACGCAAGGCGCCAAAGAGAATCAGATGAGCCAATACAGTACGAACCAAACTATAAGCGATCTCAGCTATTCACAGACGGCGAGGAAAATGACCTAGCAAAATATCTAGAAGAAGCTGTACCATGGTCTTACTCCAAAGAACGTACGCACTTTGGCTTACCAGCTTGCCAAGAAAAATGCCAAAAAAATTCCAAACAATTGGGAAGTTAACGGAGAGGCTAGTTACGATTGGTTTCGGGGATTCATGCAACGCCATAATGAGCTATCACTAAGGAAACCAGAGGCTACAAGCTTATCAAGAGCAACGAGCTTTAATCGGCACAACGTTCAGAAGTTCTTTGAAAATTTAAGAAGCCTAATGGATAGACACAACTTTGACCCGCAACAAATATATAATGTTGATGAGACCGGAGTAGTGTATTATTGAGCGTTTCAAAACAATTCTTGTTTTGAAAAGCTCAATCGTATCTGGGATCATAGTATCGTTTCTTGTTTTGAAACGCTCAATCGTATCTGGGATCATAGTATCGTTTCTTGTTTTGAAACGCTCAATCGTATCTGGGATCATAGTATCGTTTCTTGTTTTGAAACGCTCAATCGTATCTGGGATCATATTGTTTCGTTTCTTGTTTTGAAACGCTCAATCGTATCTGGGATCACAGTATCGTTTCTTGTTTTGAAACGCTCAATCGTATCTAGGATCATATTGTTTCGTTTTCTGTTCTTTAAAACGTTCATTTTACATCACTTTATAAACAGACTTACCTGCTCCAAAGCTTACATCGTCAAAGTTTGTCGGACTATACAGATGAGACAAATATTTATACTTACAATAATGAAGTTTGTAAAACAATCTCAGAGATTGCAATTGGATGTCGTTTGTTCTGCTCGAAATAATCGCAATTTTCGTCATGGTATACTTTTACCTGACACCATTCGCTGTATAATTTGCGGTCCGTCTAATTGTGGAAAAACTAATTTAATTGTTGGTTTGCTGCTACATGAACAAGGTCTACGTTTCCAAAATGTTTATGTATATTCTAAAACTCTTTTCCAACCTATGTATAAATTTTTAGAACAAGTTTTAATGTTAGTTCCTACAGTTACATTTCAAAAATATAGTGAAAATGATGAAGTACTAACCCCTCATATGGCTAATATTAATTCCATCATTATATTTGATGATGTGGCATGTGAAAATCAAAACAATATACGAGACTACTTTGCTATGGGAAGACATAAAAATATAGATAGCTTCTATCTGAATCAGACATATAGTAAAATACCTAAGCAATTGATAAGAGATAATGCTAATTTAATCATTCTTTTTAAACAAGATGATATCAATTTGAGGCATGTTTATGACGAACACGTAGGGGGTGATATGCCATGGGCTCAGTTTCGTGAAATGTGTGGGAAAATATGGAACAAGCCTTTCAGTTACTTAGTTATAAATAAGGATTGTAATAGGAATTCTGGATGTTATAGGAAAGGCTTCGACACATTTATTGTGCTAGATTAACTGTTATACATAAGCTATGGTATTTGTATGTAAACTTATTACTTAAAATGAAACCATCAAGATCGGACATGAATCTTAAAATGAAGGAAGAAAAATTATTTAAACAAAAAGTGCTCCGATCTGCTGAAACAGTGAAGAAAAAAGTTAAACTTATTCGTGACGCTAAAACTAATGATAATATGACATTGGAAACTGTGTTGAAACCCATAACAGATCCTCTGAATGAAATGGTAAAAAACAGTAATAATAATAATAATATTAACGACTACTCGAATATTAACGATGATGATTTTGATAACGATGGATTTAAATGGGATAAGTCAGTAAAAACATTACAATTTAGTCCTTATGAAGATGAAAAGAAAGAAAGTTCCGATAATAAAACATTGCTGAAGAAATGTATTAATTCTGAAGATGAAAAGAAAGAAACATTCGGTAATATACCATCCGAAGCTGATTTAAATTATACTGAATCAAGTGATTCCGAAACAACAAATAACGCTTCGTTTAGAACGTCTGATTCGTATGCTTCTCCTCGCGACAACCCTGCTTGGCAAAAACAATATTCTAGCATAAACATTCCTTTTGGTGTACGAATGGAACATGGTAGGCTTATGCTAGGATCATATCCGATTTCTGTGTATGACAAGGAACTCAAAATATGTGGAGAAAGTTATAGTTTAACACCAGGATTAAACGATTTATTGTTTAAAAAACTACCCGATTTAGATTTGGTAACTGAAGACGATATACGGTCTTATAAAAAATTGTTATTGAAAACAAACGTGCACAAATGTGACTTTGATCCAAATAAACCCATAAAAAGCAACAAGGGAATGAAATATTTATACGTCATACGACCTCTTTTCAAATTATCCAAAGAACGTACAGTAAGTGACGAGCAATTGGCATCTGGGCACGGCCTGCCATCGATGAAAAAAGTAAAAAGAGACATTTCTTACGTATATTGGGATGACCCGAACGAGTTAGTAGAAAGATTAAAACTGCTTATAGCGGCACGTGACGCTGGTAATACAGGGTTAGATAACGAGATCATATCCATTATTGAAGAATTGCGTGAAGCAGGCTTAGTAAATAATATATAAATGAATAAAGTAGATTTTTTAAAACAGTCGAAGTTTGACTTTCAACTATAAAATATAAAATGGGTTGGAAAACCATTAGATGACATTATCAAATCTTATAATTATACTATACATCGTACGACAAAATCTAGACCTATTGATGTCAATTTTGTTAATGAAATCAAAATAAAAAAGAACATAAAAAATTCACAAACCAATGCGCATTGTAAATTGAATAAATTCAACGTAGGAGATTGTGTGCGTATTAGCAAGTATAAAAGCGCCTTTAATAAAGGTTATACACCTAATTGGTCAACAGAACTTTTTACTATTAAACATGTGAACCATACGCAACCTGTTACGTATCATATTGAAGACCAACGAAAAAACACTATACTCGGTACATTTTATGGACAAGAACTTCAGAAAACTAAGTATCCAGATGTTTATCTTGTAGAAAAGGTGATTAAAAAAAGGGTAGAAAGCTGTATGTTAAGTGGTTAGGACTTAGTGATAGCGAAAACAGTTGGATTGATAGAAATGCTGTTGTATAATTATATTTATATACTTTCTCCTAACTAAATTTCTCATTATCGTATGGAATATGAAAGGAAGAGGACTTTTAAACAGTGCTATTAATCATTTACCGTTTGAATTACCTGGTTATAACTATTGCGGACCGGGTACAAAATTGCACAAACGGTTACAAAGAGGCGATAAAGGCATTAATGCGTTAGATAATGCATGTATGAATCACGACATAGCTTATGATACATATTCCGATTTAGCTGATAGACACCGTGCTGATTTAGAACTTTATAAAATGGCTAAACAAAGAACAAAGTCGAAAGATGCAGGGAGAGGAGAAAGAATTGCTTCATGGTTAGTTAGTAAAGTGATGAAATCTAAAATAAAAGCTGGTGCGGGAATAAAAGCATTTAAACGTTTTGTCTCTAAGATACGCACTGAAATAAGAAAAAATAAAAAAACTAAAGATAATATTATTGATCGTGCACTTGTTGCCGCAAAAAAAGTGTTTGGTAACAACACTAAGATACGGGTACCTCGTCTAATACCGATTCCAAAAACAGGAGGTTTATTACCGCTGATACCTATTTTTGCTGGACTTTCCGCGTTAGGATCATTAGCAGGAGGAGCTGCTGGAATCGCTAAAGCTGTCGGTGACTACAAAGCTGCTAGAAAAAACCTTGCTGAATCAGAACGACATAACAAAATGATGGAATCTATTGCATTAAGAAAAGGGTTACATATCAAACCATATAGAAATGGAAAAGGTTTATGTATAAAGACTGCAAAAAACTAAATCAGAGGTTACCCAGACGCGCTCTTACAAATATTGATATTTTAAAATACTCATCTGATATTCCTCATTTTCGTGGAGTTTTTATGAGGGACACTTTACCGAAGCGTCCCAAAAGAGTAGAATGCGGAATTGTTAATTTAGATAGTTCTGAAAACAATGGAACTCACGGTTACCTATCGCAAATTCGAAATTTTTAATGCCGAATATTAAAAGTCCGAAAACGAAACGCCATTTTTCACTTAATTTTTTTTCATTTGTCCGAAGTTTCATTTTCCATATTTTCTATTGACAGATTTTTGTATGGTCACAATTTTATTATCCAGCTGGTTTAAAATCCCAATGATTATAATTCCGTACATTCATTTGCCAATTTTTTTTTTGTCCGTAGGGTTAAAATACCGTAAGATAAGAATAAACCCGGTTTTTATTTGCTTGTACAGGAGTTAATAAAAGAAACAATTGTAACTATTTCTGATATCGACAAACTGATATCAGGCGAACCAACAGAAAAAAAACGCAAGAAATATGTCGAAAAAGAGAAAAAACTACAAGACCTTTTCCAGAGAAAGAATAATATATCGCATATTAAATTTCTCAAAGAAATCACTAAACTGATTTAACCTCTGAAATCAACTAAATGATTTCCTTGGAGACATTAAAATATTTTGAACAAAAAAGTGTAATAATGACTTTATATTATATTCCTCAATATAATCCCTATACTAATATAACATCTTAAATCAGTTTAATGATTTCCTTACATAAATAAAAATGTTTGCTTACATAATTAATCATTTCCGTAAACTGGTTAACCCGTCGTCTACCGGTAATAGTAAGAATCTTGCACTATATAGTAAAGACCCTTAATATATTTGTTTAATAAAATGTTAAATCAACTCGCGTGTGTTTTATTTCTTGTTAACGAATTGCTTCGCTTCGCTTCAGCTCCCATCTTCATCTTCTAACCTATCCGCGTTAGAGTCGATTTTGTCCCAACAAGTCTTCCTGGTGAACCATTCGGTGAACCGTTTCGGACAAGTGAAATTCGGTGAATAGTTTTTCGAAACATCGATAGGTTACCGGAACTCACTGGGTAGCCTATGTCAAAGACAAAAGTTATTGTGAATATTTTAATAGTTACGGCGACCTTCCGCCCCCGGTAGAATTTAAGAGGTATTTAAAGAATTATGATATTTACTATAATTATAACACGTACCAAAAGTTTGACACTGTAAATTGCGGTCACTTATGTTTAAAATACTTAAAAAAATATTGGCGTAACCGTTTAAATACCATCGATCAATAAACAGCTCATCATTCACACGATGTCATTCACTTTGTCTATTACTGGAAACTCCGCTACTCTGATAACGAATCATTCACCAGCTCTACAACTGGATGGTGAATATGAATGTGGGCTGTTGTATATATCGACTTTTAATTCAATACCCAATATAGACTATAGAAATAATAAATTCTATTATGGTAAAAACGAAGTAATTGAAATTCCTGAAGGCTCATATGAACTTCAAGATATTGATGATTACCTTAAAGAACACCTCCAAGGATGTACACTCACACTGACGTGCAATAATAATACCTTAAAAACATCCATTTTGTGTTCTCAAAATATTTATTTTGATAAAGAAAGTTCTATCGGGAGTATACTTGGTTTCGGAGCTGAATTTATTCAGGCAAATATATTAACAGAATCTCTCTATCCTGTGTCCATTCTATCTACAACCATAGTCCGAATTGAATGTGACATTGTGAGCGGATCATTTGTTAACGGAAAACCTAGTCACATAATACACGAGTTTGTGCCTAATGTGCCACCTGGTTATCGCATTATAGAAACACCCAAAAACGTTATCAATTTCCCTGTTACCCAAAACAGTTTAAGTTCAATTACAATAAGAATATTACATAGATGCAAACAATAATTTGGTTAATTTACGCGGTGAAGAAATTCAGATATATTTACACTTGAGAAAAAAATGATAGACTTCAATAAAACTTCTGTCTCATATAAAAACAGTACTAGTACTCATCAAGCTATCAAGAAAAGAAGACCTAAAGGGAAACTTACAAAACAAAACAAGCAATTTCTCCAAAGCCTAGGTCTATTAAAATGAGTATATTAAATTTAACAGAACCTTTTACCTTTGACAACTCCATCGAGAGTTTCGAATATCATTCGTATAAACCATACGTAACAAGTTTTAATTTTAACGATGAAATACGTATTCCTATTAATCAGCAAGATCTTTACGTACTACCATCAGCAAGTACTTTATACATAGAGGGTACTATTACCATATTCAATAGAGACACGAAGGCAAAGGTCAATAGTGTTATTTTAACAAATAACCCAATACTTCATCTATTTCAAGACATTCGATATGAACTTAACGGAATCCAAATAGATAAAATTAAAAATGCAGGAGTTACAACAACTATGAAATCTCTTGTATCCATGAATGAACTCGAAGCGTCGATGTCTAAGTTATGGGGATGGAATGTCGATGGCTCCAAGAATTCACATGGAACATTTTCTGTGTCCGTCCCTTTAAACAAGATTCTTGGATTTGCTGAGGATTATAACAAAATTATTATTAACTGCAAGCATGAACTCATTCTTTTACGATCCAATACTAATTTAAATAGCGTTAAGCTAAATGCGAATGAATACATAGATAACATTACTATATCTAAAATAATATGGCGTATGCCTCATGTTAAGGTTTCTGATCGAGAAAGATTAAACTTACTCAAATATTTGGAAAGAGATCATGCTATTCAGATAGCATTTAGAAACTGGGATTTGTATGAATATCCACTCTTACCCGAAACTTCAAAACATTCTTGGGCTATAAAAACTTCATCTCAGATTGAAAAACCGCGTTACATTATAATTGGATTAAAAACGGCGCGTAAAAATGTAGCTGATAAAGACATGACACATTTTGATCACTGTAATTTGAGAGATGTTAAGGTGTTTTTAAACTCAAGCTATTTTCCGTATGAACATTTTGATGTCAGTTTTTCAGCTGAAAAGTTTGCTATATTATACGAACAGTATGCTAAATTTCAACAGTCTTATTATAACCGCGTTCAAGCACCTTTGCTGAACCCACTAGAATTTAAAGATAAAGCACCTCTATTTGTCATCGACTGTTCTCGACAAAACGAAACCTTGAAAACAGGTTCGGTTGATGTACGTGTCGAATTAGAGTGCGAATCAGATATACCTAATCAGACCGCGGCTTATTGTCTTATTTTAAATGATAGTATTTTTGAATATAAGCCTCTGAGTAGTATTACGAAAAAGATTTCATAATGCCGGGCTACATATTCGTAGATCTTCAAGGGTTTAAAACAAATAAAAACGAATTTATTGTTAAAGAATTTGCATATAGCACATTGGAATATACTCAAGTTTTTTTAATAAAACATTTTGTAAATTATCAGAAAGTGAAAAAAGACTGACAAGGTGGCTAGAAAAATATTTTGGTATATTGAAAAGGTTAGGGTATACAAGGATTTATCGTCAATTAAATACTGAATAACGGTTAGATTAATTTCATTTATTTTAATTTTATTTTTATACTTGGAAGCTAGAACACGTCTATCTACGAGTAAAGTCTTGATCAAAGTGAGGCAAGGCGAAGGAGTGACTAAAAGATCTGAACAGAGAATGAATTGAACTAAACATTCACTCAATCAATCGGTTGTTCATTCCTTTAACAAAGTAGTCAAATCAGTTACCTTTTATTTACAGGATATGTTAATTTTTGTATATTAAAATATAATAAAATCAACATGGTATTTTGTGGCATGACGGTTTTGTTGACTACAGAGAATTTAAAAGACTTATTGTGAACCACATAAAAGATAAGACGATTTTTGTGAAAGGTTCGGAAAAAATTCAATGGGTTAAAAATTTGTGTGAGGACTGTACAATTATAGATTTAAGCGAAAAAGGTGCTCCGAATTTAAAAGAGCTATGTAAAAAATATTGTTTCCTGGATTGTACTTATAATTGTGTATATCATAAAAAAATTGTGCTTTAAAAAATGTAATCTGTATTAAGAAATGGTATTTAGATAAGGACAAAAACAAGTCTATTTAATTATATAATAAAGAGCTATTAGCTGTTCTCTTTTTATTATTATAATTTTTCTTGTGTATATATTTTATTTCGTTTTAAGTTAGTTAATTTAGTTTTAGATACCTATTGTTTTTAATCTTAAGTTTTTGTATTGTATATAAATTGCAAATTACAATATGTTATGCTGGGTAATTAATTAAGTATTCACATTTAATTACTGACATAAATACCCAGTCTATTTAATCTGTAATTTTTCTGTGTTAAAGAAATGTATTTAATTCAAAAAATAACGTTTTTTTGTTTATCCTTATAACTTTACTGATAAGTTTTTAATGCGATCTATTGTTTTTATTGCGTAAATGCGAATACTTGAAATGTAAAATGAATACTTCAATAATTAGACATAGATTCGCATAAAACTTATCAGTCGATGGTTTAGATATATGATGCAGGAATATGAATAAAACATTACATTAAAGGAAAGATTCTTTATTTAAAAAATAAAAATAATAATATTACACATCTTACATCTAACGTATATACCTTTATTTATAATATTACACATCTTACATCTAACTTATTATAAAATCTCTTAGATATTAAAACATACATTTATCACCCCAATATATCGTGGAAAATTGGTTCTTAGTATAATGCGTTTGTCATCATTTGACGACAGTGCTACTTTTTACCAATTCAAAAAAAAAAATATATATATGTATAATATTACACATCTAACTTATTATAAAATCCCTTATATATTAAAACATACATTTATGACCCCAAGATATCGTGGAAATTTGGTTCTTTAGTAAAATGCGTTTGTCATCATTTGACGACAGTGCTACTTTTTTCACAGATTGTGTAAAAATAACATGTTTCAAAGATTTAAATACGATATTCGTCTTTCTTAGCCTTTCTTTATTTAATAATACTTTTTTATAACTCTCATAATCTAAATGACGCAGTACATGCTTTTTGGTGCCCTTAGCTTTCTTCAATTGCTAATTTTCTGTTTTGATACAATACAATTTAGATCTAAGGCCTACAAACTCGCTTATTATTTCGCCACCGAGCTCATCTTTAAATAAGCCTGGTACTTTTATGTGTTGAGGAGTTATGCCATATGCGTTACTGACAGAATAATTACTGGTATCAAAATAAGGCCAAAAATGTAATTTAATATCTGCATATAAATCTTCCGTATTTATGGAATACAAAAAAGAGTCTGTATCAGTATAACATAAACTTAAATTAGAGCCGTAAAAAGGTTTCATATAAGAATAATGAAAATCATACATATGAGATTTGGATATTTCCAAAACAGTAAATCCGATATAAATCGGTCGATCAAGTTTTATGGATTCAGGTTTCATTTGTATTGCTACGAAATTTTCAGTAAAAATGGTTGAACTATGATAATTAGGTCTGCCTATTGCTCCGTATTTCTTTTTCGTTTTGTTTTTATTATCATGCCATACATTAACCAACATAATATTTAACCTTTTCTCGGGGTCTTCTAACGTCTTTCCAAAAATAGCATTATTAAATAGTTTACACAAATTTTGTTCAAATAAAGATGTAGCTTTTTGTCTTAAATGCGTGTTTAGATCTATGTATTGTTTTAAAAATTGACTTTGTTTAAATGTTATGACTCTATGAATTTTTTTAAGTACCAAACCATGTTTTAAGCATGTTTTTAAATGAACGTAATGAATGACGTACTCGTATTTATCATATAAATTTGGGATAAGTTTAGGTTGCTTCGAACCAGGAGGTGTGAATTTTTGCGGGCAGAATGGAATGTCGTTATGCAAGTCATGCAAATATTCAGGATACTCTAAATCCACTTCCAAAATATAACCATAATCCGAATTATCTGGTACTAATTGGATATCGAGTTTTTTAATTTCATCCTGTTGCAATAGTTTAAAATCAGCATAAGGTAAACTACCACACATGGCATTATTACAGTCCATGTATAGTAAAAAATTGTTTGGAACCTTTTGATCATAATTGGACATGTATTTATTATTTGCGCTAGCATATCGAGCAGAACATAAACACACACCCCCACGAATACCTTTTTGGATCATTCGAATTATTTCGAGGTCATTAATAAGCTGTAATTTTACTTCGGTTATAAGTAACATGGCATCAAAACTCAAACTTGGAGCGGTGAGATAAAAAGCCGGGTCTAGTCTATAGTTAACTTTACATGTTTGACGAAACTTTTCGAATATGTCAGCCAATAACAGTACGTCGGATTTAAGGTAAAGATCAGTGTATTCCCCTAAATTCTTAAGTTTGAATGATTTCCATACAAGTTCAGCATGCTCGTAATCATATTTCGATATAATGTTATCAGTCAATGAGTTGTAAAAATAATGTTGTTCCGGTAAACATTGCTCTTCATAGCGAGTCCAATTATTCATATACTCATATGGATAGACACCCTTACGTTTCAGTAGGTTAAAATGCTCTTTTATCGAATAAAAATGCGAAAGGTGTTTAAAATCTTCTATGTTTAATGTGCTTACAAGTTCTTCCAAACTAGCTCCTAAAAATTTGAATGAGTCCACAAAACGAACAGGCATAAACTCATTTCGATTATTAATAAAATATTTAGTAAATGATATATAATTTTCTTTATTTTTCGCAATGACTTTGATTTGACCTGGCATTTCCCCCAATTGACGTATAAACAAATGACTGTCATATCCTGATAAGTTGTGAAAAAATACGGGCACAAATTCTGGTAAGCTATACCGAATATTGCAATAAGAATGGGCTGCTCCCCTATAACGTCCTGTTAAATGGCAATGATCTCTTACGGAGTCACCGAGCAACAACTTACGACAAAGAAAACTGACAAACTGTTTAGCATTCAAAAAATCATTTTCTTCATTCTCTGTAATCACCATTGGCTTCGGGTTTGAGTAAATATTGCTTATTGCACATATATCCCCTTGCAGGTATTCGAGAAATTTAGCTACGCAGTCTTGTCCACGATACGAAACGAATTTATTAAGTGAACTATCATATGAGCACACGATGTAGTACGCAAATGCAGCTGGCACATGTTCTTGTAATTTACAAGTACTCTGTGACCTACTTTTTTCAGTATTTCGTACCAATATACATTCAAAATCTGAATATATCACGAAAGGCATATCTTGCATACGTTCATAGTTTTTAAATTCTATTTGTTCATTCTGATCGGGTAAAATTGTCTTTACACCTCCACATACATGAGCCTCAAATTTTTTTTCGCTATGAAAAAATATCATACATTCCTCGCAAAGGAACAATGATCCGTTATGTTTTGTTAGTTGGCTTTTAAGCAGGCGGCCTAAATTTTTAATAAGACAATAATGAGTTTGGCGACCGTTTTCTAACATTAATAAATTAACATGATGTTTCTTGCGACAAGCGGTTTTATACAACGGACCAACGACTTCAATTTTATTTTTCAATGCATACACATTAACACTTATATCTGGGTTTTGTTTTTCAAATATTTTGAGTCATTTAATCCCACAGGGAAAGTCATGTTCTCGATATTGAGAACGTTTTCATAGTGAGGGTACGACGATACCCTATGAACATTATTTTTAGCGGGAAATAAAGAAGCCATTACACACCACAAAAAACAAAACGAGTCATTGTTTTGTATATTTATACACGCTCGTTTCAGTTTTATATTCTTAGGTAAATCTATGAAACCCGACGCTCTCAGTGGATTATACTTACAGATGTTTACCTCTAAGTATAAATTTCGCAAAAAAGCCCAACCGCTATCTCTATCTTGAAAATCATCAATTTTTCGACAAATCACTTGTGTAATATTTGAGAATATTTCACTGAAATCATAATTGGAATGTATAACTATATTTTGCGTCGCAAATGATTTTATTTCGCATGTATCGTTTTTAAGTAAAGAAAATTCCGCAAATAATTCAAAATTTACTTTGATACTACTGAAAACGGATTGCCTTGCATCCAGAATTTGATGGACGCGTTTGCGAAGACTGCATATAAACTCGGCAGGTGGAATTGCATGGTCAAGGTCGACTTCGCGCCCACGCACGCGATAAGACGCTATTCTACTACGAAAAGCGCTAGCAATCTTTTGAATACCGTCACCATTATCTAAACTATTATTATTTTTGTGAGTGGTACTTGGTAAATGCGCAGAAAATGCTCGACTAGCAACAGATGTTTCGCAAACGGAACAAAATATTAATCTACTACTCATTATTAAATCCTATACTGTGAAACGAGCAATGAATATAACAATATGAGAATTTATAGGGCCAAAAAATTCAGCTAGACTCGAACGTACAGATATTAATAAACGAAAACAGAATTAGCGACAAATAATACAAATAAAGGTTTAATCACGATAGAATACTCCTTCTTCGGTAAAATGCTCTCTACATAATTTCAAGGCATTATTTATATTCGAAACCTCTGACGAATTCGAGTCTAGCTGAATTTTTAAATTAACAAGTGCTTTCTCCCATCTATTTTTCGGAGCTATGGATTTTATATCAACAACATTATATAACTTTAATTCAACAAAAAGGTCCCCGGATAACTGGCTAGTTCGACGCACCTTGCCTCCAGGAACTTGTCGTGTCAGCGCAGACTGAAGCACCGCCTTATATTCGCGATACGCAGAACGGAAGTATTCATCTTCAGTATCGCCGCCAATTAACCAGCCCGAAGAGCCGTTATTTTGCTCATTTCGTCCAGTTTACCGCAGTGCCTCAAGTCAAAAGTCTTCGACCAGTGTGTGTTGCCAGTGATGACATATGGATCCGAGACATGGGCGCTAACGATGGGCCTCATAAGAAAGCTCAAGGTCACCCAAAGAGCAATGGAAAGAGCTATGCTCGGGGTTTCTCTGCGTGATAGAATTAGGAATGAAGTTATCCGTAGTAGAACTGGGGTCACCGACATAGCCTTCAAAATTGCGAGACTTAAGTGGCAGTGGGCAGGGCACATTGCTCGCAGAACTGACGGTCGATGGGGTCAGAAACTGCTTGAGTGGCGTCCACGCACCGGAAGACGAGCTGTCGGTAGGCCTCCGACAAGGTGGAGTGATGACCTGGTGAAGGTCGCGGGAATCCGGTGGAAACGAACGGCACAGGACCGGTCTAAATGGCGAGCCTTGGGGGAGGCCTATGTTCAGCAGTGGACGTCTTTCGGCTGAAATGATGATGATGATGATGAAATATAATTACCTCGGTACAGAAGTGTCGTCCTCTGATTCAGGAAGCTGGATTTTCTTTTTAGGCACTTTAGGCTTCTTTGATCTACAAGACAAAAATATAAGATTTAGTAAAGCACATTAAGGATAACTGGTAAGAAATTTCAATAAAAATAATATTTACCGCACTACAGAAGTGTCGTCCTCTGATTCAGGAAGCGGAATTCTCTTCTTAAGTACCTTCGATTTTTTAGACCTGTAAAATGCAAGAGGAAAAAATAAGAAAATTATCTTCCATTACAAACGAAGTAAAGCGTAACTGTATTTACTTACCTTGAAGTTGGGTTCTCGAGCTCCTTATTTGAGCCAGAGTTTATGATTTTCTCGTTACAAAAGTAGGACTCCGAATCAGACCTGTTAAAAGAACAATAATAAAGTGAATAATAGTCATATAGTATAAGTGACATTGAAAACTTAGTCATATGAATAAAAAATTTCGAACATGATTTAAACGCAGTGCTGTGGTGCTTCTCCGTAGAAAGTTGTAATAGAAATGAACGTACCAACGTGAAAAAAAACCTGTTCTGAGTAAAATCACTTGCAGTAGTTCTCAACCTTTGAATATGTATCACATATAGTTTCCAATAGCAACATTGTTACAAACTACGAAAAAAGTAGGTTTTTAAAAGGTTTAATACCTCAGCTGCCGTTTTGTTAATTAAGCAAATGTGTAACAAACAAAAGTATCATGTTAAAGTATACGCCGCCAAAGTGACAAACAAAAGTATCATGTTAAAGTATACGCCGCCAAAGTGCCGCTCTATTACAGAGAAAACGGTGACGCCACATACGGTACATTCATGTCATATATCGAATACTAACTTCCGTCTCGCTCAAACATATACAATTTCGCTTGAGCAGGAGTTTATTGACATTATTGACATTATCAAACACGTACTCGTACGATAATAACCCTGTCAATGGAATTATATTAAGATTGACTAAACTGAATGCGATGATTTGTAAAGGCGCTAACATTTTTGTTTTGTTTTCTTGAAATCTTGTCATAACCTGTATCTATTGAAAGTACCTATGGTGTCTACATGTGTTTTATGTATGCTGTCATTAACATAAAATCATGTTGTAACTTGTGTTGATTGCATCCACGTGATAATTTATCGGGTTACATAGCTAACTAATAAATGTGTTTGTAGTAAACCATTCCTACTGTAAATCTTTAGACGAACACACGCCGCCATCGTGACCGCTAGAGTTTTAATTTATTGAGACTAGTAAAATGGTAAGTCCTCACCTACTTTAAATTAGATACATAATTCAATATTAATATATATTAATAAGTGTTTAGTAAAAAAATAATAAAATTATTTCATTATTTACAGAATACATCCAGTTCACCGCCGATTAATATCTCCAACGATGCTGCTGAGCCGACTATATCAAATTTTTACTCTCAAGCTATATTTGATGATCCGTTGCGTTACTGCTCCCAAGATTTAAACGGCTATTTGAAGTATCAAGATGAATGTTTAAATCGAGATGTTTCTTTACCAACGGCTTCGAAGCGATCAAAGGAAACTTCGAGGAAAAAGGAAAATGGGAAAAATAAAACCTCCGACAATGGATTGAATTCTTACATAATAAAAAAAATTAAAACAGGCAAGCGAATCATAAAAATAAGCATATCAAATCTTGAACTGGACAACGAGTCTAAAGAAATTGCTGTGCAATATGTCGTGGAACGTGATTTTGATGAAATGTTGAATGCCACGGAAGAATTAGTTGATAAAATTGTTAAAAGATTTAAGCAATGTTAATTATTATAAATTAGGAATATTTTATTTTCATTACTTAAGTTTTATTTTTATATCGTTGTTTTACTGATGTAGTTTAATAAATATCTAATTCAATAAATAGTTAATTGTAAATTTGTTTTTATATAGGTACGGTCACGCGCGTTAATTTGTGACCCATTTCGCAAAATTTTTCTTTGGTATCTATACGGTTTGACAGGACTGCTAACCTTAAGGGGGGTCCCAAATTAACGCACGCGACTGTACATGTTGCTTAGAGAACGAAACCTCCCATATTACCTACATTGAGTCGCTCGTTTCGTTCGTTACGCCATTATAAATTTTGGTGTATGCCGGAATAGAAATTGTTTGATACATTTTATGTTCATAATTCGTATTTTTTCTTAATGATTACCTACTCATACCTATGCGATAAACGCAAACAATGAGTAAGTACCAGATAGAATGGCTCATATTTCAATAAAGCGCTCGACGGCAACTTAATTACGTCGATCAACTTTGCTACGTTGTATAACGCAATATGATCCGTGTTCAATTCTAATTTCAATCTTACTTCTTTATTATAGCCTCTAATTTGCAAAAACTAATCTAAAATAGATAGGTTGTTTTACATTTTATATTCAAAATCGTGGAAATGTTAATTTTAAACTTCTTTATAACATGATGAAAGCGTACGTCACGTGTAATAGCCAATCACCGTGACCGTTCTGCATCGCGCTTATGAAGTTTTTTCTTTCGTTTGTATAAATACAATTTCTGTGCTAAGATTTGCTGGGAAGTGTACGACCGAACGACCCCTTCACGTAAATCATGCATTTCGGACTGGCCACTCGGAATGTGTGTAGTGTTGACTGTGATAATGCGATTCTAGGGTACTCCTATACCTACGCGGTCGATAGCGTATAGAGTCCCATACCCGAAGGGGGTAAACTTTGAAGCACGTCAAACCGCAGCCTTATGCCAGGAATGAACTTTCTGGGGGTTGCGAATCATATCTGGCAAACTTGATCAACTTGTCAGATATGTTGTGCGGAAACGCCATAGTCACCCGAGTCCGAGAACTTGGCACGCTATGAGGGTCTATTCCAGGAATGAACTTTCTGGGACTCTGGCATTCAAACCGAGAGTTGGCCGCCTCGGAATGAATGTTGTGTTTAAGCTTTTTGCTTTTGGTTACTTAATGTTTAAGTAGCATAAAAATGATGATCAGTGTGTTATGCGAGTATTTGACCGTGTAAAAAACCAGGACGACGTCTAGATACGATTGAGCGTTTCAAAACAAGAAACGATACTGTGATCCCAGATACGATTGAGCGTTTCAAAACAAGAAACGAAACAATATGATCCCAGATACGATTGAGCGTTTCAAAACAAGAAACGAAACAATATGATCCCAGATACGATTGAGCGTTTCAAAACAAGAAACGATACTATGATCCCAGATACGATTGAGCGTTTCAAAACAAGAAACGATACTATGATCCCAGATACGATTGAGCTTTTCAAAACAAGAATTGTTTTGAAACGCTCAATAATACACTACTGACCGGCATAACAACAGTCCACAAGCCAAAAAAAAATGTAGCTTGTCGAGGCCTAAAACAAGTATCTAAAGTTACATCTGCTGAAAGAGGAGAACTTGTCACTGTCTGCTCCGCAATTAATGCTATCGGAAATCATTTGCCACCTTTCATGATATTCCCTAAAAAAAATTGGCAAGACAGGATGATTGATAATGCCCCACCTGGATCCAGTGGTGCTCCGAATCCGAGTGGTTGGATGAATGCTGTTACATTTCTGCAGTATTTAAAACATTTCCAAAAACACGTGCGATCTTCCAAAGAGAACCCAACACTCCTCATATTTGATAACTGGTCCGTACAAAATTTGTTTAGAGTACTGAACTCAAGGGTGTGTTGTTTTTTGCGGTGCGCTTTCTACTTTCCCTTTTCAAGGATTAGCGCGTTAATTGAGAGCAGTGGACTGTATTGATAAGTTCCAACCTAAACCTATTGTTGCCACTTCTAGACGCAAAAATGTGAATTGGAAACAGGTCGGTGAATCAGCCAACAGAAGGTGAAAGAAGGAATCATGCGCACTTACTTGTGAATTTGGTGAAAGTCCTTCCCAGCCTCGCTGCCAGCTCCACGAGCACCAGAGCTCGCGTGTCTACACTCCAAGTGTCCAAATAACTTTGATTTTCACACACAATCCTCGTATTGAGGAAATAGCACATAAGATTTTCAGAAAAAGCGAGGAAAATTCATAAGATTTAAATGGATTTGATTTTCTCAGTTAGCGGAGCTGCTGTCCATCGCGCGCGTAAAAGGTATCTAACTTGTCGTCGCCAGGTGGCGCGAGTGATGCGCATATGTCGCAGGTGTACGACAGAGACAACACGATATATCAGTGCGCATGGGGGAAAAGGATGATTGTGAAGGAACTCGCTGACCGTAGTAGCAACAACAGATAAATTAATTATATTTAAATACGAAATCCACCAATAACCATGAAAGCCATATAAGCGTATATTCTGTTCAATATGCCAAAGACCATGGGATTAATTTATTGACCATTCCCCCACACACATCGCAAAAGCTGCAGCCACTCGACCGCATACTATTTGGAACTCTCAAATCTTACTATGACACGGCCTGCGATGATTGGATGGCAGCTCATCCTGGAAGAACAATCACAATTTACGACATCAGCGGCTTATTAGGAAGAGCGTATCCCCTGGCCATGACATCCAGAAATATTACCAAAAGTTTTGAGATTACAGGTATTTGCCCCTTGAATTCAGACATATTTACAGATGATGAATTCTTATCATCATATGTAACAGATCGACCTGAAGAGACACCTATCGACGCAGATGTTGATACCCATGTTACTGAGGGAGAAACATCTTCTGGTCCAACTCCTGCTCAGCAAGACCATCCTATAGATCATACAGTAAATAGTGCCGCAGATGTTGAGACCGATCTGCAGCAACATCAAACAATAGTGCGACAGTCAACTTCTTCGACACTGTCACGTAATAAGGCATCAGGTAATAAGGCTTCGATATTGTCACGTGCTAAACAAAACACTTCTAATGATCCACCTTTAGATCAACATGACGAACCAGAGAAATTACCTCCTGACGCAGACGTTGTGATTGATAAGCAACTGCATAATACTACAAATCGAGAAGTATCTCCTTTTATTATGTCAGAATTGCCCCTTCCAGGTGATAATTCCATTATGGTTGTTACCAGATCTATCACCTAGACTCAGCAAGACGAATCCAAAAATTCACTTACTAATAATGTAGATGTCGCATCAAATATTCAGAAACAGGGTGTGTCTTCTAATACATCATGTAATATGGTATTGGAGTCATTACGTGCAATAATCACAAAAGAAAACTCTCCTTCGATTGTGGCTAGATCTACGTTTAATTGTCTAACCCTGGCTCAACA
This sequence comes from Epiblema foenella, assembly GCA_963556455.1. Taxonomy (NCBI): domain Eukaryota; kingdom Metazoa; phylum Arthropoda; class Insecta; order Lepidoptera; family Tortricidae; genus Epiblema; species Epiblema foenella. The sequence continues at coordinate 3,257,095 of OY747097.1, read as the reverse complement.
ATCCTACCAGGCTATTAATAAAATGTTGAATGCCCGCCCTGCAAAAGATCGATGCGGTAATGTAGGTCCGGTTAATACTAATTCAGTACTTCAAGCACCTGCCGATCAGCAATCTTCTTCAGAATTTAATAACTCGGGCATAAAACCTGCACATGACGTAAATACAGTTCAAAAATCTGCCACGAATTTAACTGAGCATTTCATTACAAATGATGAGTCTGATAATAGTCTCCTTACACCTATAATAAATGTTGGGCTTGATAACGCGTCTACCACGACTGTTACGACAAACTCTAACGAGAATTTTAGTAATAATTTGTCTACCTCGGCGAATACTGCTACTATGGGTGAAAAAACACTTTCGACGTATGTTAGCCCAGTTATGATCCGACCGCATCCCAAGGCAGCGCCAAGAAAAAATACAAAAAAGGGGCGAAAAAGAGGAACTACAAGAATACTGACCGATGCGCCTGAAAAAGATGCGTTGGAAAAAGAACATCGTGAAAGAGAAGAAAAGAAACGAAATAAACTGGTTGCGACAGTAAAAAGAAATCTAAGCAAGGAAAAGAAAAAAAGCATTCCAAAAACAAAGAGACAAAGAAGAAATGTAGCAGAAACGAGTTCTGATGAAGAAACTACAGTCTTGCCACCATCACCAGATTCTGATGCTTATGCAATAGAAGATGACGAAGATGAGAAAACTGATTCTGAAGAAAATGAGAACGGGGATGACGAGGAAGTTCATAAAGGAGATTGGGTTGTAGTAAACTTAACATCAGAAAAAAATTTCGTGCACCGATACGTGGGTCAAGTTATAAAAGAAAATTTAGCAAGCTTGGATGTAAAGTTTGCAAAAAAAATTGATGATAAAAAGTTCAAATGGCCCGAAAAACTTGACATTAGTCTAATTGGAAAGTATCAGGTCGTAAAAAAGCTTCCTCCCCCCCAGTTCAAATCTTCTTCAAGACGTGTAGGTTCATTTGAATTCCAGAAGTCTCTTAGACAGTTTAATATTGTAAAATAATTTTTATTTTATACGTTGAAAAGAACGTTTTTTTGTAGATTTTTTTTTTTATATCTTCTTTTTTAGACACAGTAGTTACTGCTTACGTAAGAATGATTCTCAAAATGACTGATTACTAAAGTAAGATAACTGTTAGTATTGTTGTTGACATTTCGTTTTGATTTTGATGTTGTTTATTTTTTAGATTTTTAAAGCTTTGAGAATATATTATAATAAGTCGTTTTTTAGTGTTGCTACGTGTGAAGTTGGGAGTGATTAAAACAAAGAAAACTGTTAAATTATTTTGTTAATTCGTCCCAAACGCGCGAGCACACGAAAATTCGTAAGGGGGTAGGTTTAGAAAGCCGGTCTAATTTCACTCCCTATTATTAACGGGGTATCGCTGCCACCACGCTAGTACTCCCCTGGAACTTGGAGACGCCGTGGAGATGGAACGGGCTGAGGGACGTCAGCCAGGCAGCACCGGAACTGTGGTGAAAGTGGTGTGGGCTCGAGCCGTAACGTAGCACCCTGGAATTCACGTCCGCCGTGTAAATATATATCGTTCCGTATTTATCTCCGTCGACTGTGACCGGCATAAGCAGAAGCAGAAGCAGGAAAGAGAAAGTACTGCGTGATGGTGATGGTGAACTGGCTTGGTGAAGTGCGGATGTCACAGTCAGACGGAGTTTACAAAGCGAGATGAAATAGAACAGAAAATTAACTTTCTTTGGTGTTTAATAAAATTAATGGAAGTATGAGATGAGGAATTAGGCATTACAAACTCGATGAGCAACTTGAGCAAGCTAAGCAAGACAAAGAACGTCATAACGGAATAACCGTTGGAAACGCCCTTAAAACTACCTACTTACGACTAAAACACGTTAAATGTTCAACACTTACCCAATATAGGGGTTGCTACACTGAATGTAAAAGGTTACTAAACAAGTAACAAAACTCAGGGCCAAGCTAATGCCCAACACAATATTTAAAATTGTATAATTTCGCCGGCGCGACGTGAGACGACACTGGACGAGTGTACGTGCGCCTGCGTTCGAAGCAAAATCTGTCTGGCTCGCGGCCGCGGCCGTTGGGCCATCGCGGGAGCGGGCGCGGGCGCCGGGGGACGCATTGCGCCCGGCCGGTTAGAACAATAGATATGCGAGCAAGGTACAGTGCGCCAGGGAAATAAGTGTCGCAATAGAAAAATGATTATTTTATTTTAACTTATGTTCATTCGACGAACTTTTAGATGTTATGGAATGCACATATATAGTTATGAATTAGGTAAGTGTTTTTTTTAATTATGGTATTAATTTAATTTAATGATGATGTATGTTCTATTATTATTATTTATTGCTTAGTTTTAAGAAACGATCATAATGTAACGTTTTTACGTTACAGTACGCCCGCGCGTCGTTAAGGAGTTTATTGTATCTAAGTATAATAAAATCCGCACTGTGCTAGTACCTGTACAAACAATTACATACTTCTTCTTTCATACTTCACGCTTACATGTTTACGTCAGCGATTGTTTTATATTTGTTAAATAATAACTGACGCTCAATCTCAGAAGAGGATGAGGTGACTTGTTACAAGAACTCGAGACCTTACAGACACAAAGTGCTTATGGATGTTAGGACGCTGGTAAACTAAGACAATGCAACTAACAATAATAAGGGCTTCGATTCCATTATTTATTTAGACCAACCAATTTGAGATCTTTTATGTGCCAGGTGCCCAGATCTTTGCCGGCTAAATCCTGAAGTACATAAACTAATGGAGACTTTTTAGTGACAATCCTAGCCTTAATAAACTTTGGTGCCAACTTTTTGGAGAAATGCTTACCCTTGTCACTTAAAAAGTAAGTGCGTTTCATTACAATGTCGCCTACCTTAAATTCAGCCGGTTTACGTTTAAGATTGTAGTGCGACGTGTTTTTAACATGGGCATGACAAAGCCTTTTTTGTACGTCATCAAAAATCGAAGACAGACAACCCAAGTTTTCGGCGTAGGTGTCTCGAGGGAGAAACAACACTTCTTTCCCAATGTCGTTATCAGTGTAGTGTGACCCACAAACTACCAATTCTCCCCCATACACCAAGAACGCAGGTGTAAAACCTGTGGCCTCATTTACAGAGCTATTAATTGCAAATTGGACTCTAGGAATAAATACGTCCCAGGACCTATGATCATCATTTACAAAGGTAGATATGCAAGAGATAATGGTTCGATTAAAGCGTTCCACTAAATTACATTGAGGCGTGTATTTAGGGCTGTAATAGACATTAGGTATGTTGTAAAGTTTAAATAAATTGTCCATAACCCTCCCTGTAAACTGTGTGCCATTGTCCATAAAGATTGTTTGTGGTACTCCATGTACCAAGAAAACCGATTCTGTTAAAATTTGCGCTATAACCTCAGCAGTGGCGTTTTTAATTGGATAAATTAAACAGTACTTGGAAAAGCAACATGCGATTACTAGGATGTAGTTGTTTCTTTTCCTAGTGGTTGGCAAGGGCCCCATCAAATCAATCGAGATCATTTGGAACGGACGAGAGCATTGTTTTGGCCTTCCCATTTCCCCTAAGGTTTGATGGTTTTGAGCCTTATACGACAAACACTTCTCGCACGCTCCAACAAACTCGACCACATCCTGGTACATACCAGGCCAATAGAATCGCAAAGCAAGTCTGCGGTAGGTTTTAAAAATGCCCATGTGCCCAGCAATAGGCTCTGAGTGGTTTTCATGAATTGCCTTTTCGCGTAATTCGGTGGGAACAACCAATTTCCATGAGAATTCTGTAGTAAGTTCGTGCTTGTTCTTAGACAATCGGTACAAGGGATTATGTTTAATCATGAAATTTGGAAAATCGATTGGGCTATGAAGACAACCGTTGTAGATATTAATGTACCAGGTGTCCTTGGAGTTCAGATGACAGTCGGAAGTACAAATGGCACTCACAGATACTCGCGACAAGGCATCAGGGATGACATTATCAACGCCGCGGCGATGTTTAAGGGTTAAGTTAAAACCTGACAAGCGAACGCCCCACCGAGCCAATCTACCAGTTGGGTTGCTAATGGAAAGGAACCACTTGAGTGCACTATGGTCAGTGTAGACCGTGAAGGGCTGTCCATTTTCTATGTAGCAACGCCAATACTCGAGGGCCGTGACTACAGCTAATGTCTCGCGTTCCGTTATACTATAATTTCTCTCGGCTGGTGACAAGCTCCTAGACATGTACGCGATCGGGTGCTCCTTACCATCGATGGTCTGAGTCAGCATACCGCCTATTCCATAATTACTGGCATCGGTGTGCACCTCGAATGGCTTGGTATAGTCTGGACACCGGAGAACGGGAGCAGACACTAATCGCTCTTTAAGTTGCTGGAAAGCAGCATCGGCTTCAGGGGTCCATTTAAACGGAGGTGAACCTTTTTTTGACGAAGTCAATTTATTTAATGGGGCAGCAATGGTGCTGAAATTTGGCACGAACCGTCGATACCATGTCGCAGTACCAAGGAATCGCTTTACGTCTTTACGAGACGTCGGCGTCGGGTAATTTAGAATAGCCTCTACTTTTCCGGGGTCCGTACGTAAACCTGAACCATCGACGACGTACCCAAGGTACTTAAGTTGGTTACTGAAAAAACAACACTTGTCCAAGTTAACGGTGAGATTAGCCTGTTTCAATTTGTCTAAAACGCGTAAGAGTAAAGAGACGTGACTATTGAAATCCTCGGAGACGATGATAATGTCATCAAAGTAGGCGAAAACTTTAAGGTTGAACTCTGAGAACAACAGGTCCACTAATCTTTGTTGAGTAGCAGGAGCGTTGGTCAGACCGAAGGCAGTTCGCTTAAAGTGGAAAGTTCCCCTAGTTGGCACGTAAAAAGAAGTCTTGTGTCTGTCCTCCGGAGCAATTTCAATTTGCCAAAAGGCTTTGGACAAATCGATGCTGGACAGGTAACGAGCATCCCTGAGATTGTCCAAAATCTCTGATATATACGGCAGGTTATACGCGTCACGTTTCGTCACTGAGTTTAGTTTACGGCTATTGAGACAGAACCGCGGTTGTCCGTTCTTCTTGTTGACGAGTAAAACCGGCGATGACCAACTACTCTCAGATTTCTCAATCACGCCAAGAGCAAGCATTTCATCCACTTGTTCAACCAGAATGCGCTGCTTCTCTGGTGACAGGCGATAATAACGTTGGCGAATTGGACTACTGTCGCCGGTGTCAATGTGATGTGTGATTAGATTAGTGACACCTAAACCCTTGCGTTCAAAAGAAATGTCCTCGTATTGTTTCACGACATTGTCAGCAAGTTGTTTTTGTGTATCGTCCAGATTGTCATAGCCTTGAATGAATGTGTTCGGTTTAGGCAAAACTTCATTATGTTTATCACATTCATTAAGGACAAGACTGCTGAGATATTTTGGGCAGATTTCAAACGCGCGCCAGAAATCAACTCTTAAAATGAGGTTATTTTGTATACCTGGCACTACGAAAGCTTTCAAAATGTGAAACTTGCCGTCAAAGTGTATTGGAATGTCAATGTAACCCTCACTCTGCAACATTTGACCTCCTGATGCTGTGACTGAAATAAATTCACCCCTGACTACTTGCAGTCCACAAATAATTAGTGCTGAATAAACACCATTGCCTAGGATAGTTACTGCCGAGCCTGAATCCAATAAGCCAGACATTGTGATTTCATTAATTTTTACAGAGACATAAGGTCTGTTATCATTTTCATTATGCTCTTTCAGAATTGTGTCAATTTTATATGAATTAAAAAACAAATTTAGCGTATGTAACCACTTTTGCCAATCTTCGTTATCAAATTTATTTATATTTAAATCATTGACACAATTCTGAGCTACTAGTTTTTTGGCTGATGCTTCCTATTCTTATTACAATCGGGACAGTCAGGCGTTTTCACATTTTTGCGTCCGCAAACAAAACAAACAATGTTATCTTTGTTTGCTGTGCACTGTCGCAGATTGTGGGTATCTACTCGACACCTCGGACAAAACGTGTCCTGGATGACGAAGGAGCAATAGCGTCTACGTAATTTGGGTTGGGCTTATTGGACAGCTATTGATGATTATTATTATTTGGATACGATTTGTTCTAATAATAATTATTATTATTGTATTTATATTTATTAGAATTAAATTGCGCATTATTCTGGTTTGTGTTATGATTATAATTTGACCTATTTCTAGAACCACCCGTATAAGCAAACTCGGGTGCCAGAGTATCTGAATTTGGTAGCGGAGGTTCTTTGAACTGGTAAAGACGCGACTGTATACTCTCGTAATTTCGGCATAACGTTTTTAATTCCTCGATGGTCGTTATTTGGGAAACGGAAGACAGAGTACTCGCGTAGCACGGCCGAATGTTATGAAGGAGAATCTCGAGCTTGTCGCTTTCCGGCAAGGTGTTAGATAGACGCGAAAATAAGCCGGACATAACGGACAGATAGATAACAATGTTTTCCGTTTCTCCCTGAGTGCGAGACCTGATTTCGGATAGCAGCCTATAATCAAAATCAGCCTGGCCGAAATCCTGCCTCAAAAGCACAACCAGCTCATCCCAGGTTTCCACCTTTTCCCTGACGCTTCTGAACCAGTGGATTGCATCGCCCGTAAATATATCGGTAGCGTTATGTAAAATTTTGCTGCCAGAAACATTCTTTGACTCGCAAAATTCGGAGACGCGTTGTATGAACGCCCTCACACAGGTTTTGCCATCGTACTTTAATTTTGACAACTGGTTCGCATTGCTTCCGTCACAAGTCACAGTGATGTTAAGCGGAGAGGCAGAAGTGGCAGGAGAAGCCTGGGGGGTCATTGGATGAAGAAGCGAGGGGATCTAATAAATTTCCATCCTTAAGCAAACTAACACGATCGGAGCAAAGCTTAAATTTGGCTACACATTGGTCGTAAGCCTCCTTATGATCTCTATCCTCACAAGTGATACGGTTGAGCCTATAGTATAGATGGTGTACCAGATTTTGTGCCCGGAGCAAGGTGCTCCTGTCAAGAAGTTTGGAGTCTAAGTATGCGTTATATCCTCTTCAGTATCGAATGGACTTGTGAGGATGTCCTCTGATGGAAAGAGAGGTCCACAACTAGCAATTTGCCTACGCAGGTCCTGTACTGTGGACGCTGGAGTTTCGCCACGTATAGCAACCTCATATTCCAATTCAGTTTTTTGGAGCGACAAGAATTTAATAGGTCCGGCCATTGTGTAAAGTGATACGAAACAAACAAAAAAAATTTACTGATAAATTAGATAAGTGTTGAACGAAAACGTTAAAAAAAACAACAAAATACTCCGTCTGTTACAAAATCGATTATTTACGAACGTTTGGTTGTTTTTCTTTGCACCGATGCGGATGGCAGAATAAGAAGCAAAATAAGTGCAAATAAAAAAAAATACGTTCACAAAATTAAAAAAACAAAAAAGCGAATAAAGTGCAACTACTGTGTACGGACACTAAGGCGTAAACAATTGAAATAAATTGCTATTAAAAAAAAATTACAATTTCACCAAACAACAAAAAAAAAATCAAGTTAATTCGGCAGACTGTACCAACGAACAGGACAAAAGTTACACAATCATCGAAACAAATAATTATAACTATTTCCAAATAAAAGTTACTAATACATAAATTCACAAATGTGTCCGACTGTACTTTAGAAATTATATGTTCACACACAAGAAAATAACAAGTAATCCGTACACCCTAGTTGCTTGCAACCAAAAATAAACTGAAAAACGTTTCACAAAACCAAAAAAAAAAACATCAAGCACACACAAACCACGACCCAACTGGGAGCGAAATTAGACCTTATTAATACCACGGTAAGGGCGCCAGTGCTACGTGTGAAGTTGGGAGTGATTAAAACAAAGAAAACTGTTAAATTATTTTATTAATTCGTCCCAAACGCGCGAGCACAGGAAAATTCGTAAGGGGGTAGGTTTAGAAAGCCGGTCTAATTTCACTCCCTATTATTAACGGGGTATCGCAGCCACCACGCTAGTACTCCCCTGGAACTTGGAGACGCCGTGGAGATGGAACGGGCTGAGGGACGTCAGCCAGGCAGCACCGGAACTGTGGTGAAAGTGGTGTGGGCTCGAGCCGTAACGTAGCACCCTGGAATTCACGTCCGCCGTGTAAATATATATCGTTCCGTATTTATCTCCGTCGACTGTGACCAGCATAAGCAGAAGCAGAAGCAGGAAAGAGAAAGTACTGCGTGATGGTGATGGTGAACTGGCTTGGTGAAGTGCGGATGTCACAGTCAGACGGAGTTTACAAAGCGAGATGAAATAGAACAGAAAATTAACTTTCTTTGGTGTTTAATAAAATTAATGGAAGTATGAGATGAGGAATTAGGCATTACAAACTCGATGAGCAACTTGAGCAAGCTAAGCAAGACAAAGAACGTCATAACGGAATAACCGTTGGAAACGCCCTTAAAACTACCTACTTACGACTAAAACACGTTAAATGTTCAACACTTACCCAATATAGGGGTTGCTACACTGAATGTAAAAGGTTACTAAACAAGTAACAAAACTCAGGGCCAAGCTAATGCCCAACACAATATTTAAAATTGTATAATTTCGCCGGCGCGACGTGAGACGACACTGGACGAGTGTACGTGCGCCTGCGTTCGAAGCAAAATCTGTCTGGCTCGCGGCCGCGGCCGTTGGGCCATCGCGGGAGCGGGCGCGGGCGCCGGGGGACGCATTGCGCCCGGCCGGTTAGAACAATAGATATGCGAGCAAGGTACAGTGCGCCAGGGAAATAAGTGTCGCAATAGAAAAATGATTATTTTATTTTAACTTATGTTCATTCGACGAACTTTTAGATGTTATGGAATGCACATATATAGTTATGAATTAGGTAAGTGTTTTTTTTAATTATGGTATTAATTTAATTTAATGATGATGTATGTTCTATTATTATTATTTATTGCTTAGTTTTAAGAAACGATCATAATGTAACGTTTTTACGTTACAGTGTTTAACGTTATTATATCCGAATATGAAGAAGAACGACTGAAGATACTGACGTCAGTTGCCTGTGCCTATTACTTTTAGTATTATTAAACTGTATGAGACTGATGAAGCAAGTAAATAAGGTTTCCTTTTTTTATATATCCTGTGAGAATAACTTTAAGATTTATAACTAAGATTATTGTCAAATGTTTAGAATACTTACACACCACAAATAATTGATTACAATTGTGAATTTTTGAGGCAAATATTTCATTTGAAAGATTTTTTTAAATGAGTCAGCTTTTTAGTCGGACCGAGGTGATAAATTACCACATTTGACAATAAAACCACTGATTGGAAGTTTTGTTTGTGTGTTTCGCGATGATTATGTTGATAAGAGATTATTTGTTAGAAGTTACGTTATGTTTAAAAATTTTAATACCGATTATTTAACACCTGCATGTTAAATTTCTATAATAAAAAGTTGATTACAAATTTTGTCCTGTTATTTAGAAATAACTGTTGTTTAACATCTTTATTTACTGAAAAAATGCGGATTATTAAATGCCTGAACAAATAATTAACTACCATATGGAACAAGTCCCTTAATTAAGACAAAATCAACCACCTAAGTGTGGCACTTCCGCTAAAAATTTGTTTACCATGTGTCCCCCATCATGGGAGACTTGATTCCTGCCGATCAAGTCAACAAATCAGTAGAAATTCAACTTATTTTCGTGTAATACAATTTGAATATCTGTTATTTTTTATTTTTACTTTTTCTGGATGCATTGACGCCTACGGATCGAGTTATTTACTCGGTAGAAATCAAACATGGGTATACATGGTAATAATCTGCTTACCATGTCTCCCGCATACAAGGCTCCCAAGTAGGGGTAAACAAGTCTCCCTAATATAAGGGACACATGGTAAAAGTCTACAGTATGGCATTTTATTAAATTGTGGTCTAAATTGTAGCGCGATCATGTCCGCGTTCATGTGACCTATGTGTACATAAATTTTCACAATACCGTTAAAATTCAAAAAATTACAGCGTAAAATCAAAGTGGGTGATCAACCGTCCCCAGTTTCCCCTACAATACAATACAAATATTCTTTATTGCTCACCAAACGAAGTACATTCAAAGAACAACAGAAATTAAAATACATATAACAGTGGTAGACAACAGGCGGTCTTATCGCTAACAAGCGATCTCTTCCAGACAACCTTTGGGTAGTAGAAATGCTAGAAAATTTAAATTACTTGAGTAGGTGAAACAGAAAAATAGAGTATAAAATACCTATAATACTAACTATGACTATAAGAAGCACAATAAACTTACATAAATACATAGATATGTAAACCTACATACATATATAACTAAGTATTCAAGAAGCCGTAGCACCAATAGTCTAAAGTAAACAGCACAAACAAAGATAGATCCTACGAGTAATTACGGGTGAGATAAATAGTACTCCTTTAATTTGCTTTTAAATACGAGAAGAGACTTAGCAAGTCTAATTTCAGTAGGCAAGGAATTCCACAACCAAACAGCTCGGAAGGTAAAAGAATTGTTGTAGAATTTTGAGTTTGAAGGGGGAACACTGAGAAGCAACATCTCAGCACACCTCGCAGAAGAAAAAAATTTAAAGCGTTCCTTGAGATAGCGGAGGGTTGCAGGATTAAAAAGAATTCCATAAAGGAGGGTATGAATATGAGAGTTACGTCTGAATCGGATAGGGAGCCACTTAAGTTGAGAACCAAAACTGGATACGTGGTCATATTTGCGTAACCCAAATATGAACCTGATACATAAGTTTTGAATACGCTCAAGCTTGTTAAGTTGCTCCTCTGAGAGATCAACATAAGAAACGTCAGCATAATCCAAAATGGGGAGAAGTAGCGATTGAGCAAGCGCAATCTTGATAGCAATGGGAAGGAAATTATGAAGCCTTCTCAGAGAACCAACGGCAGCAAACATCTTCCTGCTAACCTCATTTATCTGTGGCACCCACGAAAGAGTGCAGTCCAAGATAATGCCAAGGTTCTTTACCTGCAAAGAGTATGGAATCAATACGCCATTGAACAGAATCGGTGGGAGATTAACAAAGTCGACTTTAGATGTCATCTTAGCGCTACCAATGATGATGGCTTGAGTCTTTGCTGGATTCACATTGAGGCCATAACTATTACTCCAATCGGAAATGCGTACAAGATCGGTATTCGTTGAGGAAATGACGGATGGCAAGTCGTTGACCAAACTCTGGGAATAAATTTGAAGGTCATCGGCATAAAAATGATAGGATGAAGATAAACTACGTGTAATGGAATTGATAAAAATTGAAAATAAGAGTGGAGACAACACGCCGCCCTGCGGAACGCCGGCCAACGTGCAGCACCATGAGGAACAGGAAGTATCCACCTTTATACGCTGCCGACGACCGGTTAAATAGCTATGAAACCAATCAATCACCGCAGGAGATATGTTAAGAGAACGTAGTATCCCCAACATTACATCAAAATCAACAGTGTTAAACGCATTACTGAAGTCAAGCAGCGTTAACACTGTCAACTTCTGATCATTCATACCTGAACGTATGTCATCTGTAATTTTAACGAGAGCAGAAGCCGGACTGATAAGGATTAAGGTGATCATTTTTATTAAGGAAAGATGTGAGTTGCTGGAAAACTAGGCGTTCAAGGACTTTAGACAGGAAAGGAAGAATGGAAATAGGTCGATATTCTGAGAAGGCGAATGGATTGGACTTCTTGGGTAAAGGAATGACATCAGCATTTTTGAAGTAATAGAAGCATTGAGGATGCTGGTAATTATAGGTACGAGGAGATCTAGGAGAGGAAGGATCTATGCTATATACTACGATCTATGATATATACTACGACTTATGCTATCGACACCGACAGCATTTGAGGTAATGGATAGTATGTTCTTCTTAACATCACTGTCAGTGAATTGATTAAGAAGGAAAGGAGTTGAATCTGAAGTTGGAAGAGATGAAAGATAATCAAGGGTCCTGGACTTAGCAGGACCGCTAAAGATTGATGAAGAGGCAAAATTCTGATTCAGAAGATCAATATCGACGTCTTTTGAACACGAATTGTGCTGCAATTTTCCAACTCCAAGTGATTTGAGGAACTTCCACACCTTAGCAGGGTCGCCATTCTCAACAGACTTATGAATGTGACGCCTTTGAGCATCGCGACAAACAGTGCTACACCGGTTGCGCAACTTGTAATAACGCGCCTTATTCCTATCTGATGCGTCGAGTTTGTACATGGCTTTGGCATTATTCTTTCTTTCAATAAGTGTCCTAATTTCCTTTGTGAACCAAGGAGCAGGAAGATGCTTCACCTTGATCGGTCGAACTGGAGCATGCACATCGTAGAGCTGAGTGAGATAGGAGTTGAAAAGGTTGATTTGTTCATCAACCGAATTAGCTCGAGAAATGACGCCCCAATCAACTTTTGCTGCATCGTCGCGAAGCTTATCCACGTCCATCCTACCAAAGTTGCGCTGGAACAATACCTTGGGCTTGAGCTTGAGAGGGCGGATTTTATAGGACTATCTGTCCTAATCGTGATACGAAAATGCGTCTGCAGAATATTGACCATATTAAGCAATGTGATTTAAAGAAAAGGTTAGGGTGATATCTAACAGAGAAGGAGAGCAATTTGGGAAGTGGTGTGTAGACTGAGAAGGTAAGATGCTCATGTTACAAGCATCAACAATGGATTTTAGAGTTCTAGAGCGATGGTCATTTTTGAGAAGACATGTATTGAAGTCACCCATGATCACATGGTGATTGAAAGTTGATATAATGTCTTCTAGTAGTTTTTCAAAAGCTGCGAAGTAATTGACATTAATAGAAGGGGAGTAAAATACACCAAGAAGAAATTTTGAATGGGAAATGGTAATATCAAGAAGTAAGTGCTCTGCGGCATCTGAAGAAAGAGATTGTGCTGACACGCTGACTATAGAAAAAGGGATATGCGAACGTAGATAAATGGCAACTCCACCGCCACCTCTTAACGTGCGATCGTTCCGAATTAAAGTAAAACCTTGCAACGAGTAGGATGTAGACGGATGGCAAGGCTTTAACCAGGACTCGGAGACGAGAATGGCATGAACATTCTCCAGATCAAAAGTTATTAATAAATCGCTGTAATGTGCAGGGATGCTTTGAGCGTTAATGTGAACCATATTAAAATTTTTTGAAACGTCGTTAAGTTCTGCGCAAAGAAAATCATGAAGAGATTGAGGTAAACTATGGAAGCTATCTTCACTATAATCATCAGAGGATAATGACATGAAATAATCGCTGAGATTATTATCAGAGCTACATGTGCTGTGACTGTGCCGGGACATTATAAATTATACTATATAAAATAAATACACTAAAAAATAAGTATAAATACGGATGAATATGTAAATTTAAACTAAAAAAAAAACCAAGGCTAAATTCACCACCAGAATAGAATTATTAAACTACAAAAAATATTAAGAGAACAACAATTTCAATAAATTCAAGCAAAAACAGAACGCAGCCTACAAAAAGGCAACACTAATTTGACAGTTGCTCCACCCTGTCAATATCAGTCTTCAAAACAAGTAAATTATTTTCAAAAATGATGGGTGATACTAAAAAATTACGTGTAAAACAAGTTTCTGAGATTAAGATAAGAATGGGGGTACACATACTATAACTTTATAACACGACTAAATTAAGTGGAGCAACATACTAGACTGTATGGAAGTGAGTGGAAATCAGTAGTTAAAACTTAGTGAGTTCACTGTTTCGGAGCTCGCCTGGTCCTCACCACCGACTTCACCGGTTGCTTCTCCTGCAAACGCTTACTAGCAGCCGTTACTGAGTCGTGTGTTGTGGAGAGCTTGACTGAGGGCGTACCGGCAGGATATATTAAATTATATTAAATTAGAGGAACGGGAGCGCAGGAGAAACGTAATGAAACCAGCCATGATCTAGCCAAAGACAATTTATTTTTTCTTTACACACTCCTTATATAGACACGAACCATAGATATCAACATGCCCCTTTTTATAAAAAATAAATTTGACATCCATGACATGACAGTTGACATTGACAGCTAACCTATTTGCACCTGGCAAACATGAGCTTATTAATATTACATTGTAATTTCCATTATTTGTCAGTCTTATTAAATAAATGATCAGTCCTTTCATTATAAAAATATGAATTACATTGAGAATAACAATTACATTAAGGATAAAAATGTCAGTGGAGGAACTTACAATACAAACAGTTAAGTGAATAATTTCAGCGATACATCGTCAAATTGTGTATAAATAATTGATAAACATGTCATGAATTTATTAAACAAATATATTATAAATCTAGTCTTTTTGTTTCTTTAAGCAATCTCCCTCTAGAACTATAGCGAGGAACAGGAATGTTTCCCACTGGTGACAATTCTCTTGGACTTGGTAAGTGAACAGTTTCGTTACTATTTGGAGATGCCTGACTAATATCACTGTTTATGCTTAAAGTAGGACTTGACTGACTAGACATACTATTTAATACATTGCTCTCATTTGACTGCATAGATTTAAAGCTTTCATTAACAGAATTTGTCTTACTACTATTTAAACTTATATTTAGGTTATCAGGATTTGACTTTCGACATTCAATTAAATATTCTGGTATATAATAGTACACATGCATATCCTCCTTTTCAGAATCGTTATTACATTGACTTGATATAGACTTATTTGTTTGACTTGACACTTGACTATCCGACACAGACTTCGACTGGCAGTTTTTATTTGTGTATGTTAGACTTGACTGTGTTGGCTGAGGCTTTGTCTGAGTTTGACTGTACCTATTTGTCTGACTGTTAACTTTATTTGACTTGTTAATGACTGTATTTGACTTTGACTGAGACAAACAAGACTTAAACAATTTTATATGTTGTGTGTTTCGCCTGTAGACTACATTATCTGTACTTTTCACTATGTATGACCTAGGAAACTTTGTTTTAGATAATATTGTACCTTTTGTCCATGCTATATCATTCAAATTTTTCTTAAAAAAGACTTGATCGTTAGGAAAAAAATTCTCAGGTTGACTAGCATTTCTATCATAGAATGCTTTTCTTTTTTGTATTATTTCAGACTTGGCGTTTGCATGATCTGTGAACTTAACCACTTTAGGTTTTAGACTATTGTTGTGTGTCGGCAATCTTGTTCTTAGTGTTCTAGACATTAGCAATTCCGCAGGTGACTTCAAATTTCCCCTAGGAGTTGTTCGATATTGTAACAAACCCATATGAAAATCTGTACCCGATTGTTGACTTTTTCTTAATATGTTTTTAATTATCTTTACAGATACTTCTGCTAGTCCGTTCGCCCTCGGAAAGTGCGGACTCGACATTATGTGCTCTATATCCCATTCATTTAAGAACTTGTGGAACTCTTGGGAATTGTATGGAGGTCCACCATCGCTGACTAATATCAATGGGATTCCATGCCTTGCAAAAATGGATTTTAAGTGTTGTATAACAGTATGACTTCTGTGATCTGTGTTTAAGTGTGCTATTTCTATGAAATTTGAATAAAAATCTACCACTAATAAATATTTTTTACCATTGAAATCAAATAAATCTGTTGCCACCTTTTGCCATGGAAGAGACGGTTGTTCATGAGACAATAAAGGTTCTTTTGTTTTATTTGCATTAAATGTCATACACGCTTCACACTGTCTAACTTTCATCTCAATTTCATGATATATATTAGGCCAAAAGACTAAACCGCGTGCTAAGTTCTTTGTTTTTTCTATACCCATGTGACCTTCATGTAATATATCTAGAATTTCTGACCGCATAGACTTTGGAATAATTACAGACTGATTCTTGAATATTATGTCATCAACAGAATGAATTTCATCACGAATGTTCCAATAAGGTAAAGTTATTGGATCACACTGACTTTTAGATTTGGGCCATCCATTCAAATAATATTCTTGTAATTTTAACAATGTCATATCTGACTTAATATGCTCTTTGATTTGTTGTAATTTATTTTCAGTTACAGCCAAATTAGAGGTTAATGATTTTACTTGACAAACAATGTTACTATCCAATTCATTAAAATCAAACTTTTCTATTTTTGAATTTGCTATGGGTGCCCTTAAAAGTGTATCTGAAACATACATTTCAATCCCTTTTGTATATGAAACTTCTATGTCATATGATTGTAAAGCAATCATCATTCTTTGTAAACGAGCTGGGACATTTGACAGAGGTTTCTTAAATAAAGTTACTAATGGTTGGTGATCAGTCTCTACATATGTTGTCTTACCATAAATATATTGATGGAATTTTTTACAGCCATATAGTATAGCATATAATTCTTTTTCAATTTGAGCATAGTTTTGTTGAGCCTTTGTTAATGATTTTGATGCATATGCTATGGGGTTTTTGCCATGAAAAATAACTGCACCGACTGCATTTTTGGATGAATCGACTGACATTCTGATTGGCTTTTTTACATCATAATGAACTAAGACTGGTGCCTGACTAATGAGCTCTTTTAATCTTAGAAATTCTTGTTCATGATTATCTGACCATTGCCATATATTTTCTTTCTTAAGAAGACTTCTCAGAAAATTGGTTTCATGTGCTAAGTTGTGTATGTATGAACCTAAATAATTTACCATACCTAAGAATCTTTGTAGATCCTTGACATTTTGTGGTCTCGGCATGTCTATAATTGCTTCAACCTTTGACGAGTCTGCTAAGATACCTTTTTCATTAAAAGTATGACCAATATAAGTAATTTCTGACTGACTGAATGAATATTTCGACTTATTGAACTTTAAATTAACTTCTCATGCCCTTTTGAGAACATTTTCTAGCCGTTGGTCATGTTCGGTTTGATTAGACCCATATACTAATATGTCGTCGACAAATATCAATACGCCTGGTAATTCCCCAAATAAATCTGACATGGTCTTATGAAATATTTCTCCACTAGATTTCAATCCATAAGCTAATCTAAGAAATTTGTATCTGCCAAATTGGGTGTTGAAAGTGCAAAGTTGACTGCTTTCATCATCCAATTGTATCATCCAGTATCTAGAGTTAGCGTCTAATTTAGAAAACACTGTCGCACCTACTACTTTCGAGCGCAAGTCGTCTAAAGTTGGATAGGGAAAATAGGGTCTTTTAATAGCTTTATTTAAATTTCTAGGGTCGAGACAAATGCGTAATTGGCCATTAGGTTTTTCTATCGGAACAATAGCATTTACCCAGTCTGTAGGAGTAGTGACTTTTTCAATAACTTGCAACCTTTCCATTCTGTCTAATTCATCTTTCAGTTTAGAATGTAATGCATATGGTATTCTACGTACAGGACAAATTTTAGGTGTAACATTAGTGTCTATATCTAGATGTGCCTTGTGTGGTAAACAGCCTAATCCTTCAAAAGTATCAGAATAAGTCTCTAAAAGTGTCTTTACTGACCTTTGGTTTTGCTTTGTCAATTCAAACAGTCTTTTGACAATGCCACAGTCTTCACAAGTTTTTCAGCCTAGAATTGTCGAACATTCACATTTCACCACCATAAACTGGATCTCTGCCTGGTTGCCGTTGTCAAACGTACAAGTCAGAACAATGCTACCTAAATTTTCAATCAAGTGACCTGAAAATGTAAACAGTTTATTATGTGATTCTTGAATAGGAAATTTCGTGTTACATTTTTCCTCCAAGCCTTTAAGAGTGCTGAGAGAAATTACATTCGTGTCAGCTCCTGTGTCAATCTGACAGACTATTTTGTGAGTTTGACACATAACATCAATTTTCCAGTTATTTTGACATGACTTTTTGTTTACAGAACTAATAATAAAATCTGTTGTTTCACACTGTTCTTGTTGATGCTTATTATGGTAATTTAAGTTTAAATGTGACAAAGACTTAGTGTTGCACTGTGTATTTACTGAACTTACTTTTTTGTTCTTGTGATAGCAGCATTGCGCGAAGTGATTTGAGTAGTTATATATTGGGAGTTCTGCCCCACTCCCCTGGACTACGGCTCGCTTCGCTCGCCTCCGTGGTCGTGGGGCAGAACTCCCAATATATAACCAAAATTTTGCAGCAGTGGTTCCGATTATTCTGCAGCAGTGGTTTCGATTTGGTTTAGAAACCGATTAGGTCTAGAAATTGATGTGGGATAGAATCCGTTAAATATATACTCTAAAGCTTATGAAAATATACTATTTGCATATTGCCTTTCCAGTGTGTTGCACGTGCCTTTTGGTAACATGAAGTTTGTAAAACAACCTCAGAGATTGCAGTTGGATATCGTTTGTTCTTCGTCCAATAAACGCTATTTTCGGCATGGTTCACTTTTACCTGACACTATTCGCTGTATAATATGCGGTCCATCGAACTGTGGAAAAACTAATTTAATTGTTGGTTTGCTACTACACGAACAAGGTCTACGCTTTCAAAATGTTTGTGTATACTCCAAAACTTTATTCCAACCTATGTATCAATTTCTGGAGCAAGTTTTAAAGCTGGTTCCATCAGTTTCGTTTCAAAAATATTGTGAAAATGATGAAATTGTAAGCCCCCATGCAGCCAACATTAATTCAATTATGATATTTGATGATGTTGCGTGTGAAAATCAAAATAATATACGAGATTACTTTGCAATGGGAAGACATAAAAATATAGATAGCTTCTATTTGAATCAAACGTATAGTAAAATACCTAAACAATTAATAAGAGATAATGCTAATTTAATTATTCTTTTTAAACAAGATGATATTAATTTGAAGCATGTTTATGATGAACATGTGGGAAGTGATATGTCGTGGTCCCAGTTTCGTGAAATGTGTAGTCAAGTATGGAACATACCGTACGATTTCTTAGTTATAAATAAAGATTGTAAAAGAAATTCTGGATGTTATAGGAAAGGCTTTGATACATTTATCATGCTAGATTAACTGGTTACATAAAGCACGGTAGTTACTTTAAAAACTTATTACTTAAAATGGAACCGCATAGTTCGGACATAAAACAAAAAATTAACGAAGAGAAATTATTTAAACAAAAAGTACTTCAATCTGCTCAAGCAGTAAGAAAAAAAGTTAAGCTCATTCGTGATGTTAAATCAAACGATAATATAATGCTGGAAGCAATGTTGAAACCAATCACAAACCCACTTAATGAAATGGTAAAAAATAATAATGCTAACAATCTGAATATTAGTGATACGGATTTTGGTAACGATAGGTTTAAATGGAACAAGTCGGTAAAAACATTGAAATATAGTCCTTCCGAAGATCGAATGAAAGAAAGTTTTGATAATAAAACATTACTGAGAAAATCATCGGAATCAAGTTATAGTGAAAATGAATTAAATGGCAGAAATTCTATATCTCATGAAAATGACAATCAAACTGATTCTGACACAACAAATAATGCTTCATTTAGAACGTCAGACTCGTACGCTTCTCCTCGCGAAGATCCTGCTTGGCAAAAACAATATTTTAACATGAACATTCCATTTGGCGTACGAAATGAGCGTGGTAAGCTAATGCTCGGATCTTATCCAATTTCTGCGAATGATGACACACTCACAATAGGCGGAGAAAGCTATTCCTTAACGCAAGGCTTAAACGATTTATTGTTCAAGAAAGCACCTGACTTAGAATTAGTAACTGAAGATGATAAACGATTATATAAAACATTGTTATTGAAAACTAATGCACATAGACGTGACTTCGATCCGAATAAGCCGATAAAAAGTAACAAGGGCATGAAATATTTATACGTTATAAGACCTCTTTTCAAATTAACCAAACAACGTACAGTAAGTGAAGAATTGTATGTATCCGGTGAAGGTTTGCCGTCAATGAAAAAAGTAAAAAGAGACATCTCATATGTGTATTGGGATGACCCAAACGAATTAGTAGAACGATTAAAACTGCTTATTGCATCGCGTGACGCTGGCAATACAGGGTTAGATAACGAAATCATATCTATCATTGAAGAATTACGTGAAGCAGGCTTAATAAAGGATATATAAATAAAAAATCTTCTTTTTTCCATCAGTTGAAGTCTGACTTTCAAGTATAAAAATGAATATAGATAAATTCGGTCACCATGTTCATAAACGCTTGCGTGCTGGTGAAATCTCTGAGCTCAAGTACAAGGCTTTGCTTCGAACAGAAGCTGGACATTTTGATTTAAAATCTTTAAGGTTAAAAGGGGTTGTCAAACCATTGTCTTCTGACGATGCAGTTAACAAGCAGTACGTCGACGAATATATTCAAAACATATACGAAAAAAAGTATATAGACTCTTTGTTTAATACAATAAATAAACAAATTAATCAACTCGTAACTCAGTTAAAACTGAACTTTTACACGAAGAAGGAGATAGATGATATCTTAAAAAAATTAAATAATGATAAAACAACAAATAGTGAACGAGATCCATCGACAAGCGCGAAGAAATTTTAAGCGACGGTCGGTTGTACTAAAAGGAATTGACGATTTATGGCAAGCTGATTTAATTGATTTACAAAAGCTACATACGGTTAACAGAGGATATAAATATATTTTAACTGTTATTGATACTTTTTCAAAGTATGCATGGTGTGTGCCTATTAAGTCTAAAACTAAAATTGAAGTCAAAAATGCATTCGAATTTATAATAAAAACATCTAAACGAAGACCTGAAAACTTACAAACAGACCTAGGAAAAGAATTCTACAATCATGAATTTGATTGCTATTTAAAATCGTTAAAAGTAAATCATTACTCAACTTATTCAATTAAGAAGGCATCTATTGTTGAAAGGCTGATAAAAACACTTAAGTTCAAACTCTACAAATATTTCAGTTTAGTTGGTAACTATAAATGGGTTGGGAAACCGTTAGACGATGTAGTAAAATCTTATAATCAAACTGTACATCGCACAACCAAATATAAACCTATTGATGTAAATATTGATAATGAAATACAAGTATCAAAAAACATTGAAAAATCGCAATCTAATTTGCGTTATAAATTAAACAAATTCAATGTAGGAGATTGTGTACGCATTAGCAAGTATAAAAGCACCTTTCACAAAGGCTATACACCTAATTGGTCAACAGAACTTTTCACTATTAAACATGTGAATCGCACTAAACCTGTTACGTATCATATTGAAGACCAGCGTAGAAACACTATACTCGGTACATTTTATGAAGAAGAACTTCTGAAAACCAACCATCCAAACGTTTACCTCGTAGAAAGGGTTATTAAAAAGAAGGGTAGAAAATTGTATGTTAAATGGTTAGGGCTTAGTGATAGCGAAAACAGTTGGATTGATAAAAACGCCGTTGTTTAGTTATATTTATACACTTTCTCTTCAATGACGGTATTATTATCCTACGGGACATGAAAGGAAGAGGACTCTTGAACAGCGCTATTAATAATTTACCATTTGAATTACACTTACCTGGTTATAACTATTGCGGTCCGGGAACAAAATTGCACAAAAGGTTACAAAGAGGCGATAAAGGAATCAATGCGCTAGATAATGCGTGTATGAAACACGACATAGCATATGATAGATATTCCGATTTAGCTGATAGACATCGTGCCGATTTAGAACTATACGAAATGGCGAAACAAAGAAAAAAGTCGAAAGATGCAGGAAGAGGAGAAAAAATTGCTTCGTGGTTAGTTAGCAAAGTAATGAAATCTAAAATAAAGGCAGGTGCCGGTATAAAACCTTTTAAACGTTTTGTGTCTAAGATACGCACTGAATTAAAAAAGAAACCAAAAACAAAAGGTTGTAATATAATTGATCGAGCACTTATTGCTGCAAAAAAAGTTTTTAATACCAATGCTAAGGTACGGATACCTCGCCTTATACCAATTCCTAAAACTGGAGGCTTCTTACCGTTGATACCTATTTTTGCTGGGCTGTCTGCGTTGGGATCATTAGCAGGAGGAGCTGCTGGAATCGCTAAAGCTGTAGGTGACTACAAAGCCGCAAGAAAAAGTTTAGCTGAATCAGAGAGGCATAACAAGATGATGGAATCTATTGCATTAGGAAAAGGGTTACACATTAAACCATATAAAAATGGTAAAGGATTATGTTTGAAAATTTCAAAAAACTAAATGAGAGGTTACCCAGACGCGCTCTTTCAAATCTCATCTGATATTCCATATTTTCGAGGAGTTTATATGAGAGACAATTTACCAAAAAGTCCTAAAGAAGTGGAATGTGGAATTGTTAATTTGGATATTTTTAAAAATAACGGCACACACTGGGTAGCCTATGTAAAAGATAATAATTATTGTGAATATTTTAATAGTTATGGAGACCTTCCACCTCCACTAGAATTAAAGAAATATTTAAAAAATTACGATATTTACTATAATTATGACACATACCAAAAGTTTGATACTGTCAATTGCGGTCATTTATGTCTAAAGTACTTAAAACAATATTGGTATAACCGATTAAATACCCTCGCACAATAAACAGTTTATCATTCTCACGATGTCTTTCACTTTATCTATAACTGGAACATCTTCCACTCTGATAACAAACCATTCACCAGCTCTTCAACTGGATGCTGAATATGAGTGTGGACTGTTGTATATATCAACGTTTAATTCTATACCCAACATGGACGACAGAAACAATAAGTTCTATTATGGTAAAAACAAAGTAATTAAAATTCCAGAAGGATCATATGAACTTCAAGATATTGAAGATTACCTTAAAGAACATATTCAAGGATGCTCGTTTACACTAACATGCAATAATAATACCTTAAAGACATCTATTTTATGCTCTGAATATATTCATTTTGATAAAGAAAGCTCTATCGGTAGTTTACTTGGCTTCGGGTCAGAATCCATTCAAGCGAATATATTAACAGAATCCCTTTATCCTGTCTCCATTCTGTCAACAACTATAGTCCGCATTGAATGTGACATAGTGAGCGGATCATTTGTTAACGGAAAACCTAGTCACATTATTCACGAGTTTGTACCAAACGTGCCACCCGGTTATCGGATTATAGAAACACCAAAAAACGTAATTTATTTTCCTGTAACCCAAAATAGCTTAAATTCAATTACGATAAGAATTTTAGACGTTAACAATAATCTAGTTAATTTACGAGGTGAAGAAATTCAGATATATTTACATCTAAGAAAAAAATGATAGACTTCAATAAAACTTCAGTCTCCCTTAAAAACATTACCAGTACTCATCAGACAATCACGAAAAGAAGACCTAAAGTGAAACTTACAAAACAAAATAAGCAATTCCTCCAAAGCTTAGGACTATTAAAATGAGTATATTAAACTTAACAGAGCCTTTTGTCTTTGATAACTCTATCGAGAGCTTTGAATATCATTCTTACAAGCCGTACGTAACAAGTTTTAATTTCAACGATGAAATACGTATACCTATTAACCAACAAGATCTTTACGTACTACCATCAGCAAGCTCTTTATACATAGAGGGTACTATAACCGCATTCAACAGAGAAACAAAAGCAGAGGTAAAAAGTATTCTTTTTACAAACAACCCCATACTTCATCTGTTTCAAGATATTCGATATGAATTAAATGGAATCGAAATTGACAAAATTAAAAACGCAGGAGTTACAACAACTATGAAATCTCTTATATCTATGAATGAACTCGAAGCATCCATGTCTAAGTTATGGGGATTTAATGTCAACGGTACAAAAAATACACAAGGTACATTTTCAGTGTCCGTACCTTTAAACAAAATCCTTGGGTTTGCTGAGGATTATAATAAAATCATAATTAATTGCAAGCATGAACTTATTCTCTTAAGATCTAATACTTATTTGAATAGCGTTAAACTAAATGTGAATGAGTACATAGATAATATTACTATATCTAAAATAGTATGGCGCATGCCTCATGTTAAGGTGTCTGATCGAGAACGATTAAACTTACTCAAATGTTTGGAAAGAGATCATGCCATTCAGATAGCATTTAGGACTTGGGATTTGTATGAATATCCACTCTTGCCTGAAACATCAAAACATTCTTGGTCTATCAAAACTTCATCTCAAATTGAAAAGCCGCGTTATGTTATAATCGGATTGAAAACTGGACGAAAAAATGATGCTAATAAAGACATAACACACTTTGATCACTGTAATTTGAGAGATGTTAAGGTTTTCTTGAATTCAATCTACTTTCCATACGAAAGTTTTGATGCTAGTTTCTCGGCTGAAAAGTTTGCTTTATTATACGAACAGTATGCAAAATTTCAGCAGTCTTATTATAACCGTCTACAAGTACCGTTGTTAAGCCCTCAAGATTTTAAAGATAAACCCTCCTCCTCCTCCTCCTCTATTTGTAATCGACTGTTCTCGTCAAAACGAAACCTTGAAAACCGGTTCGGTAGATGTGAGAGTTGAATTGAATTGTGAATCAGATATACCAAAGAACACCGCAGCTTACTGTCTAATTTTAAATGATAGTATATTTGAATATAAGCCCTTAAGTAATATTACGAAAAAAGTATCGTAATGCAGCCTTTATTTGTAGACGTTCAAGGGTTCAAAACAAAAGAAAACGAATTCATTATCAAAGAATTTGCATACAGCACACTGGAATACACGCAAGTTTTCTTAATAAAACCCCCTTTTCCATTTTCTACATTAACGGAAACTGAAAAGAGACATATTAGATGGATAGAAAAACATTTAGGTATTTTGTGGCACGAGGGTTATGTTGATTATAGAGAATTTAAAAGACTAATTATTAACCATATAAAAGATAAGACGATCTATGTTAAAGGTATGGAAAAAATTAAATGGGTAAAAGATTTATATCCAGACTGTACTGTTTTAGATTTAGGTGAAAAAGGTGTAGCTAATTTAAAAGAGCTGTATAAAAAGTATTGTTCTAATGAATGTGTTTTTAATTGTGCATATCATAAAAAGTCTTGTGCATTAAAAAATGTTTTATGTCTTAAAAACTGGTATTTAGTTAGTAATTTTTAAGTTTTAAGGAATCTTAATGTGTATGCAAGTATTTTTTATTTCCTTAAAAAATGTTGTTATTTGTTTAATAGTCATTTCATTTTAAAATTATCTTCCATTATTACCAACTGTTTTTATTCTAATATTAACTGTTATTTTATTTTTTGAAATAAATGTTATTCAAGAAATTTAATTGAATTTTTATTTTTAAACCTTTACATTTATAGAATATGATTAAAGTCAGTATGAATTTTAGGATATTAATAAAACACCAAATTACTTAAATTAAATTTATTACACCGTAATAATACAAAAATATAAAGTAGCACGATTGTTTCTCTATAAACTAACACTGTATCCACACAATTTCTTTGAAATCTTATTTATGACACCTTCGGTGCAGTCGATTATTTCATCGTAACCGTCATTCGCAACATACTGCGCGCTCAGCAGCACCTTTTCATCTCGATCGTTTTGATCCGGAAGGCCATCTTTGATATCGATTATTCGGATTCTTATAAGCTTACTACCTTTGCCTGCTTCGTTGTTAATGACAAAACACGGTGGGTGTCCTTGGCTCCTTTTCATTATTTTATTATTAACAGTAACTTTATTACGTTTCTTGGCTTTAGGGTTATCGATGGTTTTTTTAATTTTTTTATACAAATCACTATCATCAAATTCCTGTGGTAGCTCAAACTCTTGTGCGTATTGTGAAAATGCAATTTGGATGTCTTCACTGTCTCCCATTTTTGAAAAATCTGAAAAAGAACCGTAAAAATTAGGAACGAATAATAATTGCATGTGTTACGATTCTAGATAAACTATAATGCACAAATGCTAATTCAGATTTTTTCTTATTTATGTTTGGGTTCGTAAGTAAAATTAAAACAATTTCATAAAATCTAAATTGAAATGGTTTAAGTTTGTGAATAATACGATAAGTAAGAAAAAAGTAACTTACATGGTCGATGTTCAGGAGTAATATTTGCCGGTGTTTGATGTTATCCAAGTGACAGAAAAAAATAATTTTACGTGCTTATAAACGTTTACTAATCATAACTCAGCAAAACTCGAATGCGCAATAATGTCATATGATAACTTCACACGTGGCTCAGTGCATACCTAAAACAGCACATTTTGATTCAGGTTCAAACCTGTCGCTCATTTATTAATTGTTTATTCATTGCATAACATGTTGCAATGAATAAACAATTAAGTATTTGTAGGTATCTATGTCATAAGTAAATTTGAACTAAAGTAAGTGGGAAAATTACTGGCTCATCATGCATAAGAGCCGTAACAGCCATCGGAAATATAAATCGAATTTGTAGGATGGCAGTATGTTTGGTAAAAGATTGTAGCATGTTTTAACGTTTAGCTCTTATACAGGCTGGGCTAGAAAAATGGTAATAAATATGAAAACAACAATATGACAAGACAGAACATTTATTCAGAATAGAATCATAGGATTGTTCAGACGTAGAATTAAACTAAATTACATTTGTAGTTTCTAAAAATTATATGTTCTTAATATAACTTATCTATTAAACAATATTGAGGTATGTCCCCAAGCTTTTGTGAATATTTGGTTGTCACAAATCAGCCGCTTATCATCTTTAGCTGATAGAGCAACTTTGTTTACACTTTGGGTAAATATTTCATGTTTAATCGACTTAAATAATATGTTTTTTCCCTTTATTACATCTCCTTGAAATAATGATTTCTCGTATTGCGAAAACTCAAAATCGCGTATAACGGGTTTTCTTACTCCCTTAGCTTTTTTAATAATATCATCGGTGGTTTTGATACAATATACTTTAGAACGCAGTCCTACGAACTCTAAAATCATTTTTCCTGCCATTTCATCCTTAAAAAGTCCTGGTACTTTTTTTATTTTGAACAGGTAACAAAAATTTATTCTCTGCATCGTAACAACTTGTATCGAAATAAGATAAAAAATGCTTCCTTAAATCTTTAAAATAGTCTGTCTGTATATGATAAACTAAGCTATCTGTATCCGTGTAGCACATTTGTAGACGACTATCATAAAAATGTTTAAATATCGAATAATGAAAATCATACATGTGACTTTTAGATAACTCTAGTACAGCAAAACCAATGTAAATAGGTTTATCCAAAATTATGAGATCTGGTTTTAACTGAACAGCAACCAAATTTTCAGTAAAAACTGATGCACTGTGAAAATTGGGCTTCGCAATCAATCTATCAGCTGTGATTTTCTTTTTTGTTTTGTTATCTTTATCAGCCCACTGATTAACTAAGCGCACATCGACCCTTTTCTCGGTATTTTCTAAAGTTTTACCAAATATACTATTATTCATCAATTTACAAAAGTCTTGTTCAAAAATAGACGTTGCCTCTTGACGTAGCCTTGTATTCATATCGATATACTGTTTTAAATAGGGTGCCTGTTTGAATGTAATTACCAGAGCTCGGAATAGGTAGTGCCTATTTACCTAAACTTCGCGGGAGGACGTAACTAAGAGTGGTTACAAGCACCGAAAATAATTATTTCTTTTTAATGAATGCGGGATTTCCCGGGATTTACTGTATTATTCTAGAGGCTTAATACATTTCGCTTTACTTGTAAATCTTGTTATATTGCAATTATTTGTTTAATTACCTTGAAATAACAATCAGTCATTAAAAATGTAATATGGATCAAATTGAATCAAAAGGATTCCGAAAGTTGATACTTTTTAGTTGACTTAGACAGAATTATACTCCTTTCTTCCATGAGAGGGGACCTGTGTCTGGCAGTAGGACGTATATTAGTGATGAGACAGAGCTATGATATGGCATAGAAGATATCGTACAGATGTATTTTAATTTATTTCTAATATGATGGTATACATGTACTTATATATGTAAAAATATGTAATATAATAAGGCTGTTATCCTTAATACAAATAAAATAAAATAAAATAACTGATTGTTATTTCAAGGTAATTAAACAAATAATATGCAATATAACAAGATTTATAAGTAAAGCGAAATGTATTAAGCCTCTAGAATAATACAGTAAATCCCGGGAAATCCCGCATTCATTAAAAAGAAATAATTATTTTTGGTGCTTGTAACCACTCTTAGTTACGTCCTCCCGCGAAGTTTAGGTAAATAGGCACTACCTATTCCGAGCTCTGGTAATTACTCTATGTATCTTTTTTAATTTTAAACCATGTTTAAGACACGTTTTCAAATGTACATAATGAATCACATACGAATATTTGTCATATAGATTAGGTACAAGTTTATAATGCGTTCCACCTGGCGGAATACATTTTTCAGGACAAAATGGTAAATCATTATGTTTAACATGTAAATCTTTTGGGTAAATAATATCCAATTCTAAAATGAAACCATAATCTGAATCATCAGGAATTTGAGTAATAATTAAAGCATTAATTTCATGGTTTTCTAGAAATCTAAAGTTTGATAAAGGCATATACTGACACATGCTATAACCATATAAATTATTACAGTCGATATAAATTAGGAATGAGTCTATCTGGGATGGATCATAGTGAGGTAAGTATATATTATTAGCTTTAGCATATCGTAGAGAAGCCATACAGACTCCCCCTCTAATTCCAGATTGAATCATTCTGAGCATGTTAAAGTCATCTATGAGCTCTAATTCAATACCAGTTTTCAGAAGCATGGCATCAAATGATAAACTAGGTGTAGTTAAATAAAAAGCAGGATCCAAGTCATAGTGTAGCTTGCAAGTAGCGCGAAACTTTTCAAAAATATCAGTTAACAGAAGAACATCGGTTTGCAAATAAAGGTCTGTATACTCACCTAAATTACGTATTTTGAATTGGTTCCACACCGATTGCGCGTGGTCATAATCTTTTTTAGAAACTTTCTCATCAGTAAGCGAATTATAAAAATAGTCAATAGACGGAAGGAATTTTTCTTAAAAACATTGCCATTTATTCATATACTCATAGGGAAACACACCTTTTCGTGTAAGTAAATTAAACTCCTCATCATTACAGAAATATTTACGTAAATTAACAAAATCAGATTTCTGCATAGTTGTAGTTAGTTTCTCTAAACTTGAACCTAAAAATTTGAAAGAATCTACGAAACGAAGCTGAAAATACTCGTTATCGATTGGAATAAATTTAGTAAAAGAAATATAATTTTCTTTGGTTTTAGGTATGACTTTCACGTCTCCAGGTGCCTCGCCTAGTTTTTTAATAAATAGATGACAATCATAACCAGATAGATTGTGAAAAAATATAGGTACAAAACAAGGACGTTTATATTGTAAATTGCACAGGCTATGTGCTGCTCCTCGATAGCTTCCTGTAATGTGACAGTGATCCCAAACCCGATCAGAAAATAGAAAATGGTTACAAATATGACAACGTTTAGCGTTCAAAAAGTTTCGCTCGTCATTTTCATTGAATATTATTGAGGTATTTTTTTTCAAAACTCTATAAATTTCAGCAACGTCTTTATAGATTGCTTCAATAAATCTATCAACACAATCAGTACCGCGATAAGAGAAATAACGATTATGATTTGGTTCTGCATTACAAACAATATAATATCCAAAAGCAGCTGGTATATGATGATGCAAATTTGTAGTGTTAGGGGTATGTCTGTCAGTAGTATCAGTTGTATCAGTATCAGAATCACTTGTTTCCGTTTTTTCTAGTAACGATTCAAAATCTGCATATATAACGAATGGAACATTCTGTTTACGATCAAAATGCTTGAATTTAATTACTGTCCCCTTTTCTGGTAAAACAGTAACTACTCCAGTACACAAGTGATTTGCAAGTTCCTCATGTGTAAGAAAATATAACAGACAAGTTTCGCAAAAGTATATCTTACTATTATGTTTCGTTACTTGTCTACGCACAAGTCGACTCAAGTCTTTAATTAGAACATAATGCGGCGGCTGGTTGCCATCGTCTATTAACAGCAGGTTTATATTTTTTCTACTTTTCTGATTACTGGATACGTCAGACTTGTAAAGAGGGCCCACAACAATTTTATTATTTTTTAAACCAAAAATCGTTAATGAAATCATCGGGTTATTCTTCTCAAATATTCTAATGTCATCGAATGTGACTGGAAAAGAAATTTGAGATATATTCAAAACTTCACGAAAATTAGGATATGATGACACTCTTTCAGGGTGTTTAATAGTAGGATGCAAAGCCGCTGTTACACACCACAAAAAACAGCATTGGTCGTTGTTTTTTATATTTAGACATGCTTTCTTGTTTTTTATGAACTTTGGTAGGTCAGCATAGCTTGAACCTCGTAATGGTTGATAATTGTTTATGTTAATCTCTAAATGTGAATTACTAACAAAAGCCCACCCACTATCACGTTCTTGAAACTCCTCAAATTTTTTCTTCAGACAGTTAACGATCTCGCAAAACAGTGCGTCAAAATCATAACTTAGGTATAAAATTTTATTTTTAGTTCCAAATGATTTTATAGTTTGACTATTATCTTTAAACATTAAGAACATTCCAAAGAGTTCGAAATTTACTTTGACGCACGTATGTTTCATAAGAGAATCATCTAAAAGTCGCTTTATTTTGTATCGGATAGAGTTCATAAATGCATCAATAGATCCCAGACTTAGATCGTTGCTTGCTGATATACGATAAGTGGCAATGCGCATCCGAAATGCTGACTCTACTACTTCAACACCATCATTAAGGACTTTGTTAGAATTTGCAATTGTTTTATGCGTATTGCTTCTAAGATGACCAATCCATTTATTTTTTTCTACAGACGTACTACACGGAACACAAAAAGGCATAATGAATTGTTTTAAAAATGAAAATGTAGCTATAAACGTAGTAGACTATTTTGAAATAGTAATTTGTCAAACACGAATTAATACATTATTTGTAAACCAGCGATATATGTTTACTATTAGCATACGTTGTATTAGTCAAAACGGCTGACTCGGTTGACACCTCATTAAGAATGCAATCGATGGTGAACACTATGCAAAGTATGGATAAGCCTATAAATAAATAAAAAATAATAATTGCGGAATACAATTGCTACATTTGAAATTACTCTTTAGATATATAACTATAAGTGACATTAATTTATTTAAATTTTAATTAAAATATTTACTCGGTTTTAAACTTTATTGCATATAAAGTATATCTATTTCGGTATACAAAATATTCAGATAATAGCACGATATGTTTTTAATGCAAACATCATACCCGAGATCTAATAATAGGCATATCCACCCTTTGCTGTCACAACTAGCTTTAATGAACAACGTTAAATATGCGAATGTATTGCGTTACGAAACTAACAACATTTGATTTAAAAAATATTGCAAATTTTAGTTTAAAATGAATTCTGTTATTGAAAGAGACTTAAATATACGTAACTAATTATTTTTATAATGATTAAAATGAACAGGCTCACAATCTTCAAAAATATTATAGGCCTGGACTAAAAACTCTTGCACTAGATTCCACTCAGAGGAATCCTCTTTACACTGTAATTTAACCGACGCTAACGCTTTTTTATAACGTTCTTCAGGTACATTTTTTTGATAATCGTCAATATTATACAATTTTAAATCAATTAAAAAGTTACCGTCCGTTATCGTAGTGCGTCGAAAGGAACCCGTAGATACACGACTGGTAAACGATGAAGTTGTCTTGACGGATTTCAAATTTTGCTCACCGGCGATCTTCTCTTCATCGCTTATAATTTTGAAGATGTTGGTTCCAGGTGATTTTCTGGATGAACTAGAAAAAAAAAAAAATTATAAAATATTTCCAGCGAATGCATTATGCTATAGTTACATAATCACATACCTAAACTATTTTCATTTTAAAAACCAAGTAAATTAAGTACCTAGAGCCCGAATTCTTGTTTTTGCTGGTAGATGCACGAACTTTGTTGGTGGCTTTTTCTTTTGCGCACAAGGCGCTGGTGATGGTGTGCGAGGTCGCTGATTTGCTGTTTCCAATTCAGACCTAAAAATAAGTAAAAGAAAACGTATTTCAATATATGTTAACTAAACAGCATCACTATCAACTAGGCTAGGGAGAGCTTTCAATATAATTAAGAAGATTAGGTACTTTATTTAAATATAAAATAAATACCTTGATACTGAGGACGATTTCCGTTTCTTAATACTCTTTGTAGGTTTTTTCGGCTCAGGTGATGGCGTGCGCACGTAATTTGAATATTCGGAGTCAGACCTTTAAAAAAAAAAAGTAATAAGAATAGGCCACAATAGTTTTACAGTATTTTGTAGAAATAATTTAAATAAATAGGACACTTACTAACATTTTAAATGAAGTTGGTGGCTGCAGTTGCTTCTCTTAACAAAAATCACGAACAGCTTCAAAGCACGATGCGGAATGGTAAAGAAATATATGTATAAAAACGCTTTGTTTTATAATAAAATATTTGATGAATCGGTATTTAACCGAAATAAGAATATATGACTAAAGAACCAAGTTTAAGCATTCAACTTTAGACCTAAATGTTATTATTTTATATAGAAAATATCGTATTTATCAATTTAAGTACATAAGTTGTATTCCAAAATATGTTGTCATTCATTTACCACAAAGCGCCGACAGAGTATCGAATTATCAAGTAAAAATGCCGATTGCTAACATTGCAACACGTGTAAAGATACCTGTTACAACGAGTTCTTGCCTATTTAGTCGAAAATCCTTTGAATTTTAGTAAATATTATCATCACTAACGTTTTCGTTAGTTTATCTCTCTATTGAATATCTATGAACATATATATACATATATATATATATATTATCAACTAAGAAACAAGCCTTCTCACGAGATAGCCATCGAAAACCTAAGTGAAACTCAAACCTTTAATTTTAAGTCATTTATTACTTTTCTCATTAGAAAATGCGATGTGTTTTTAAACTTTATACTAGATTAAAATCATGAATGAAGAAAACTTGTTTCATTCAATAAAAAAACAAAATGTGTTAAAACATAACCCCCCTACTAAGAAAGTCGGTTGAATAATATTCCTTGCCTACTATCATGGTACAGGGCGAATAAACAGAGCGTCAACATTTTTACTATCAATGCCAGTGCCACGATCACCTTTCATTACTTTGCAATTGTAATGAAACTAACAATACAGAAGCGTCATTTCTACCAACAGTCGTTGGTTCGAAGAAAATAATTTTTTGAAACGCTTGTTTATTATTACGAAATATAAGACAGTGGAATTCAGTGCAATTATGCTCACGTCTTTCCTGCGGACATTTCAAAAGTATAGGATTTAAAGCCAAATTTTAAGATGATCTAGTAATTAGCATAAAATATCTTTTCTTATACAACTCAATATAACTCAATGCAAAAATACAAGCAGAACTTACACACATAAGCCATTAACTATTGTCGAGAGGAAAGAGAATTTTACTTACTTTTAATCGGTCTGCCAGTCCCATAAGTGTTACTTTAGATACATTAAGATTATCACATATTTTGTTACAAAAATTATCAGACACATGTTGAAATAATTAGAAATCATATTTATAAACTACATTAATATTTTAGAGGGTCACCTGACATAGGTAGAAACTACATAACCAGTCCGTTTATTTTATTCTTTGATCTGTAATAGCATATCAACACACGTTCGACTCTTTGTCGTCCCATGCTCTGTCACTTTTTATTGCTTGTTATTCTTGAAGTAAAACAAGGACAAAGTATATTTACATTTAACGAAGTTCCGAGGTTAATTCACACGTACTACGAACGTAGTATTTAAGTAATAAGCAATATGACTCGCGATGATTGCATTTGATTATGTATCTTATGTCTAGAATTATAAGCTTGTCGATTGCATTTTCTGATTAACCTTACATATGTTTCTTGTGTAGACTGTTTTTGTTATGAAATCTACGTCACAGGAAAAAATGTTGCTCGAAACGTAAAACCGTATATCATCAAAATTATATATTTGAAATTGAACTCAACACACCTTATTTCATGGTTTGTATTCTAATCATATTTTTTCCATGTTCTGCATCGCACTATCAAAGTTTTTAAGATTGGTTTATATATATAAAATTTACATTGTTAGAACTAGCGGAGTAACTGTGGCTATACCGACCGATAGTTCATAGTGCTCCTACCACTTCATGTTGCGAAGCCTGGCCAACTTTGTAATATTGACTTGGTAACGCGGTGGCGTGAAGTACCTATGCTTGGTTTTAATAACCCTACCTTGGGCAGGGCATTGGTACTGAATACACTACAACGTGGTGACGGTTAAACACAACACGCGGTGGCGTAACTGTACCCCTTGCTTGGTTTTAATAACCCTACCTTGGGCAGGGCAATCGGTACTGGAGTGACGTCACGGACGCCATACTACGTACGCGCTCGCATAATCGCTGCTTAGCTAAAAATTAAATAAAGCTCAATTTCGCATTTGAAATTGTATTATACCTATAAAGTATACACTGATTGTGGACGTTTATTGTTTGCATGTGAAACAGTGCAGTGTAAAGAACGTGATATCGGGTTTAAATAATAGAGGGACGCTCGATAGTGAAAAGTACCCACACTGTAAAAAAAAAATATATTAAACAATAAACAAATATGAAACCGGTGCAAAAGTGCAATAATGTCGCCAAGTGTGGGGCCTGCTCCAAGTTTGTGGGACGTAGTGGGTCGGCAACGTGCGCCAAGTGTGACAGCCAGTTCCACTGTGCCTGTGTTGCGCTATCAATAGGCACTTTGGTACCTCCAGAGTGGACTTGCCCGATTTGTCAAAGTGCTCTGCCGAGGGACAATCGTGCCGACACGCCGGTAAAGGGCCTTTCCGCTGCCGCTCAGGCCTACGGAGCTCCGCCCGCCACCATCCAACCAGCTGAAGTTGCCGCTGCCGAGTTTCTAGGTGCACCCGGGCCGGGCTCGTCTTTGACTCACGACGGTGAGCATATTGCGCTGTCACTAAGGCAGCTTGAACGACTGGTCCGCGAAGAGGTCGGGGCTGTCAGACGGGAGCTCAAGGAATTCCGGGAGGAGTTCCGGGACGTCAGAGCTCACATATCTGACTTCAACCTCCGAATGGACAGCCTGGAAAGTCGGGTCGACGTCATGGAGAAGCAGGTGGCTGATGGCGCGGCGTCAGCGGCTACGAAGGCCCTGGAGGATGCTGTCATGACCCTTCAGATGGAGCTGAACGACAGGGAGCAGGAGCTCCTGGCGAACGACGTACAGGTATCCAACGTACCGGAGGAGCCCGGCGAGAGCGCGGCCGGTCTGGCTACGAGGATCGGTGCCAAGCTGGGCGTGGAGCTGGACGTGCGAGACGTGGTATCAGTGCACCGCGCCGGTCGTACACGCGAGGTGGGCCGGCCGCGGCCGCTGGTGCTGCGCCTGGCGCGTCGCGCCGTCCGCGACGAGTTGCTGCGGGGCGCGCGCACACGCCGCGGCGCCACCACCGAGGGCCTGGGCCTGGCCTCCGCGCCGCAACGATTCTACGTGAACGAGCGGCTGACGGGGGCCAACCGGCAGCTGTTCCAGCGGGCCCGCGAGGCCGCACGCGCCGCGGCCTGGCGCTTCGTCTGGACCCGGGACGGCAGGATCTTTGCTCGTCGGTCTGATGGTCAGCCGAGTGTCCGCTTACGTCGCTTGACGGACTTAGATATTTTTCAAGCCGCCGTTGTTGCGCAACGTAGTCCGTAGTTCTTGTTGTTGTTGTGAAGTTCTAAAAGTAAATGTTTTGTTATTGTTCTACTGTATTATTGCGCCATTATACTTTTTTGTTAAAAAACATATTTACCGCTCTGTTCTGGCCTTCGTATATCTAATGTTGTGTTTGGTCCTTTTTTTGTTATTGTCGTGTGTCGCCGTGGTAGTGGGCGAACAAGTTATTATTTGCGTACTGTCGTGTGATTTAGCCTGGAACAACTCAATATATATAACGTTTCACTCTTTATATAAATGTATCGGCCTACACTGCCACTTCTTCTATTATGTATTTATTAATATATCTCCCGCCCATAACACTTCACTCATACTTACTTATATACAGTTATCTGCTTGCAATTCTTCCTTCGTTACAACTTGTTATTGTCATGTCGCATTTTAAAAACTTCACTGTTGGTTTATTTAATGCTGGATCCCTCGGTACGGGACACGACGAGTTGATTGCGACTATAGCTGACACTGACGCGGACATCATTGCCATAAATGAGTCCTGGCTTCGCGCGGGCCAGGAGGGACGCGCTCCCGCCGTGCCTAATTACAGACTGCGTCACATTCCCCGGCCGGACAACATACGTGCGGGGCGCGGCGGGGGTGTCGGATTCTTCCTGCGCCGGGGCCTCAACGCTCGCACGCTACCTCACCCGCCCGCACCACTGGTAGAACAGATGTGGCTAAAGGTAAACATAAATTGCAAACACCTTATTATTGGGACCGCATACCGACCTCCTTGGCTTGATGTGGATACTTTTTTCGACGCTGTTACTGACTCAATTACTTCTTTTGTTAAATATGACCGTTTGATATTACTTGGTGACTTTAACATTAATTACTCGGACAAAAATGACAGAAAATTTAAATCCTTGACCCAATTCCTGACAAGTGTAAACTTGACGCAACATGTAAGCGAGCCGACGCACTTCACAGACCACAGCGAGACGACGATAGACTTGATTTGTACTGATGCTCGTGTTGTGTCTGTGGACGTGAAGCATATCCCGGACCTGGGTAGACATGCATTCATCACAGCCGAGCTTGACATAAAAAAACGAAATTTGATAGACACGGTGACAAAACTTTTCTACTCTTACCTACTAATACTACCACAGTCACAAAGATTATGACAGCAATAAAAACGACTGCGAAAGGACTCGACTCGATTGATATTGACATGTTACTTCTGACACTACCGAGAACTGCAGACATACTGACTTACATAATAAACAAGAGCATTGAGACTATGACTTTCCCATCTGACTGGAAAATCGGGAAAGTGACCCCGTTACCAAAAAAACCAAATCCCACTGACCCGTCCCAACTCCGTCCCATAAGTATTCTTCCCTGTATGTCGAAGATAATAGAACGGGTAGTTTGCCAACAGCTGTCCGATTACCTGGAGAAACACAACATCCTACCTGAACTGCAGTCGGGCTTTCGCAAGGGTCGGTCGACAGTTACTGCGTTGCTCGATGTAGTCGATAACATTTTACAGGCTAGGGATGTTGGTAAAAGTACTATATTAGTTCTTTTAGACTTCTCTAGGGCCTTTGACTGCATTAGTGTGCCCCTTCTATTATCTAAGATGTCTTATTACGGATTTGATGTCACGACGATAAAATGGTTCAGCAGTTATTTGTCCGGCCGTGCGCAGACAGTTGCATTGCGTGGGATGGATGGTAGTACTCTGTGGTCGTCCCTTCGTCCGGTGACGAGAGGAGTACCGCAAGGCTCAATACTCGGTCCATTGCTATTTATACTTTATAGCGCTGATATCACTAACAGTATAAAGAACTGTCGATACCATCTTTACGCGGACGACTTGCAGCTCTATTTCTCAAGCGCACCGTCCGACATATCTGCTGCATTAAATAACGTCAACGCTGACTTAAGTCGTATTTCCACTTGGTCGGAGAAGAACTGCTTGGTTCTTAATCCTGGCAAGTCGAAATATGTCGTTTTTGGATCTAAGCATCAAACCCGTAATACTCTTCATGCCCTTACTTCCGGTAATGTATCCGTCATGAATGAACCAATAGAGCGGGTGGTAGAAGCTAATAACCTCGGCCTACTCATGGACGTGAATCTGCGCTTTGAGAGCCACATACTTAAAGTTGTGAGCAACTGCTTCTATCGCCTTAAAGTTCTATATAATATACGTGATTACCTTACTGTCGATTTGCGTGTCGAGCTTTGTGAATCGCTTATATTATCTAGATTAAACTATTGTGACGTCATCTATGATGGATGTATTGTTGGTCGTTCTAAAAGGCTTATACAACGAGTGCAAAACGCATGTGCTCGTTTCTGCTTCCGAGTTCCTCCCCGCTCCCACATCACTCCGTACTTGAACGCCGCCAACCTTCTTAGCATGTCTGCGCGCCGACGCCTGCACCTCGCGACTCTTCTGTTTGGGGTGGTACACCATGAGACCCCACCATACCTTTTTAAAAAGATACAATGGTCCAAGAGTGCGCGTAGGTTCAAGGCATTGGCTATCGTGCCTATGCACAGGACCGCGGCTTTCCGAGGCAGTTTCAGGTTTGCGGCGTCTAAGTGCTGGAATGACCTCCCACCTCCTATCCAAGGGGCGCCTAGCAGGTATACCTTTAAGCGTAAGCTTAAAAGCTATTTGTTGACGCTCCAAAAATCCCAATCCTAATCCAGCACTATAGCAGCAACAAATATACCAACCGGTTAAAATCTATTTCAAAATTTTAGTTCTCTTTTGTTTCTACCCTGGATATCTGTATGTAAGTAGTAAGTGTATATTATTATTATTTTTCTCTTATGTATTTTTTTTTTTTTTTTTTTTTCTTTTGCAGTCATATTTAATTATTTTTCTTTTGGCTATTATTTAGTGTATGGCGGTCCGTGAGTCACCGACGGTACTGGCTGAAAATCAGCGCTGTAGGTGTCTGACACCTCAGCATAATGCTGAGCCAGTGTCCGTTTCACTGCCGCGGGGACACACATGTTGTGTTTTGTTTTCTTCTGTTGTTGTTTTTTTTTTTTTTTTGTAATATGTGTGTCTTCTGTGTCTGTGAATAAATGTTTCTTTCTTTCTTTCTTTCTTTCTTACTGTATCACACACGGAGAACCATTACTAGACGGTCGTAGTACTTGGTGATCCGATCCATACTCCTCACATCTAAGTTTCTGGCCAATTCTGCGATGTGTTGAGTGTGACAAACACCGTAATAAACCTAGCCCGGCAAACCTCTACCCGTTGAAAACCTGGGCGAATGGTGCGTTACGAGATCTTGGTTCTCAAGCAGAACAAGATCTGGTGGGTGCAATGCTAGCTTGTACCCGTTGTGTTAAGCCTTTTGCAATTTTGAATAACGTATTTTTTAGTAGTAGGGTCGTATTGGGGATTCTGGCTCACTTTTTATTTGCGTTTGGCAACTGACCCGCGCGCAAGGTGAAGGTGTTCGGCTAGTAAGTAGGGTTTATGTTATCCAAATATAAAAGGATTAAACATTGAATAATCGGAACCACTGCTGCAAAATTTTGGTTATATATAAGGATTAAACATTGAATAATCGGAACCACTGCTGCAAAATTTTGGTTATATATTGGGAGTTCTGCCCCACGACCACGGAGGCGAGCGAAGCGAGCCGTAGTCCAGGGGAGTGGGGCAGAACTCCCAATATATAAATACTGTACTTTCATAACTAAGTACACATTAGTAGTTTTTTTTATTTTTTAGTTGCTGCTAACAATTTTTTTTAATTTTTACTAATTTCGAATTTAAAAAAAAAACCAAACGTTCATCATCATCAACCTGATTTGTAACAGATCGGAGAACGGAAGTTGCTTTTAGGTTTAAGTAGTTGCTTTTGCTTACTACCACTTACCCAATAATTATATTTGGTTCACCATGCTTTCCGTGAAGTACTTGTCACTTCAAAAGTCGGAGTTGGAGTATGAAGTTCGCATTAGAGGCGCCACTCCTGCGTCATCCGTTGAAGATTTACGCAAACAAATTGTACAGTTAGCCAGAGACTATCCCTCAGAGCACATTTTAGAATCTCCGCTCGAAGCCAGACAGGATCTTCTGGGCGCCTGTGACGTTCTCACTAAAATTCAGGCAAATTTAGATGTAGCTGATCCTTCTGCCCCTGTGGTCCTTAGAACCCAGAACATGGTGAACCACTTATATAATCGTATTGCGAGGATAACACGTAGCGGGGACATTAAGAAAGAGTATGATGATGTCGTAAAGGAGTATAATATTTTCTCAAAAAAATTAAAAGCCCTTCAGGCAGCAAGACCAGTCGCGACCACTTCGAGTTTAGCTTCCGGTGGTGAATCCGGACCTTCGGTGCCTGACTTTCAAAATGTGATTTCGGTGACGTGCGATCGTGGTTCAGCTGACCTAACAAAATTAAAGTTTAATGGCAAGACTTGCGTGCGCTCATTTATACAGCGTGTTGAAGAGTTTATAGAGGCTCGTAATATCCCCGAGAGTAAGGTTCTGAGCTTTTCTACTGAAATTTTTCAGGAAGATGCCTTACATTGGTATCGGTCTGTGAAGGACAAGGTTGGTTCTTGGTCGGAACTTGCAGCCCTATTGAAGAAAGACTTCGATCAGTCGGATTATGACTATAGGCTCATTTCAGAAATTCGTTCTCGTACTCAGGGTGAACGCGAGAACATTACCATTTATCTCTCTATCATGAATGGAATGTTCTCGCGCTTGTCCAAGTCCTTTTCCGAGGCGGAGCAATTGGAAGTCCTTCTTCACAATATTAGGCCCTGCTATGCAAGCACTCTGGCATCGGTAGCTTCAATATCAGACATAGAATCTCTACGTACCTTGTGCCGTAACTATGAGACTATACAGGCTCGCCTTTCGCAGTTTCAGGAACCGCCTAAAGTTACTTCAGATACCGTTGCCCCTGAATTTGCATATACGAAAGATACTAATAAAACAAACAATAAATATAACGACAATTTTAATAAACAAAATTTTCCAAACACAAGCAACTACAACAAAAACTACAACTACAAACACCACAACTACAAACACCACAATTACAATCAACACACACAAAGTAAAAATCAGCAACAAAACTATATACATACAGTACAAACAGTTAAAGAACAACCGTACTGCCCAAGGTGTCGTAACAATTCACATCACATCAGGCAATGCCAAGCTAAACGTGTCATTTTTTGCTTTAAGTGCGGTATGAAGGATGTGAAAACACCAGATTGTCCTGTTTGCTCGAAGGTAAATAAAAATTCAAAAAACTAGTGAAGCAGAGTTGTAGTAATTTTGATAAAGTAGATTGGGAAACTTGGCTGAACTTTATTAAAACTTTTTCCTCTTCTTACAAAGTTTCTACAATTCTGCAAACTAAACCAAAACATGATGCTAGGCCTTACATTAACATAAAGGTTAATGATATTGACGCATGCGCCTTGTTGGATTCTGGTGCTGCGGTGACAATTTTAGGAAATAATTGTCATCAACATTTAACTGACTGCACTATACACCAGGACCACAACATTACTATGGTAGCAGCTGGCGGCCAATATTTAAAAAGCATTGGTTACATAAAGGACGTGCTGGCAACACTGCCAAGCACAGACGTCAAATTTCACACAGCTGATTAAATAATCGAATTAATTATTAAATGACCATAATTAGTAGTCTATTTATGTGTAAAAGGCGTGAATTAGTGCCAATATAGTATTAATTGTATAGATCAATGGCAAGAAACAGTGCAAGTGCAAAAGAAGAACTCTTAACATAGTACCGGAAAACGTCAATGTAACGGATCATCGTTTGAAACTTCAACGATAAACCTGGGGAGTATTTGTGTCCATATAATTATAAAATAATCGTAGTCATACTTTGGTTGTATTTAAATAATAGTTACTCGAATAATTCTCGTAATAAATGAATAATTATACGCATAACCTCTCTCGAAAATAACATTGCACTTGGTCAGCTGATCATTAACTTTTGTAACTATAGTATTTCACTCTGTTAAATAGTCTTACCATAAATCTTTTCACGATTCAATTTTACCTACCATATTCATATCTATATTCTACTTGCACACTTAATGTCTATTCTGTCCTGCTATCTCTCTACTGTGTGCTTTCTCTGCTTGGTGTTCAGTCGCGTTGCCGTCACATTTCAGGTGCTGTGGAGAGCTGTGTGTCAAGCTAGCTCAACATGTCTAGCTCAGTTATGACACGCAAGGCCACAGTACGTGATTTGGAGCAAAAACTCAATGCAACGCTCAAGGAACTAAAGCAATCTAAGACTCTGTGTGACCAGCTACTACGGGAACGCGATGAAAGCGAAGAGGAGGTCAAGCAGATTATTCATAAAAATACAGAACTCAAACGTGAGCTAGCCAACCTGGATGCCGTGCATACAGATACTGTGTTACAGCGTGACCATCTGCTGGACAAATTGAACAGTCTTCAAGAGTGCTGTGACATCCATGAGCGGACACTACAACGTGTGGATGACCTGGAGTATGAACTCTCCGATGCCCACAAGGTGGTCCGGCAATTGCAAGAGGAAGCAGAATGCCAGCGACTCAACAACACTCAGCGGCTCTTTGAAGAACTTGTGACACCTAACACCTATGCAGTGCATCACAGCAAATTTGGACCTTCTAGTGTAATTGATTTGACGGAGGACTCTTTCAATGGTAAACCAATAAACTTTCAGAGTCATAATAAATACAAAAAGTATGTAAAGATAAATAGATTCATTAGGAAATCAAAACGACTGTATAGACAGTATATTAATATTCACAAAATAACTCAATTAAGGAAAGATCATCTTTCTGTACTAAAAGAATTAAATTTTTGTCAAGAGCAATTATGCTACAGTAGAAATATTTATGAAACTGACACAAACAAACTACATGCCGAGCTGAACAGATTAGAAAATTCTTTGAAAGATTTAACAAGTAAATATTTATTATCTCAAAAGCAAATCAGTGAACATATTCTGGCAGCGGATGAACTGCTGGAGCTGTGCCATCACAACGAGGAATGTTTGGAAGCACTGCTTACCAAGCAGTCATTGTGTGAGTGCGTGCTCCGGCAAGGTCAACCCTTGCCCGAAGATGCTGTTTGCTCATCTGTGTCGGACAGTGGCCTGTCGGTGTCAGTGGACAAAATAACTCCAGTCTGTAATAATGTAAGCAGAACTCTAGTTTTCTCGGATAGGATAGGACGAGGCCTGGGAAAAATTTTATGTCATAATATTCCAAACAGCTGTGTACTAAATAATTGTAT
Organism: Epiblema foenella; assembly: GCA_963556455.1. Classification (NCBI taxonomy): domain Eukaryota; kingdom Metazoa; phylum Arthropoda; class Insecta; order Lepidoptera; family Tortricidae; genus Epiblema; species Epiblema foenella. Next base: position 3,214,010 of record OY747097.1, on the reverse strand, counting down.
GCCAGATGCCTCGTTCCTAAAAATCATAGATAATATTAAAAATACTTATATAAATGAACATACCACAATTGTATTATTGTTAGGTGACGGGTCGAATATTAGGTACTCTGATGTAAAGGCTGGGTTCGACTCCCTGTCAAAGCTAGGTGCTAAAAATGTTATTATAGGTGCGTTACCCTATTCTGCTTCTCCATGCAGTTCTAACAGTCATGCAGGTAACCTTAATAAACTTATGTTTAAGTTGACGAATCGTCATAGTGGCGTTATATTTTTTGACACTAATGATGCTATTAGTGATTACCGTATTACCACTGACCGACTTGCTAAATCTTTAGCATCTTTTATTAATTCCGTTTTCGGAAATCAAACCTTAGATAAAACGACATCTCCGACCGCGGATTTGTCTTTAAACTGACTGTTGGGACAACGGAGAAGCAGAATAGTGTAACATTACTACACCAAAATATAAATCGCTTCACTGGCAAAATATTAGATTTAGAATTATTCACAGAACAGTTAAATGTAGATGTAGTCTGCTTAACAGAAACATGGTTAAAGGATCACATGATGAAATTTAATGTAAATAATTACGAGTTGGCCAGTGCGTTCAACAGAGCTACCGCGGAGGGCGGTGGATCTATTATTTTAGTGAAAAATGGATTAACTTATAAAGAACGTAAAGACCTCTCAGGCTGTTCTGTTGATCGTGTTTGTGAGATTGCTTGTGCAGAGACTGACCAGTATCTGATACTTTGCATTTATAGACCACCATCAGGTGACTTAACATCGTTTATAAAAATTATGGAGGATGTACTTAGTAAAGCAACAAGTAGTAAAAAACCAGTTGTTGTATGTGGCGACTTCAATATTGATATTTTATCGCAATCGGTTGAAAAAGATAAGTACATTACACTATTCAAATCATTCAATTTAGATTACCTGTATGAAGTGCCTACAAGGGTGACTCCGACCTCTGCCACATGTATAGATAATATTTGGTTAAACTGTCCTCATCTGGACAGAAGCATAGTGAATGGAGTTCGTTCGGATCATAAAGCTCAGATGGTCAGGCTGCCTTGCGAATTAAAACATCCAGATCGCGTTATAGAAATAAGACCACTGAGTAGAAGTAGACTAGAAATATTAAAGTCAAATCTGCTAGTCGCTATGCCAAACACCCAGGTAGAGTCAATTGATCCGAATGATCAGTTCAAAATGCTTCTGAATACAGTCTGTAAAGAATTTGATGCAACTTGTAGTAAAAAACGCATTAAGATTAATAATAAAATGAGATTTAATGAGTGGGCAACTACCGGAATCCGGAAAAGCAGGGATAACTTATATCAACTGTATGAAAGGAGGTCTTGCACCACTGACGAACGCTTCCATCAATATGTTAGGCATTATTCCAAATTATTTAAAATAGTGTGTACAAAAGCAAAAGCTGTGCACTTAAATAACAAAATAAAATCCTCAGACAATAAGGCCAAGACAGTCTGGAAAATAATAAATACAGAGACTGGGCAAAGTAAAAATAGAGAGTCCACAATTTCATTGAAAATAGAGGATAATTTAATAACTGACGCAGTAATAGTAGCAAATGAATTTAATAATTTCTTTTCCAAAATTCCTATAATTACTACAAGCAGTTTGGCATCGTCTTCCACAATAGCTGAATCCCTTTTGAGTGAAAATGTAAAGCTAGATAATTTATGTATTTTTAATTTTCATCATGTTTCTCCTCTGGATGTACTAAAGTCTTTTAAAATGATAAAAATAAAGAGCACAGAAGACTTATGGGGCGTGTCGGTCAAGGTACTGGAATCTATTCTGGAGGTCGTTGCACCCACTTTAGCTCTCATTTTTAATACTTGTGTAGACAATGGCATATTTCCAGATTTAATGAAATGTAGTAAAGTAGTTCCTATTTTTAAATCTGGCCATAAAGATAATCCTTCTGATTATCGTCCAGTTTCTATCCTGCCTGCGTTTAGCAAAATATTCGAAAAAATAATGCTGACGCAATTGATTTCTCACTTCAATTTACACAATATTTTGCACGCACAGCAGTTCGGCTTCACGAAAGGTAGATCGACTACTGATGCTGGTGCAAGTTTGATAAAATTCATTTTGCAGTCTTGGGAAGAGTCACAGGACGCCATTGGAGTCTTCTGTGACCTTTCCAAGGCTTTTGATTGTGTAGACCATGGTACTTTAATTTGTAAGCTGAAATATTATGGCATTAGAGGACATGCATTAGATCTCATTAAATCATACCTAACACAAAGAAATCAAAGGGTAGCGATAAATGGAGCTATTTCATCAGATACAGTGGTAGAGATGGGAGTACCTCAGGGATCTATTCTAGGCCCGTTCCTATTCCTTGTTTATGTAAATGATTTACCATATATGGTAAGTCAAAGATCGGGCATTGTAATGTTCGCAGATGACACATCTTTACTGTTCAAGGTTAATAGGAAAGATACTGAACTCGTTGAACCAAATAATACCCTCTCCATGATATCTGACTGGTTTGCTGCCAATAACTTAGTGTTGAATCCGAAAAAAACGAAATGTATAAAATTCTCACTAGCAAACTCATCTTCAAATATCAATATAGATTCAAATATAAAACTTAACGGTGAGACTTTAGAATTTGTTAAGACAACTGTATTCTTAGGTATTACACTGGACTCAAAATTGCAGTGGGGTTCCCACATAACCGCTATAGGAAGTAGGTTGAGCTCTGCTGCTTTTGCAGTCAGGAGAATAAGGCAGCTTACCAATGTGGCAACGGCTCGCTTAGTTTACTTCGCTTATTTTAATAGTATAATTAGTTACGGTCTTATTTTATGGGGATCGGCTGCAGATATCGAAACTGTATTTATATTACAGAAAAGGGCTATACGAGCAATTTATAACTTGGGGTCGCGTGAGTCATTGAGAGAAATCTTTAAGGAAATAGATATCTTAACCCTGCCGTCGCTGTACATATTTGAAATAATCATGTATGTTAGGAAGAATTTATACAATTTCCCAACGAATACTGATAAGTTAATAACTACTAGAAACACTGGGAAACTCAAAATAACTTTTTATAGACTAGTGAAGGCGAAAAAGTCGTTCTTGGGAAATTGTATAAAATTCTACAATAAAATTCCAAGACACATTACTGAACTTACGGATTCTAAATTTAAATCTGTTGTGAAACAGACACTTATTTCAAAAGCATATTATAAGATAAACGATTACATCATGGATAGGGATGTTTGGCAGTGATAGCGTCCCGCACAAGTAATCTAACACAGAAATATTTTGTCCTTAGTATTAAAAAATATGTATGTATGTTGATACTGTAGGTAACATTTGAATTTTGTACTATTTTTACTGTTATTTTATATACATAGTATATTGTTTTGAAAAAATGACACCTCGCCGAGTTTCTTACGCCGGTTCTTCTCGAGGCAGAGGTTTATTTTATGAACCGGTGGTAGTTTTTTGACATTCATAAGTGCATGTAACATGCCTAAATTGAAGAATAAATGATTTCATTTCATTTCATTTCATTTCATTTCATTTCATTTCATTTCATTTCATAAATTTACCAATAACATTCGAAGAACAATATCATTTGATTAAAGCGTATGTTGTTCCTGAAATTGAAACCTCCATCATTCTTGGCGTAGATTTTTGGCGAGCGTTCCAAATCTGCCCTAAATTTATAGGTAGCGTCAAATTGTCAGAATGTTCTCTGTCAGAAATTAAAGTTAACCATAGTGACACTTTTATTCACTCGTATGACAATTTGACGGAACCACAAAAACTAATTGCGGACACCATAATAAGTCAGTTCAAATCAATATCAACTGAGGAGAAAGGTTTGGGTCGTACAAATATAATATCGCATCGTATAGATACCGGTGACGCTCAACCGATCCGGCAGCGATATTATCGAATGTCACCCGAGAAACAGAGAATACTGACTGAGCAGGTTGACGAAATGCTGGCTCTAGATGTGGTGGAGTATTGTGAAAGTGCTTGGTCTTCTCCCGTACTCATCGTTAATAAGAAGAATGGACAGCCTCGGTTCTGTCTTGACAGCCGTAAACTGAATGCTATCACGAAACGCGACGCATATAACCTGCCATATGTCTCAGAAATTTTAGATAGTCTCCGCGACGCCAAATATCTTTCTAGCATAGACTTATCTAAGGCATTCTGGCAAATCCCAATTGTGCCTGAAGACCGCGATAAGACGGCCTTTTACGTGCCAAACAGAGGGACTCTGCGCTTCAAAACCACAGCGTTTGGTTTAATAAATGCTCCTGCCACACAGCAACGCCTGGTAGACCTGTTATTAGGAGATATGGAGTTTAAAGCGTTCGCATATCTCGATGACATTATAATCATCAGCTCAACGTTTGAGGAGCATGTCTCACGTCTGTTGCGCGTTTTGGACAAATTACAACACGCTAACCTCACTGTGAATTTTGAGAAGTGCATGTTTTTCAGGAGTGAGCTTAGGTATTTAGGATACGTGGTAGATTCTTGTGGCTTACGCACAGATCCCGAAAAAGTCGAGGCCATCATTAACTTTCCCACCCCCACGAATAGTAAGGAGCTTAAGCGCTTCCTTGGTACCGCCACTTGGTACCGACGATTTGTTCCCAATTTTAGCACAGTAGCTGGTCCCTTAAACAAGCTTACTTCAAATGGCAAAAAGTCACCACCTTTTGTATGGACCCAGGAAGCTGACGCGGCTTTTAACGCTCTAAAGGAATCCTTGGTTTCCGCGCCAGTCCTTGCCTGTCCGGATTACTCGTTGCCATTTGAAGTGCATACTGATGCAAGCAATTATGGAGTTGGCGCCATGTTAACGCAGACTCTAAATGGTAAAGAACACCCTATCGCCTACATGAGTAGATCACTAACCAGTGCCGAGAGAAATTACAGCATCACGGAACGGGAAGCCCTTGCTGTGCTGACTGCTCTCGAGCACTGGCGCTGTTATGTGGAAAACGGGCAAATTTTTACAGTGTACACTGACCACTCTGCGCTAAAATGGTTCTTGTCCTTGGACAACCCTTCTGGACGTTTAGCACGATGGGGAGTTCGTCTATCATCGTTTAATTTTGAAATTAAGCACCGCCGTGGAGTCGATAATGTTATACCAGACGCTCTTTCCCGTGCTCTTCCCGTAAATGCAATTTCTCTTTCCAATGCAGTGGCAAATACGAACGATACTTGGTATAAGAAAATATACAATGGCGCTCTTAGTGTTCCAAGTAACTTCCCTAACTTCATTATCAAAAATAATTCTCTGTTTCGGCTATCAAAATCTAAACACTCGCAACTTACCTCGGAATTCGACTGGAAAGAGGTTGTGCCTTCTGAATTTCGTGAACAAGTAATAGCAGACAACCATTCAGAACCAACAGCTGGACATCTCGGTATTTTTAAAACCTATAGGCGCTTAGTTTTAAACTATTATTGGCCTGGTATGCACCAAGATGTAGTGAAATTCGTAGGCTCTTGTTCCGTCTGTTTGTCATACAAAGCGCAAAATCACACCACGCTAGGAGAAATGGGACGACCTAAGCAATGCTCTCGTCCATTTCAGATGATATCCATCGATTTTATCGGCCCTTTACCCGTTAGTCGCAAACAGAATGCCTACATCCTGGTCATAACATGCTGTTTCTCTAAATTTTGCGAAATATTTCCCGTGCGTCGTGCAACTGCAGATGTAGTTGTCAAACATTTGGAGGATAATATCTTTTTAATTCACGGCATTCCTCAAACCATATATCTTGACAATGGTAGCCAATTCATAAGTTCAACTACTGACGCACTGTTCAAGAAATATAAGATCCCAAACGTGTTCTTCACGCCTAGATATACGGCACAAGTCAACAGTGTTGAGCGTTATAATAAGACGCTTCTTACTTGCTTGTCAACATTTGTCCAAAACGACCATCGGACTTGGGACACTTTTATTCCCAAAATAAAATTCGCCATGAACAACTCCGTTAATGAAGCCACTGGTTATACACCATCTTTTCTAGTATTTGGCCGTGAGCTTGTTCTGTGTGGATCGCATTACACGGATTCTGACCTAGACAATGAAGTATTATTCCTACCGCGCGATGTTTATGCTGAAAACCGAGGGTGTCTATCTTCTGTGTTTGACGATGTACAAGCTTCTTTGTGGCAGGCACATGTAAAGAACACTGCTCAGTATAATTTACGGCGGAAAGCCGCTGAATTTAATGTAGGAGACTTAGTCTTTAAACGCACGTACGTACTAAGCGATAAAGACAAATATTTCAGTAAAAAGTTAGCGCCCAAATTTTTAAAATGCCGTATTACTGAAAAACGGTCTCCTCTAGTGTATGTTTTCGAAGATATGACTGGTAAGGATTTGGGAGTCTGGCATATTAAAGATCTGAAGCTCGTCAATAGTCTCAAGTAAAGTATTGTGTACGCTCTAAAGTTTAAGTAAGATCTTGTCGTCAGTATTTAGTCATATGTGCAATTATCACAGATGACTTGTTGTAAGCAAGGACGCGTCGTTAGCTTATTGAGCGACGATCGCTTTTATGTTTTCTAGATGAAGAATGAGTGAAATGTAAGATGATTGAATAAAAGTGTAATACTGTTGACAGTCCAAACGGGTTTCCTTTAAGAACGAAACCCTTTCACTGGAGCGGGGGGTAATGTACCGTTACACGTACATATTTACATAAATAAACATTAATTATTGCTACTTACCTAATTAAAAATATCATATACAACTTACTACTACATTACATACTAGAGCATATAATTAAACTATCCTAAATACAATAATTTACACATATAAATTCATCAACACGCTGATTGTTTTGAACATATCGCGGCATCATTATAACGTTTAATCTTTCCTACTTCATTCGCATACGAATGAATGCATGTGTGACGTAAGTGACCTGCGCGAGCGCTAGTCATCTCGCGCGGCTACTCACTCATTAGCCAAAAGTTATTGTGAAGAACGCACGTCGCTTGAAGTCGATCTCTGCTACGGTCCACGATATGAAACCGTAATCGACCTTCTTGTGTTCGTCCCTACGTGTTCCTCAACCAGTATAAAATCACTGTGGTGTTTTATAAGTGCTTTTAGTGTACCCCAAATTGGGTAAGTGGTTATATTTGTTTGCGCATAGCTTAGAACATTTGCTGCTTAATTATTTTAACTTGCCAATCGATCTCATCATTATTTCATGCTTATTTTAACTACAGAATTCAAATATCACTCTTGCACAATAGTTTTGCTCATAATTATCACTGGCTAAAAGTTGCTACTCATCGTCGTCATTTTCAAGCCACCCTCAACTTAGAGTTAAAAAATATAAAATCATTTAATTTCATCACACATTAAATCAACTTCATTTTATTGTAATCTCCGTATCTGAATTGTGAACATCCACGGCATCACAACTACCAAAGTGCTTTCCCATATGCCGTTGGCGTTCACCGAAACTGGCAGACCGTTCCTAACGCTTTGTTCGATGGCGCGTTCCAGGGTCCAGGGTCTAGAATGACCAATTTTACTGGCTAATTGCTTGCCGCCTGCTTGCGCTTCGCTTCTGCCGAATTAAGACGACAGCGGAGCAGTTTTTTCTGGGTGGCGCTGAACTCAGCGCGGATAAGAAATTCCGCCGCCAACCGACACGGCGCTCTCAGGGGAGTACTTCGGCTGCAGGGAAACAAACTGAATTCGATCCGTTGTGTATTCGCCCGAACCCACGCATTTTTAGCATTATATTTATTTTATACGTGAAACGATTGAGCTGGCAAATATATATTTTTTATTGACCGTATTTCTGACTCCTCATTTTAAACCTTCCCATAGCTAGGGACTATTAGGGGGTCAGAAAGCTCAAGACGGGACAATATTAATTTACAATTTAAGAAAGTCTGACTATAATAAGTAATACATTTTTCATGTCAAAATATTAATTTACAGTTCAAGAAGGAATAATAATTTCGACTTTACAATTATAACAAAATTAATGTCATGCATACAATTGAAGTGGTAGTTATATGACGACACATAGACGGTAAAAATAAGTGACGATTAATAGCCGCCATGATTATCGGATCGTATCGGATCGGATCGAGTAAAAACATCTGATACTCTGGGAAATAAAAATTATGTGACATGCCACCAGCATAAATATGTATCTACTGTGAAAACATTACTATTGGATCACACACATATATATATATATATTATTATTTTGCAGTATATATATATATATACTGCATAAATATCTCAACATTCTGCAAGAATGAACTTTATCTGCCTAACATAGAGTCTACTTTAATTTGATTAAAGCTTTTTTTTTCACTATTTTTATGTGCCGAAATAATCGTGAGACAATTTAATTTGTTTGTTTTTTCACAATTTCCCGGTTGTGAAGCTTAAAAATTTAATGCAAGATTTGGCGTATGCACTAGTTCTTACGAAAGCGAAAACTAGACCTTGTTATCTCACGACGTTTTCCTTCACCGAGAAGCCACTGTTGTTATATCAACTGATATTTCGGGGGTCGAAGTTGCACCACGTCCGTAGGGACCGTTACCCTACACGTGACCGCGTGGTGCTAAAAGGTGCCACAAAAACTGGCCACTAAATTGCCACACGATAAAAAAAATATATATTTCGAATATAATTTAAAAAATGCGAGTGGGACTTAGATACGAAGGTTGCCGTATCATTATCTATAAAAATGACAAAAGAAAAAAGAAAATCCCTTACAGGGATTTTCAGAGAAGAAATCCCTTACAGGGATTTTCAGAGAAGAAATCCCTTACAGGGATAAGCTCGCCTTTGTACATATATGTCAACTGTTCTTGTAATTTATGTTATGTTTTACTCATGTACAATAAAGAATTTTACATACATACATACAAAACGACAAAAAAATCACGTTCGTTCTACGGGAGCCCCTTAAATAATTATTTTATTCTAGTTTTTATTAGGGTTCCGTGGCCAAAATGGCGAAAACGGAACCCTTATCTGTTTCGTCATGTCTGTCCGTCCGTATCTCACAGTCGATTTACTCGGAGATCGGAGACTATAAGCACTACAATTATGAAATTTGATAAAAAGGTGTATTCTATGAACCGCTACATAAAAATGATGTGAAATTACAAAAAAATATTAAATGGGGGGGGCACTCCATACGTGTAACTGGTGGATGAAAAAAATAATTTCAACGCACATAGTTGTGTGGGGTATCGATGGATAGGCCTTTAAATTGATATGGAGGTTTCTAAAAAACTTTTCCATTTAAGCCAACCGTTGGTGAGATATTAGCTGTCAAAGTCATCTCCCCCCTCTAATTTCCAAACTATGAAGTTCAATATTCGGAGAAATCGAGATAATGCACACCATTAATAAATATTAATCTCGATTTTTTTGGAGAGTATTTACTTTCAACGATTTTTGGTTTCAACAAAATAGTTTTCACGGTTTTTGAGTTTTTACTGAAATACTGTCTTGCCCAAACAAAAGTCGTAAGTGCCGTGAGTTTTCTATCACGCTACGACCTTTTTAGATTCAATGTATTGGATAGTGATTTTAAATGTGGACTAGTAGGTGTTGGTACGGGACCCTTCTTTGTGCATGATCCGACATGGTTTTTTTAGTATTTATTGTTATAGTGGCAACAGAAATAGATTATTTCAACTATCTAACTATCATTGTTCATGAGATACAGCCTGATGACAGACGGACACAACGGACAGAGGAGTCTTATAAATAAATATATAAATAAATATTTGTGGACAATCTTACACAAATCAACCTGTTCCCAAACTAAGCAAAGCTTGTACTATGGGTACTAGGCGACGATATACATACTTATATAGATAAATATATACTTAAATACATAGAAAACATCCAAGACTCAGGAACAAATATTCGTGTTCATCACACAAATAAATGCCCTGACTGGGATTCGAACCCGGGACCTCCAGCATCGAAGGCAGGGTCACCACCAACTAGGCTAAAGCGGTCGTTATTAGGGTCCTGTTTTACCCTTTGGGTACGGAACCCTAAAAAAACAAGTGACAATTTATAGTAACATTCGTAACTAATTATAGATTATAGATGTGTATGATGTGCATATACATGTTTCCGGGGCTGTGAGAGGGGCGCCGTTCTAGATATATACCACGATGCGCGTACACAGACCCGTAGTGCAGGCTCGCTCTTCAAGATGAGAGCTCTCACATACACGGTGGGTGAAGTAACAGTGACATTTTAGTACACGTCGAAGATATCTTTACATTATTACAACCTTATTCAGTTGTAATAAGGCGAGAAATGTATACATATCTTTGGCGATGAATGTAGAATAGTGCGTGTTAGGCGTTTGGTGTTTTTGTATAGAAAAGTGTATTTTTTTGCAGGGTTAGTGTAGAATGTAGTGCGTGCCGCGAGAGTATTTAATGTATATAGGATATTCTTTGGGGAATTAAGTTTTATTGTTGTACTTACATAAAATTGTGCAGAATAAATAGTGCGTGCGTAAGGGTAATTAGTGCTTTTTTACAAAGTGTACCTATTTTTGCCGGGCTTTAGTGTAGAATGTAGTGCGTATCGCGGGCGTTTTTAGTGTGGATTATGGTAGATTCTTTGCAGCATTAAGTTTGAAATATTTATATACAAAATGCAGAAAAAAGCGCGTGCAGCATTTACGTGTAGAATATGTAAAAAAATTTTTTTAATAGTACAGTTTTGTTTGAAAGGATAAAACACAACATTTTGCGCGTTTTGATATTAGTGCGTTTTTTGTGATTGTACAAAAATGATATTAAATTAAGTATCGAAAATTTTATGTTTAACTAAAAAAAATAAAGTATTAAACTCTTTTATTGTGATCGGTAATACAGTGCTGTTCCACAAAAATGAAACAAAACAAAACACATATTGAAAATGTACCGAACAAAATGTAATAACTTCCGCTCAAATTCTAGTTAAATAAATACTATTACAATCGTTATTCGAAATAAAAATTGATACCATAAGAAAGAAAGAAAGAAAGAAAGAAAGCATTTATTCACTGCACCAAAAGACACACCGTGAGTTCCTATAATAGCTGTTGGATCTCCAAATAAAATAAATAAATAAATAAATAATACAAATATAATATACTCAGTACATGAACATACAGTAAATATAATATACTCAGTACAGTAATAGGCTACGAACTAAAACTACGGCGGAATATAGTCGGCGCGGTTCGAAAAATCCGGTATTTCCAAATAAGCACAACGGTTCGGAGGAAAGGTTTAATAGACCAAGAAAATTAGCGAGACCTGGACATAATTCGATAACCCGTTGTTTTTATTACTTTATCGGATATTAATGTTTAGTATGAAATATTAATTGGATATATTAAGTAAAAAATGCGTGATCGTAACGTATTAAAAAACAATCGTGAGTTATCGTACAATACCTAACTTTTTTCTACAGGCAAAATAGGTAACCAAATACCATGTTAGTATAATTTTGAGGTGGACTCAAATGCGATCACTGAATAGCAAAATTAACCTGAAACCAAATTCGCAAGTACGTTTTTTTTCACAGATTCCATTTGATCTCAATATCTAGATAGGCAAAAATGGTAACTATGACGGTTGTATCTGTTTAAGCTATATTGTGTCTCTTTAGACACCAAAATTAAACATTAATTTTTAACGTTTTAATAATAATATATTTCTCAGTGATTTTTTTGTTTATTAATAGCTTTTTGTGTAGTATAATCATATTCTCATCAATATTAAACACATTAATGTCACGCTTAAGAAATTGAAAATACGTGCGAACTTGTCGTGGAGCGGGATCCATGCGGTGGGTGCGGGGTGGGGAGAGAGCGGAGCGCTAGCGGCGAGCGTGCGGCGGATCGGACCTGTCGTAACGAGTGCGACATGAAGTACTCACCTCAATGCTCATGCGTTGACAAAAATGTCGTAAGCGCCGCAGGATTTCATACATCTTACGCGTTTACGTCACACGGTCAAATTTTTGTAACGAACGGAACAGTTTACCTATCTTGTTACTTAATTTAATTTGTAACTCACAATATGACAATAAAGATTTCAAATTCAAATTCCAACTGCTGCCGTGGTGTTATATATCTAAATACATGAAAGAAGAAACTCACTGATTGACATACTCATACTCATACTTGACGGCGCGTTGATTAAAAAGTTAAATTAAGGCTGGTATAGACGTACAAATTAAGGAGCGTAACAAATACACGGACTGTGTCTGGCAGATGCGTCTTGTACGCTCCGACGGAATACAGAACACTGGTGCGATTCGGACTGGACCGAGGGTAGCTGTCATGGCGTCTGACAGTTAGAGAGATCAGAACGTCAGTGCCATGATGAATGCTCGGAATGGGTAAAATCCGGTTGAATCTGATTGTAGCATCAAGTATTCTGTAGATCGTCATCCGAGTTTCGTATCGTAATGATTATTCATCAATCTAATGTTAATATTTTGTGATTGAGACTTAATTAAAACTGTGATTCGACACATACCGTGGTTTCCTCTCCTCACCCTATTACCCACGCTTTTGGAGCCAAGAATGGCTGGATCGGAAGGCGGAGTTACTTCTGACGTGCCTTTATACTCATTTATTTGCAATGGATCATATACATTACTCGTCAGAAACAATGATTGACAATGATAAAAATGTCAAGGTATGATTGATTTACAATTTGTCAAACTGTCACGGTAAAATTACATTTAAATTTGGAATTCCAGTATAAAATAAAATAATAATAATAATAATCATCATAAATCCATTTAAAACAATAATAATATTTAAAAAGAAACACATGTATTATTTAATATTTAAATGTCACATAGTTCTGAAACAACAACAACAACGCATAGCCCAAACCGCTGGTTGTAGAGATTCCAAATTTAGCACGTAGATTCCTTATAAGGCCAACAGGTGCACTAAGAAAGGATTTTCCAAATTTCACCCCCTAAAGGGGTGAAACGGGAGTCCAAAGTTTGTATGAAAAACCGTATTTATTGAAGTGAGAGACATAAAACTTTGTATATAGACTCTATATTTAAATATATTAATGACATATTTCAGCGTTTTTCTAAACTGCTCCACTAAAGGGGTGAAAAGGGGGTTCAAAGTTTGTACGGGAAGCAAATCTTTTTTGAAGTGAGATATTTGAAACTTCGTATATAGTCTCTGTTTAAATACAACAAAACACGTTTCAGCGTTTTTCGAAATTGCTCCCTTTAAGGGGCGAAAAGAGGGTTCTAAGTTTATGCGGGGAGCAAATTTTCTCTTTTCTTAAAGATCGATATGGGTGTCATTTTCGAGATTCCTCGGGGTGCCGATTACGAAAATGACATGCATTTTCAAATCAAAGATGGCGGAAATTTATGTTTCTTAAAAATCGATATGGGTGTCACCTTTGTGGTTCCTTGGGGTGCCGATTACGAAAATGGCATGGATTTTCAAATCCAAGATGGCGGACATTTATTTTTCTTAAAAATCGATATGGGTGTCATCGTCGAGGTTCATCGAGGTGCCGATTACGAAAATGACATGCATTTTGAAATCGAAGACGGCGGACATTTATTTTTCTTAATTATCGATATGGGTGTCATTCTCGAGGTTCCTCGAGGTACCGATTGCTAAAAATACATAGATTTTCAAATCCAAGATGGCGGACATTTATTTTTCTTAAAAATCGATATGGCTGTCATCTTCGAGGTTCCTCGGGGTGCAGTTTACAAAAATGACATGCATTTTCAAATCCAAGATGGCGGACATTGATTTTTCTTAAAAATCGTTACGGGTGTCATCTTCGAGGTTCCTCTGGGTGCCGATTACGAAAATGATACATATATATATGGCATATATGGATGTCAGTGGCGGCGGCCCTCTACAACCCGATTCCCACCCTAAACTTTTTGCTTGCGTATATCAAACTCATAAATCATCAATAAAAATACAGCACTTAGTAATGCGATTGACTATAGCTTCACACAATAGATTTCAGCCAGACATCTAATCACAACTCACAACATTCACTACATATCCGCATTAGGCATTGCGCTAAGAAACGGTAAAAAAAACCCGACGTAAATTAGCCTATCTTGGGTAGGTTTCTCATTCATAAAAATGGCACACGACCATCGAAATTGCACGCATACACTCACAAATTCTGTCGTAGACACAGATCACCAATGCATCGCATATAACCCACAAAATATCGAGTTTTTGGAAGATGATCGAATTTGAAATTAAACCTTAAACATGAGCCGATAAGGTTTATATTAGAATGCACTGCTTGGCCATTTCGAAACAGATTGCCATACTTCTGTTTGGTAATACTGCGTGGAATAAATTGCGCAAAATTATATTATCAATTTCGATTCTTTATAATTAAATTATGCACAAGCTTTTAAAATACACATAAATCGTATCACAAAAATCGAACGTAGCTTGAAGCTCAGTAATTTAATTACCTATAAGTGCGCAAAGAAAGTTTCTTTGCTTTTAGATTCGTTGGTAAAAAATTGAATGCAATGGCAACACAGTCATTTGCCCGGTTGCGGTACGAACAATGTGAAAATATTTATTATTGTAATTTTTATGTGAGTTTAGTTAATTTTGTGCATAGATATAAATTAGAAAATCAAATTAACCAGTGAAATTCAGATTTACTAGTATCTTGTGCATGAATAATTGTAGTTTTGTTGCGAGTATTTGAAGGTGAGTTCGTTGTGTTCGTCAGTGTGTTTTGAGTAAAAGAAAGTATCTATACTTTTTTTTACTAATGGCGTTCTGGCTGCTTTAGTTAATTTCGATTGTTGTGTCGTTGATTATTTACTAAATGTGTCGTCTTGTTTTTCTAAGCTATCGTTTGAAAATAAGAAGTTTGTTGTGGTGCACGGCCGTGCTCGCCCAGAGATAAAAATTGATTACAATTGGAGGGATGGTTTCTTTAAACACTTTCACAGCGGATTATATGACAAAGGTGGTATACACTAACTGCAAGGGGTTTTGCCTAATACACTGGACACATAGCGCACGCTTCACTATACCACTATAGAGAATAAATGTTAAGGTAGGTTTTTTTTGCTCAGGGTTGCCCGGCGATTATTCTCACGCGCCGTCACTGATATATATATATATTATTTAATAAATAATAGAATAAAATCCTGCCTTCAAAATTGCGAGACTAAAGTGGCAGTGGGCAGGGCACATTGCTCGCAGGACTGACGGTCGATGGGGCCAGAAACTGCTTGAGTGGCGTCCACGCACCGGAAGACGAGCTGTCGGTAGGCCTCCGACAAGGTGGAGTGATGACCTGGTGAAGGTCGCGGGAATTCGGTGGAAACAAACGGCACAGGACCGGTCTAAATGGCGAGCCTTGGGGGAGGCCTATGTTCAGCAGTGGACGTCTTTCGGCTGAAATGATGATGATGATGATGATGATGAGAATAAAATCTATACAATCTTTACGAAAATAAATTGGCTGTTGAATTATTAAAATAAAAACCGGCCAAGTGCGTGTCGAATCACACACAATGAAGTGTTCCATACCAACACCTACTAGTTCACATTTAAAACCACTACCCAATACATTGAATCTAAGAAAGTATCTTCATATGGAACTCACGTCACTTACGACCTTTTGTTAAGGCAAGACACTTTTTCCGCGAAAACAAAAACCGTAAAATCTACCTTGTTCAAAACAAAAATCGTTGAAAGTATTTATTAATGCACACCTTAATTTTTCAGAACTTTAAACTTCATAGTTTGGAAATTAGAGGGGGGGGACATTATGACTGACAGGTAATGTCTCACCAAGGGTTGATTTAAATGGAAAAGTTTTAAAGCAACCTCCATATCATTTTTAAACACCACACGAATTTGTGGGTTTAAAAATGGGTTAACGAAACACTTTTCAAAGTGTTCAAAAAAGGGCAAAAGGAACGC
The DNA here is from genome assembly GCA_963556455.1 of Epiblema foenella. Classification (NCBI taxonomy): domain Eukaryota; kingdom Metazoa; phylum Arthropoda; class Insecta; order Lepidoptera; family Tortricidae; genus Epiblema; species Epiblema foenella. The sequence goes on along the minus strand of OY747097.1, from coordinate 3,197,973 downwards.
AACTCAATTTTGATAATGTCAGATTCAAACAAGTTCTGAATCTGACATTGACAGTCTGACAAAGCTTTATCACTTTGGGATGCTTGTTTGTTTCTGAGGTTTGTTTATTTAATTTATATTTGTATCAGCCTCGGTAGAAACATTTAGCCGATACATGAATATCTGTGTATGTACCTTGTAGTGTGGCTGTACTTGTATTGTTGATGTGGTTTGCATTTTGGACTGCGACATACGATTCCGGAATTACTTTTAATGTTGTTTTTATTCCGCCTCATTGATGTTATATCATTAGTAAGCTAATTATTTATATGTCAGTTCAAATGATAACATCTTGTAGTGATAGTATGAGTCTAATCTATGTTTTTTTTTTAAATTACCCAAGCATACTCAAATTATCAAGTTGGAATAATAACTATACTGCTGTAGTTCTTGAGTACTTACGAGTATATTACGTGTTTAGTGTTATTATGAGGTTTACTATTGGGTTGTCATATTATATAAGTCTATGGATTTCAAATCTTTTGCAGTGCCAATCAAAGGAATTACTAAGAATCTTCTAACTTCTTATTGGTTTGATTCACCTGACTGGGCATTCCAAAATAAAACAGCCTCTACAATAAATACCATTTTTATATGAATTTAAGTATAAATATAATGCATGAAAGTGGTTGGTGACTATCATATACAGTACATCTCAAAAAGACCCTGTTTTTGCTGCTAACAGATACTAAGTATATGTTGGTACCTTACCTCACCTCATTTGAAGTAGGACATTCAACCACCTCATTTTTGGAAATAAGGTAATCCTTCCAACTCATTTTAATTTCATGTCCTATCCAACAAAAATAAAATTATAATAAATCATATATCTCATTTTGAACAATTTAGATCGATTTAATAAACACAATATTTCAATAAATTTCCGCCCCAGCCGAACCGTGGTGCACCCCACGTGCTTATAAAAGTTTGACAATCATTGACTATAAGCCTATAATAAATGAATACACGAGCCGACTACCATACGAGAATAGCTCGCGAGTAGCGACAGCACGGCCGTGAGTTGAGAAACAAAGAAATTACGACCTTATTCTGCAAGACATAATGTTCATATTGAAACGCAAGTAATAGAAGATAACAATTAATTGATAATAGTGGATATTTTTTGTTTAATTTGTTTCTTTTAGTGCTAGTAATATGTTGATGGCATAAATTAAACACTTTTGAAGTAGTTACGTATTTTGCCTTTCCAAAAATTACCAATATTTGTGATTTTAGAGATCCGCAAAGAGAATTTGTTTAATTTTTAATAATTTATCAACACACATAATATACTATTCAGAATAAATTGTTGAATTACAGTTATCTATAATGCCTGATAAGATAAGCCAGAAAATGTGTAACTTACCGAAAGTTCTTTATTAATGATAGTACCGATTGATTAATTAGTTAAATTTTGATTTATTTAACTGGAATGCAAGCGTAATATCACAATAGAGGTACTTTTACGAAGTTACATATTATGCTGTACTTATGAAATCAAAATGTGTTTAAAATTTAGTTTTTCGGTTTTTTGACAGTGACGCGCAACCTTAAAATGTTTATTTTCTATTATTTTAACTATAACTAACAATACTTCATATCATAGAAAAAGAAAATTACAGTTATCTTTTATGTCCAGGTTTCGCTAATTTTCTTGGTCTATAACTACCTAATTTTCTACGTTCGCAGAAGCAATATACTTACGCGCATTTTTTGTAGGGTCGGCAACGCGCACGTGACTCCTTTGGAGTTGCGGGCGTCTATAGGCTGCGGTGGCCGCTTACTATCAGGCGGACCGTACGTTTGCCACCGGCGTTGTATAAAAAAAAAATCTGGTGAAGAAATTGGAAGTGAATATATACAATACTGCTCAACATCCCGCTTTAAAAAAACTGAATTATAATTCGTTGAATAATTGTATTAATTTTACTTAAATTGACGATTTTTTATGGATATTAATCTTATTTTTCCATGCATTTTCCCCGTATTAAGAAATTTTAATCACACCCTACGTAACTGAGGAAACGGAAACGTGAATACACCAGAAAATAAATGTTAATTTTTTTGTTGGCCCAATGTCTGTAAAAACGGTGCAGGTTTAACCTTACGGTTAGAACGATAAAATCGCTTATTTAACTAATTATTTTGGCACGACTGCAAACTCAAATTATTTCAAGTTTACTACTTACACTAACGTTAAACGTCACTCAACAGTTCCCGCCAAAATGGTTCTTTCGCTGATTCAGAAAAAAATTACACATATTTTGTAGTTTTTTTAGTTTTAATAATTAAAGAGGCCACTTCAAGTCCATTTAGATTTAGATTTAGATAATTTATTTCATAATAAGGAATTACATTATAAATTTGCAAATCTTTTTTGAAGTGAGAGATTTCAAACTTCGTAAATAGACTCTCTGTTTAAATACAACAAAACTTATTTCAGCGTTTTTCGAAATTGCTCCCCTAAAGGGGTGAAAAGGGGGTTCCAAGTTTTTACTGGGAACAAATCTTTTTTGAAGTGAGAGATTTAAAACTTCGTATACAGACTCTCTGTTTAAATATACAACAAAACATGTTTCAGAATTTTTCTAAATTGTTCCCCTACTGGGGTAGAAAGGGGGTTCCAAATTTATGCGGGGAGCAAATCTTTACTTTTGGCTAAAATTCTTTATAGATGTCATCTTCAAGGTTCCTCGGGGTGCCGATTACGAAAATGACATCCATTTTCAAATCCAAGATGGCGGGCATTTATTTTTTCTTATGAGTAATTTTTCACAAAGGATTAATAGCATCAGACAACTGACAGAAACAAATAAACCTCATTTATATCTTTGTTACCATGGCCGCTAAGCTATCTATAGATATAATAAAGCTACAGAGGTTTGAACCTCTCCAGTGCTTAGAAATGAATTATACCTTTTTATAAAGAGCATATTCTATTCTTTACTTTAGTCGTACATATTTTGGCGGTAATGTGTGAAGTTTTTGAGAAAACTAAACTTACAGCAAAAAATATCGATATTTTTTTGAAAACGTTCGTATTTGGTGGCAGATTGCGCTGAAACTATGAGTGATATCGCTTTTGTATGTAGTAGAGGTTTTTAGCTAATTTATCAAGGATTATTTCGTTCCTGTACACTTTTTATATATTGTGTGTGGTTTTCTTTTAAAATGGATAATACTGCGCTCCGGGACACTTTCACGGGCGCGGGGGGGTGACGCTCGCCCCGGAGAGAGGGGGAGAGTAGATAAAATTGAACTTTGTTCTATAACCTACATATCCTGATAGATAAAAGTTCTCCATTAATCTTGCCAAATTTTCCATACATTTGAATCTAATTTTCTTGAGCTAGTATCGTTGGATAGCTCTTTATATTATAAGGTTTCTAATAGTAGATTGTATGACAAGGGTCTAAAATGAGCCATAGTACCACGAGATAGTTATTTTACCGAACGAAGTGAGGGAAAATAGTTCGAGGGGTAATATGGCTTTTAGACCAGAGTTATACACTCTACTTTTCACTTCGATTGCGAGAAAATAAATAAACAAAGGTTAACCCACCCAAAATTAACAATAAATTCCACGGCGAAGATATATACTTTTGCAGCATGTTTTTTTTTCTATACTCCTTTGACACCAAAACATAGACACTGCGGTTCGCGCGCAACATTCACGCGCGAAAAAAGCTAAACTGACCTTCCATTGAGCGCTTCAAAGTGTTGCTCGAACGATTTAACCACTTTTTTAATTATTGTGAAATAGGGACTACTACAAACTTAATCTTTAGACTCTTTAGAAAAATTGATTATGTTTCCAGATAGGTCCATTTTAGTAAAGCTGTATTCTGGTTGGTTAATACCCAATACCAAATATTTTTTTAAGAGTTAAATTAGTGTTCTGTGATTGGTGGATTTAATAGGTGAAGTATTTTGATTGGTCAAATTCAAATGTTTTGTAAATCATAAATATGTAATCATATTTTCCCTAGGGGTTAAATGTACTACTTTAGCCCCGCTTGACAAGTCTAATATGACACACTTTTCGAGCATGAGAAGTGAAAAAGCATTTTTTGATCCAAGTTTCGGTTCGCGTTGTCACAATCGTTAGTTACCGTATGCTCGGCTAGTGCCAAAAAGAGGCTGTAACCAACGATGGAGCAGAAATAAGATAAAAGGTAAGACTGCAAATAAAATGAACGATGCTATCGCTGTTGGTTGTGGAAAGCTTGGAACCAGAATTGAAACACATCAAACTAAATTAAGGCTATTTATTACTAATTTGTCGGAACAATACAATTTTTCCTTCTTCTAGAAATCTGGGTAAATCTTGGTATGGATTAGCGATAACACCTTAAAATCCGTGTAGAATAATTTTCTCAGCTTAAGCTTGGGTCGTGTCTGATTCGATGTCAAGGTTTAACCAGATTGTTTCTTTCTTATCCTATGCTATTTTAATATGTTAGTCCCTATTGTTAGGAAACCAGAACTGAACTTGGTAAATGTGGAATTTAAATATTATTTGCACTAGTTACTCTTTAATTTAAAATTAATTATCTTTCAGGAAATTTCTATATGATGAATCATATTCATAAGGAAACATGTGACAGACTTTCCGATGAATGAACTGATGGAGTTCCCAGTGGAGCACCGGGTGTACCGTGCTGCAACTTCCGAAATTACCAGCAGGAGACCGCTAGCCAAACTGTGGTAGGAGCTCCTCTCTTCTTCATTTGGATTCGGTTAGAAAGCTCCGACTACCAAAAATGTGGAACTCGCAAAGCCATCAGGTTGTAAAAGAGAGAGAAAACCAAAGAAACCCGTCGCGCAATATGGAATTTTCAAAATAATTAAGTTCCCTATCGGCGATCTCCCTACCCGCTGTCAGCGATGGATTTTATTTTATTCCCAGAACCAATGCTGACCAGCTCCCGAAATGTTCGACCTCCGAGGGTCGGAAGGGATGAACCCTTGGGCGGAATCTCCGTTATCGAAGGCGGCCTCAAATGCTCTCTCTCTGGCCGCTTGAGAAACAAAAATCCTAATCATGACCTCTTAGCCCTGTGTCTCAGTCTATCGGGAGGCCCACTAATAAATTACTAAACCCCGGAATTCTATCTTGTAATTTTTTCTCATTAGTGATAACTTATTAATACAAAATGTTATAAGAATCACATGAAATAATACTAATTCTTTATAAAATATTTTTATTTAGAATTAGACATTATTTCTTACCTTTCTACTTGAAAGTTAAATAACCCCAATATAAAATATTTTTGGTGAACAACATTTGAATTTTTGCCAGACTTTTAATTTTTTATCTAAATATGGGATTTCCCTTTTCCTGACAACCCCGAGCACAGAAACAGACAAACTTTATTCAAGCGCTAAAGCTATTTGAGACATTATTAAAACTGTGGTGTTTGCCCATGTATGATTTTATTATTTCATAGAATTAAATTCTTATTGTCGATTGGAACATCGAAATGTCACTACGTGACAGTACATTCCCCCCCCATGAAAAGGTTCAACGTAGGTGAACCGACCGCTGTCCTCAGCGACCTTACTCATCTACCCAGAATAATAATCTACTTGACGTGGAGAAAATATTCTCCACAAACTGAACAAAAAATGAACCGAAGAGAAAAAAAACCACAACCACTTACACAAAACGTAGTTTAACGTAGGTTTGAGATCTTTTCCCTTTTTTCTGAACCACATCCTCTAACTTCCCTTAAATGAATATCTCCATACTACAATATTTAGCCATTTTAGCTAAGACTTAGAAAAGTTTAAAAAAAAATAATCTCGAACCCACGTCAACACAGCGGAAGGTTAAAAAAAAACTACGCGGCAAAAACACAACGCCTAGAAAAAAACACCATCCGAAAAACTTTCATATTGGTAATCTGACTTGTTAACCTCTTCACCACAACGGCTATGTTGTGTTGGAAGGGTTAATGCTAACTGCCAGGACCGATGTTCAGCATACAAAAAAAAAACTCTGCTAGACCGGGCGAAATAAAAAAAAGAACCCTTCACAGTCATAGGACTTAGAGTGGCAAAGTTGTTTACCCAACAACCAAAACTAACGGCGAAAAGAACTATCCCAACCATTCAGGTCAGTGACATTATCCACCGGAATCAATTAAAATGAGAAAATATGTCATGGTTAACTTTGCCGGAGAGACAAAACTAAACCTGTGCTGCACAACATCACACCAACACCCAAAAAAATATTATTGGCATGCCTTACAGCACAACAAAAAAATGTACCATTGACCCGCTGCTCGAGTTTAGTAACCTTAATTCGTAACTACACACAATCGTAGTAAATTTGGTCATATTAAAGACTGCTCTGACTTTAAGATTGAGCACAGGTTGTTTCGCACCTATATCACGCAATATCGTACTCGTACATTCTTCTCTTCCAAAAAAATTGTAGTGAAAACAGTTAGTCCTGTTCACCCCGTTCCGAACAAAATTCGTGATGAAATATTTCCTCATCCTATATTTAACACTACTCACGAATGACAAACCTAGCTAGGATTTCCTCTGGAATACGATGATGACTGTCAACTTTGGCGGTTCTACGACGCTTAAAACAGCCAATAAGGCCGAGCATCCAAAGGCAGCCACAAACACCATGTCCCTAGTTTTTAAAGTCTTTAACATGCCATGAGCCGATTGGATGTCCATTCATCCTTTCAAGCTCATATACCAAAGGAGACAAAACCGCTTTTATTCTGCATTTCTCATACTTGGGCGCGAGTTTTGACATCTTAAACTTTGAAGCATCACTCTGTACATATGTACGCTTCCAAACAATGTCCCCAACTGAATACTTCGCCGAACGGCGTCTTAAATTGTAATACTTGGCACTTGTCGCATGTGCCTTTAATAGTCGTTCCCTAACCTGTTGAAAAATCTCTTTCAAACACCCAAAATCGCCCGCATACTCTTCCCTACGGATAGCCTCAGAGTACTTCTGATCGGTATCTCTATAAAATGAACCGTTTATCACCGGCTCTCTAGTGTGCACCAAAAAGAAAGGAGTGAACCCTGTGGACTCGTTTACTGCACAATTTATTGCAAATCTTATTCGGTGCAGTTTTTCATCCCAAGACCGGTGATTGTCCTTTACATAGGACGCTACAGCGCACATAATGACTTTGTTGTATCTTTCCACCAAATTCACTTGAGCCGTGTAGCGCGGGCTATAAAAAATGTTAGGTACGTTGTATCGCTTTAACAACTGCTTAAAATCTGATCCTGTGAATTGCACTCCGTTATCTGTAATTACAGTTTCTGGAACACCATGTTCTAAAATTACATGGTTTTCAAAAAGCTTCGCCACCCACGCACTAGTGGCGCGACGAAGAGGAAATAGCAGTGTGTACTTGGAAAAGCAACATGTTACCACGAACAAATACGCAAACCCTGCACGAGAGCGCGGAAGAGGACCCACCAAATCAATGCTAACTACCTGCCATGGTCGATGACATCATCATCATCATCATCATTTCAGCCGAAAGACGTCCACTGCTGAACATAGGCCTCCCCCAAGGCTCGCCATTTAGACCGGTCCTGTGCCGTTTGTTTCCACCGGATTCCCGCGGCCTTCACCAGGTCATCACTCCACCTTGTCGGAGGCCTACCGACAGCTCGTCTTCCGGTGCGTGGACGCCACTCAAGCAGTTTCTGGCCCCATCGACCGTCAGTCCTGCGAGCAATGTGCCCTGCCCACTGCCACTTTAGTCTCGCAATTTTGAAGGCTATGTCGGTGACCCCAGTTCTGCTACGGATAGCTTCATTCCTAATTCTATCACGCAGAGAAACCCCGAGCATAGCTCTTTCCATTGCTCTTTGGGTGACCTTGAGCTTTCTTATGAGGCCCATCGTTAGCGCCCATGTCTCGGATCCATATGTCATCACTGGCAACACACACTGGTCAAAGACTTTTGACTTGAGGCACTGCGGTAAACTGGACGAGAATACACTGCGAAGCTTCCCGAACGCTGCCCAGCCGAGTTGGATTCGACGAGTGATCTCTTTCTCGAAGTTGGACCTACCTAACTGGACTGTTTGTCCCAGGTATACGTACTCGTCAACAACTTCGAGCGCCGAGCCGCCGATTATTACGGGAGTTGGTACGACATGGGCATTAGACATGACCTTCGTCTTGTCCATGTTCATTTTCAGACCAACTCGATCGGAAACTCTGCTGAGATCAACGAGCATTGTACTGAGGTCCTCCATGGTCTCAGCCATGACTACAATGTCGTCAGCAAATCGAAGGTGAGTGATGTACTCGCCATTTACGTTGATGCCTCGTCCTTCCCAGTCCAGAAATTTGGAAGCATCCTCTAGTGCAGCGGTGAAGAGCTTCGGAGATATCACATCTCCTTGTCTGACTCCCCGCTGCAGTGGAACAGGCTTTGTTTCCCGGTCCTGTAGTCGGACGGACATGGTGGCGTTTTCGTACAGGCACTTTAGGACTTCGATATACCGGTAGTCAACTTGGCACCTCTGGAGAGACTGCAGTACAGCCCAAGTCTCGATCGAATCAAAGGCTTTCTCGTAGTCCACAAATGCTAAACAAAGTGGCAAGTTATACTCTTCGGTCTTCTGTATAACCTGCCGCAAGGCATGTATGTGGTCTACGGTACTGTAGCCTTTTCGGAATCCGGCTTGTTCGGGAGGCTGGAAGTCGTCAAACCTGCGCGCGAGACGGTTCGTGATGACTCTCGAAAACAGCTTGTAAACATGGCTCAGAAGTGAGATGGGCCTATAATTCTTCAGCAAAGTGTTATCGCCTTTTTTGAAGAAAAGTACCACCACACTTCTGTTCCATGCTTGCGGCGTTTTCCCCTCGTGAATTACAGAATTAAACAGCGTCTGAAGGGCTCTGAGGACAGGTTTACCGCCCGCCTTCAGGATTTCGGCTGTAATTCCGTCGTCACCCGGGGCTTTGCCGTTCTTCAACTGTTTGAGAGCCATACTAATCTCATACAGGCTGACGTCCGGGATATCTTCGGTATAATGTCGGGTTAATCTAGCTCTAGTGTCTTTGGCTAGATCAACGACGGGTCTTCGGGTGGTTGTGTATAGCTGCCCATAGAACCTTTCAACTTCACGCAGAAGCTCAGGTTTGGAAGAAATGATCCTGCCATCGTCGGTCTTCAGCTTAGTCATCTGGCTCTGATCAACAGACAGATCTCTAGCGAAAACCTTAGAGCCTCTGTTGCGCTGAATAGCCTCTTCAACACAGTTAGTGTTAAATCGGCGTAAATCGCGCCTCAGGCACTTCGAGATCTGTCTGTTGAGCCGCCGAAAGCGAGATGCATCATCTGGAGACTGCAGGATCATCTCACGTCTTACATCCATGAGCTTCAGAGTGAAGTCAGAGATCTTCTGGACCTTTTTACGACGGGTCTTGAAGAACTTGGACCCGACCGTATGGACAGCTTCCACAAACCCATCGTTGTTTTCGTCCACGTCGCTCCCTAGGCATTCGAAACGGTTTTGCAATTCGAGTTGAAAGCTCTCGGGGTTTTGTAGTTGGGCTGGTGCCGGGCGGAGCGTAGACTTTATCAATCGACTTCTCTCTAGCTTGAACTGAATATTTAATGTGCCTCGTACCATACGGTGATCACTGCCCGTCTTGACCGCGTTGATCACAGAGACATCATTAAATATATGCTTTTTGGTCGACATGATAAAGTCTATCTCATTCCTCGTTGCACCATCCGGGCTCATCCAGGTCCATTTCCTATGCTCACGTTTCCTGAAGAAGGAGTTCATCATGTAGAGTCCCTCCTTCTCCATGAAACCAGCCAGTAGATGTCCCCGGTGATTCCTTCGCCCCACTCCAAATTGCCCCACTCTCAGCTCTTCACCGTCCCGTTTGCCCAGTTTAGCGTTGAAGTCCCCCATAACAACTGTGAAGTGAGTTTTGGAGCTATGAATGGCTCTGGAAATATCCTCGTACATAGCTTCCACCTCATCGTCGGAGTGCATCGAGGTCGGTGCGTAAACCTGTATGACCTTCAACGAATACCGTTGGGTCATTCTTAGTACAAGGCACGCTACCCTGGTCGACACACTCTCGATTTTCACCACGCTGTTTACGAGGGACTTGTGGACGATAAACCCGACACCTCCCTGGGACTGTTGGTCGCCCTCCCGGAAATAAAGCAAGTTACCGGACTTCAGGGTTATCGTATCCTCCCCCTCTCTACGGATTTCTGATAACCCTACGATTCCCCAACGTATCTTGCTCAATTCTTCCTCCAGTTCCAGCAGTTTCTCGTCGGTCCGCAGTGTTCGGCAGTTAAATGTTGCCAGGGCCAAGGGTCGTCGGTTTTGGTAGCCGGGTCTCTGCCGGGGATTCACTGTAGCACCCCCTGCCCCGCCGTTACCATGGCCGCTACCGGAGCCAGGAATAGCGGGGCCGCCGGGGACTAGGGGTCTTGGTTTAATTTTTCTGGGCATGTTTTTTATTTTTCCCTTGGGGGGGATTTGCCATAGTCGCCACGCTTGGCAAGCGGGTTGGCGACCGCAGTTTTATGGTGGTAATGATCGAAGGATGCTGCTGCCCACCGTCCGATTTTCCCTTATTCGCCTCCTACGAAACCCACGGGAAGAGACGGGGTGGCGCAATTCTTACCCGGCAACCACACGGGATAACGGATCACGGGTCGATGACATACCTTTGGTTTTCCCATAAGGCCTGCAGTTGGCTTCTGTGAGTGTTTGTACGCGGCACAGACCTCGTACGCCTTCACGAACTCAACCACATCTTTGTACATACCGGGCCAAAAGTACGTCAGCGATACCCGGCGATGAGTTTTAAAAACGCCTAAATGGACTGCAGTTGATTCGCAGTGGTTTTCCTGCAATACTCTCTTCCGGTCATTCTTTCTCACCACTTCCTTCCAATCAAACTCTCGCAACAGATTGTACTTGGCCTTACTAAGCCTATATAATTTTCCATTTTTTAAACTAAAATTTGGGAAATTTGCAGGAAAAGTTCTACACCCATTTGCAATCTTATCATACCATTCGTCTGGTTCAGGCTCATCCCTTGTAACATCTATCGCGTCGACTGGCATGAGTCTTGAGAGTGCGTCAGGCACAACGTTAAGCGATCCCTTTCTGTGCTCAATCTCAAAATCAAATTGAGACAGTCTGCAACCCCAACGTGCTAGCCTCCCTGACGGGTTCTCTAGGTTCATGAACCATTTGAGTGATGCATGATCCGTGACTACATTAAATTTACGAGAGCCTAAATACGCTTGAAACTTTTCAACCGCAAATAAAACGGCAAGCGCTTCCCGCTCGGTCGCGCTGTAATTGCGCTCACATTTATTTAAGGAGCGACTGACATACGCTATCGGGTGCTCCATACCGTTAATGGTCTGGCTAAGCATTCCTCCTATGCCGTATGATGACGCATCGGCGTGCACGGTAAAAGGCTTCGAAAAATCCGGCACAGCCAAAATAGGTGCCGATACCAGTGCGTTCTTCAATATCTTAAACGCTTTTTCAGTTTCCGCAGACCATTTAAAGGCTAGCGCGTTCTTGCCCTTTGACGTGAGTTTATTCAAGGGAGCGGCTATTGTAGAAAAATTTCGTGTAAATCTACGATACCACGAGCACGTTCCCAAGAATATCTTAACTTCACGCGCAGTCGTGGGCGTGGGGAAGTTGAGAATGGCAGCCACTTTGTCAGGGTCGGTCTGCAACCCAAACTCGTCCACGACGTAACCGAGGTATTTTATGGACTGCCTGAAGAACTTGGACTTTTTAAAATTTATGGTAAGATTTGCCATTTTCAGCTTCTCCAGCACACGGTTCAACAACAGCAGGTGCGTTTGAAAATCCGACGAACAAATGACGATATCGTCAATGTAACAAAAGACAAACCCATTTTCTATGTCGCTAGTCAAATTATGGTCAATGAGCATGTCCATCAGACGCTGCTGGCGCGCAGGTGCGCCACACAAACCAAACGGCATTACCTTAAATTTGTAAACCCCGCGAGAGGGCACACTAAAGCTACATTTTTCCTGAGAGCTTTCTTCCAACGGAATCTGCCAGAACGAGGAACTCAAGTCGATCGACGTCAGGTATTTCGCCTCCTTCAAGCTGTCCAAAATCTGAGGTATGTAAGGGATAGAATACGAATCTCCTTTAGTGATCGCATTGAGCTTCCGACAGTCTAAACAAAATCGCCAATCTCCGTTGGACTTTTTTACTAATAAAGCCGGGTTATTCCACGGACTCTCGCAAGGTGTGACTACATCTAACTCCAACATACGATCGAGTTCTGAACTTAAAATGGCCCGTTTTTCCGGAGACAATGGGTATTGTTTCGCTTTAATAGGTAAGGCTTCGCCAGTGTCAATGACGTGCTCAATTAAGCTAGTCCTGCCTAAACCTCTTTCCTTGAACGATATGTGCCGAAATTTTTCTACCGCGGTATCCGCAAGTTCCCTCTCCGCCGGTGTTAAATGGTCATATGCAGTGATCGCGTGTACTTGTCCTGCATTCAGACCACTGCAGTTGTAAAAGGTTTTGGGTGAAGCCATGTAATCGATATTTTCGAAAATTTCAGGTGCCAAACGAAATGATTGCCAAAAATCTACTCCCAAAATTACGTTTGAGATAATACCAGGTATTACGTATAACTTAATAATATTAGTAACATTTTTAAATGTTACGGGGACAAAAATGTATCCGGTAGTGTCGACTTCCACGCCATTTGCCACACTACACTTTTTAGGGTGCGTTTCGTGTAGTGTGAAACCGAATTTAATAAATTTCTCAAAGGCGTTTTTCCCTAAAATACTTATGCTGGCAGCACTGTCTAGTAAGCCGTAAATCTCAAAATCATTTACGCTAAATTTCAAGTACGGCCGGATATCATCTTTACTTGGAGCAAACAGAATCGTAGCAATTGAATCAAAGTTGTTAAATTTAGAAATTGAATTAATCATTGAATTGGTAAGATGGGCACTATTATCACTACGATTCAAATCTACAAGTTTTTTGAACTCGAGTTAACCTAAATAAGTAAATAAATAAATGATAAATAAATTTACGTTATATTAGTTGATTCAAAATTTTGAGAGGATTAAAACTATTAAAGGTGGTACTCCAGTATTAGTACCTAAATAAAATCACAGTAACTTCATATAGTTACCTAATATTAATGCCGTAATATAATTTTGCAAATTATTACGTACCTGATATTTTTTTCCCGACAGAGCTTCTATTAACAGTTCGGTAAATTCTTTTTTGAAACTCTCTTCTCATTCGACATATTGTAAACGATCCATGCATTTATCAAAGAAACTCCAAACAAAAGTTCAATCATTACTTTTCTATACCATTTCAACCCGCGTCTTAATGTAGTGTAATAGCTCGACATCTGATCTGAGTAGTCGATCCCTTTTTTATTTTCATTGTAAGTTAAGATACACTGAGGCTTTTTGATGTCTTGTTGCTGCCTGTTTTTTTTACCTGGAAACAAAAAAGTAACTAAAATAAATAAATTAAATATCAGGGGGTAATCATACACAGTATATCAAACTACGACATGCATATAGTTCCAAATTAAGCTCATAATTTGTGTCATGGAAACTAGATGTTCATATACATACTTATTTATTAGTTATTTTATTGCAAAACAGTGTATGTCAACTTTAATGTTCGAATTGAGATTCGGTAGACCAAGCTATAATGACATAGTGTTCAGTTAGTCTGCTGTTCGGGGATCCCAGAGATGCGGGCCGGCTGGGTGTCTACGGCTTTCTACTCAACTATAATATGGATAATAATACATAATATAGTTAAGTATGGAAACCTACGACCCCCCCCAACCCCGCCATCCGGGCCGAACGCAGCAGCTCGGGAGCACGCTCCCGGGCTGGCATCAATGAACGTTGATGCCAACTGCATTTGTTTTTATATAAATTATTTTTATTAACTTGTAGAAAAAAGTGCATGGTTGACTCATAGAAAAAATATTTTATGCAATAGTTTTATAATGATTTTTTAAAATCTCGTACCTTACTTAGACCACGAGGCTTGCTGAGTACTCGACTAAAAAAGCATACATTATATGACGATTGCATAGAATACTATTGAAATAATTCGACGGTATAAAGGAATAACCCTTGAAGCGACATTTTTTGAATTTTACAGGAGAGCGTATTAAAGTGTATTTATTGACAAAAAAAAAATTATCTCTTTTACTATTGATTTTAGAAAGTTGAGTTCTATACACAAGTTTTCTCAAATTTTAATAGCTATATTTTAAAAATATTATCAAACTTGAAATCTTACAGGATTCTGAAATAAGTGTCGCTTAAGTGAATAGGCCCCCGAAACGATCCCGGAAGAACCATTGAAGAGACACCTTCGTGCTATAACCAGGGCCCTAAACAATCCAATGAAACTACACCAATGTAACTAATTTGATCTCGGGAATTAATTTAAGCGACAGTAGTGTATTTGCATAAATAAAAATAAATTGTCCGTCGTTTCAAATAAGCAAGGGATGTGATGAATTTATTGTTGTTTATTTTATTCGAAAGTATTGGAATTTTCATTTAAGTATAATAGAAGAAAATACGTACACTTATAAAGGAAACACAATAGGAAAAATCAAATTGTTGTTTTATTGGTTGGCTTAAGCCATAATATCAAGATAGACAAGTTCACTCATTATCACAATAGAGTTCAACTTATTAAATAACGTAGTATCAGAAAATCTGCCCGTAAAAAGTTTAACAATCAACATACTCTCATAACATCAATAAACTAGTTTTAATTTTAAACATTTAGGTATAGTAAAAACAACAATGTTTTTCAGTCAAAAATAATGCCTTGAAGACACTTTTGTAAGCACTAATTAGCATCTAAATTCAGTCTCAAGTTACTAATTAACTAGCAGCAAATTACAAATTACTAGCAGTAACAAATTATTAGTTAGCAGCGTTAGTGCTTAATACAAAATCAAATCAGTCTCAAGTTTTAATCATCACTAGCCATTTTACATACCGCTGCTGGGCACAGGATTCCTCTCAGAGATTGGACAGTAGTACCCACGCTGGCCCAGGGTGGCGGTCTTAAATAATTGGGGAAAATACTAATTAACTAGCAGCAAATTACAAATTACTAGTAGTAACAAATTATCAGTTAGCAGCGTTACTGCTTCGTGCAAAATCAATTAAGTCTCAAGCAAGAACTAGCATACGGTACCTAGTTCATTCCGTCAGCGAACGGCAAAACAACCACCCCCTCCTAGTGTTTGTCGGTGACTGAAGCGACCGACGGCGTTACACTGCGTTTATAAGAGTCCCTTTCGCGCGTAATTCATACAAAAAATTATACACTTAAACGCCATACTATAAATTTGGGCGACACTTCAAACGCCATCACACCTCTTGCAATTTTCATTTAACCAACGTATTGCTGTTTTTAAAAAATACTTGAAGCGACAATTTCGGCCAGGGCCAAGCATGTCGCTTAAAGTAATGAAATATTAGGTACATTTTTGTAACATTCACTTAAGCGACAACAGTTAATTTTAACACTTTTGAAGAACCACTTAAGCGCCGTAACCTATGTAAAATGTACTTGGAATAAACATGTAAGTGACATCACATGGAAAATTACCTATTTTTAAAAATCACCTATGCGACTATGATTATGCCTGTATATATGGTTAAGTGACTCAGGTAAGATTTTAATCAAATTATGTGTCGCATCAGGTAACGATTTTTAAATTTGGGCCTTATTTCTGTAACCCCTTAAGCGACATATAAGTCATCGGATCGATGTGAAACCCGGCTCAAACGACGCAGAAAAAAACGCTGATTCCAACGATATATATAACTCGATTTTGACCAAAATGTCGCTTAAAGGGTTATTCCTTTACACCGTCGATTATGTTCTTACTAAATAAAGTAATAATAGAAAAAACAGATTACCGGTAGTTACTAATGTTGGATTGTGGTTGTTGCATGTAGAAATCATCAATATAGGCCTTTTGTCCATCCATTTTATAATTCTCACACCCTTTTCATTCATTTTACCAAACACGTCGCCCTTCTTAATTTTTTTGGTAACTGTATTTTTAGGTAAGCCTCTTCGATTCGACCGTAATGTTCCACAATAAAACGTTTTTCGTGACAAAAGTTCTTCAGCTAAGCCAACAGAAGAGTAAAAATTGTCAGCTATGACAATTCTACTGGCATTTTCTAGACCTGTTAGCAGCCGCATTACGGTTTTTTGTCCATGATTATACTCTGGTCCACTATCGCCTTTGCCTGTATAAAGTTTTGTATTATAGGTGTAACCTTCCGGAGTACAAATTTTGTATAATTTTACACCGTATTTATGACTCTTGTTTTTTATATATTGTCTAAAAGATAATCTCCCACGCCATGGTATCATGCTCTCGTCCACAACAACAAATTTACCAGGCGTTAACACTTCTTGAAACCGTTGAGTCAACATATCTACTATGACTCGTATTTTACATAATTTGTCAGTTGAATTTTGAGCAATCAAGTCACTAAAATGCCAGCATTTTAATAAAAGAAGGAATCTATCTCTCTTCATTATAGAAATTATGTAATCGTTCCGGTAAATTGATTTTTTTGACCAGTAGTCATTTAGAGTAGGTACTTTATTTAGTCCCATTACGAAGATCACAGCAAAGAAATGACACATTTCTTCTGTGTCCGTTGGCTTCCAAGCATGCATTCGAGCCCTAGGTTTTAATTTTTTTTGCTTTTGAATTTCCGCATATTTGTTTGTCTCGTAGACTATTTTTTGTAACATTTCATCAGTTAAAAACAAACGATAAATGTCTTCTGGTGTCTTGGCACTCGTAGGAAAGTTAATAGAACTGTTTTGTATTTCTGTCTCTATCTATTGTAGGTAAATCTTCCGAAATATCAATCCAACCGTCTTCATCTTCAGCGTTTTCCTGATTTTCTTCTACTTCATCTCTTTCTTCATTGGGACTTGTGTCAGATTCAGTGTCCTGTTCACGTTCATCAACATCAGTGTTGTCATCATCAGTGCTGTTTTCGGAAGAACTACCTTCGGATGAACTGCCTTCGGAAGAACTACATTCTTTCTGAGGCTGTAAAAGCTGTTCACGTGTAAAGTCATCTCGATTGCACGATGCTTGTTGTTCTTGAACGTTGTTAATAATATTTTCGCTACAGTCTTGTTTTTATAAGTTTGTTTTTTGATCACTTACAATAGCACTGTTATTTACTCTTATTTCACTTGTTTTCTGTATAACTGGTATAACAAGACTTTCACTACTTACTAGATGTGCACTCTCACTATTTAATGAAAACTGTTCTTCCGAAGTTGCATTGTAACTGAATTCGCTCAATTTCGAGGTTGTGGATTGAACTCTGAGTTTTTGATACTGTCTTATTTTTTCTCGTAGGAGTTGTTACCCTATTTTTATCTCCGTCAAATCCTATCAGATCGGTAATATTGCTTAAAGAGGGGCATCTACTAGAATTACACAATGCGCTAATGGAGCCTGGAGTGGACATTGGCGATGAGAGTCTGCTATTAGATTGCTTTTTGGCATCTCGAATTTTTTGGGCATAATTTTTAGGAGAGAACCTAACATTTTCCAGAATTTGTAGTTGATTTCCAGAGCCCGGGCTCAAGTAAATATTTTTGGGACCATAGGTTTTGTATATTTTTTTGGGTAAGTTTACCGGTTCATCTTCGCTATCAAATCCAAAAACTGATTCAATGTTGTGCTGATTTTTTTTTCGAGCTGCATTCTCCGTGGACACAGTTGGTGATGATAAAATTAATTTCCTTTTCGATTTTTTTGGTTTAATAACAGGTCTAACGGGAAATATGTCGAAGTCTTCGTCACTACTTGAAATAACATTATTTGACGCCATTTCACAACACTTTTATACACATTATTCACACTACTTCACAATTTACCACGCGATCGAAACTAAAAACACGTGCGCAACAAACAATCGACAACAAACAAAGCACTCGACAGCACTAGCCGTGGCGCACGCGCCCCTCCCCCGCTTCGACCCGCTCAGTGCGGCTACCAGGCCTACAAATCAAGGCCTGGTGTTCGCACTGAGCTTATTCAATTTTAACTCAGTGCGAACTATGTCTGTAAAACCTGGTGCATTTTTTATTCGTTATACGTCATAAGCTTTAAAAATGGACGATAGATGTATAACTATTTCTCTCGTACGCGTAGTACTTCTCGAGTTACGGCGCCCGCACCAAGCGAGAAGGCACGATTTTAGAGCGCGCACAGGCAGAAAGCCATCAACCAGGCAAATAATGCCTTGCTTCGCAGTGAACGTGTAAAGTTTGTAAAAGTAAAATCGTTATGAAATGAGTTACAGAATTGTAATAGAAAATAATTACTAACTTAGTTAAAAACCACTAAACACAGTCGAAGAAAACCTTCAATATTCAATTTTTTCTAAATTGCCGCCATTTGGGTTAAAAACAGTTATAACTTTTTTTATATTCAGTTTTGCCAACAAAGCGTTAATAAATGTGAAAATGCGTTAGTTTTTCTTGCAAAATCATACAAGAACATAATACATACATATCTAGATTTCAAACACTAACCATGTTTTGGTTATGTAGGATGCATCCTACACCATGCATTTAAGGGTTAAAAATCGCAGATTTTTCCACTCACTAGCGGTGAACTGACAGTTCGCCAGTCCCCCCACTGCCGCCACTCGAACTGCACGCGCGCATGTCGAAAAAAATCGATAATCGATCACTCTCGAGGCGGGGACTCATCTTTTCTTCTGATCCGGCGTTCTCAGGGTGAAGCACGGGGAAGCTTCATCTCGCGATACGCGAGTGTTACGTCGTGTGTTGTGGTGTGTTCGCGCCGCGAGTTATTTTGTCATGAAGTGCCGGCTTCCGCGCAGGCTGGCACCCGCCACCGCGCATCTCCAAGGCCTTAGTCGCCTCTCTGAGGTTCGCCACTAAGGCGACGCCGCGCCTCCGCGGCCGTAGGATGTCCCCAAGGACGAGTTCGGCATGCTAGCTCGGCCGCCGCGCCAAGCCAAGGTCACGCGAGGGCGCTACTCCTTCCCAGAGCCATCTCCGTATCGCCTCTCTTCGGTCAACGTGCCTCGGGGCTGCGCTTCTCTTCCACAACCCGACTCCGACTAAAGACATTGATGGATAAGCTACTAAATACAGAAATGATCAACCATTGTACCATTACTAAGATCAGATATCAATTAAGTATTGATTTTGGGACTAATGTGGAATTCTTATTAATAAATAATATTTCAAAATCAAAAAATCAAAATCAAAACATTTATTCTGCAAATAGGCCTCAAGGGCACTTTTACAAGTCAAAATCTATCTAGGTACATCAAATAAAAATAATACAATAATCAAAGTATCATTAATTAAATGTAGTGTTACATGTCAAAAATAAGACTAAGAAACTAATAACAATCGAGATTTGTTAGAGATGTATAAGGTCTCTAAGCGTCAAGATAAAAGGTAATAAAGTAAGTACACTAATCATAATAAAATATTTTGAGCTATATCTATAACACGTCAACATGAAAATAATAACACGAGACTAGCATGGTGGTAATCCTCTAAACGCTTGGGTAATGGGGAATTGTTAGTGTGAAACCTAATGTATGTATGTATGTAAGCACTTTATTGTACACAATAACAGGTTAAAACAATATACATGTCACATAAGATTAGAGTACAAAGGCGAACTTATCCCTATGAGGGATCTCTTCCAGCTAACCTTTGAAAAACCTAACCTTTTAACCTTTGAATGTAAATATTTTATCTATTTATAGTGGCTATATTCTCTAACGCCACCTTTAAAATGCATTGGTTCATTCATGACGGTTAAGGGTAATAAATAAACTTGCTAATATTTTGGATTGTATTTTTTAATACGAAATGAGAAAAATGCCCTTTATTTCATTATTTTATTTATGAAAATTACTTAAGGTTACTTGAATTGCAACGGAGACATAAACTTGTATTTTAGAATCCTACTTAGCATATAGCTTATTGATTTAGCATGACGGACGATGAGGCATATTGGACTCGTTGTCAGACATAGTGAGCGTATAAGGTAGGTGCGGGCAAGATGAAACACTCAAGACATAATCAATTTAATTTATTTTTCTATATGAGGTACGAAACGTAATACTGTTCCTGGCCTGATACGTCCGCACGCCAGCTAATCGAAGCCAATAATGACCACTCCGGTCGGGTGAAACTGATTTTATACCGCCCCACCCCCGGTCGTGCACGAACTTCAGGCCAGACTCAGTAGAAGCGCGCCAACACTGCGCTTGCGTTTCGTTGTCAATTAATGTCCCGTACTAATGACTTCCCGACACGGCCATCCTGCGCGACACACGTCCCTGTGTGTTTAATCTGTAACAAATGTTTCAAGCACAGTATCACAATGCTCGGTCACTCCTGACCCACCATATGGGGTGTGATAGGCAAACGCTCTAATACACACGTACCTCACGTAAGTGTATATTAAGCGATTATAACGACTAAAACCAGATAAATGCCGAACCACCCGATAAGGGATTTCCTCTTCTAAACACGTAACCAATTAATATATAAACACTAGGAAGTATGTCATATGTGTAGTTGTATACCAGAGGTTGAGATAAACTGTGTTCAAGTACTCTCAGTGTCTCTCTAAGTCTCCCCTCCTCCTTCCTACAACACCTGCATACTACATGGCGACCGTGACGGAAGAAGAAGAAGACGAAGATGAAGAAGATTGTAACGTAAGGAGATCGTGACCTGAGATCTAAGGCGACCGAGACCGTGGCACAAGGAAGCAGCTACACGAACCGCCTAGCAGCTAAACGGTAATAGTTTTTTACCTAAGTGATAAATTGAGATAGAGCCAATGAGTTAGATGGGGGGTCAGCAGTCGAAAGATAACAATTGTTCCTGATGATAACACTGCTTGACTGGCCCCCCCTGCTTTGGTGTTAAAAAGGAGTTGTACAGCGGCTGCGAGCGGCAAGCGGCACGATGGGCCATTCGTGGTGAAAACGTTTGAAAAATGTTTGTGTGAATATTTATTAACTAATATTTATTAAGTTTTGTGATTTTATTATTATTATTATTACGTTTTCTTATATTTTTAATTAAATGAAATTAAGGGTAGGTTTGATTTATTAGTTGATGAAATTTGTAAAAAAGAAGTTGAGGCTGTGGATCTTGAGCTTGCGTTAGGAACTGTAGAACAATTTGAACGTTTATTCAGGGGTTAGTGAGCTCCGAAACGGTGGCAAAAATGGCAGATTTTGATTCAGATTTTAGTTTTGACAGTTTTCAATTTTCGAGGCAACCTTATAGGCAGGATAATAGGGGTTTAACTCGTGATAACAGGCAACAATATTTCACTCAGCGGCCGTTCCATGCTAAAAATAGTAATATTCCCATGCACTCGCATTACAAGCACAATGTGAGTCAGCAAGGTCGGGGACGGGTGTATTTCTCGAGTGAGCAAAAATCGAGCAACTTTGCTAGGTCAAATAGGCAGCGTGATGTCAATGTCATCGAGTCAGCATCTTCAGAGCGTGACTCAGATAAACAGCGTAGTGAGTTAGAATTATAATATTTCGTGACTAACGGAGGTTATGTAGAAATTTTGTCGTATAATACTAGGAATCACGTAGTTGTAACATGTTTTGATAAGGAATTAACGCTATTGGCAGATACAAGGGCCAGTGTGTCGATTATTAAATATAGTTGGGTTAAGAGATTTGGGTTACATATAGTTACGGATAGGTTAAAGATACGAGAAGTATGTGGGAATTAGATTTATTTTAGCGCAGGATTTTTTTTTATAAGTATAAGTGTAGTGTTGATTATGAGAAAGGGGTTTTCAGGGTGCAGCATATGTCGGGAATGAATTAGTGCTAAAACTGGGTTTAGGAGCAGCGCACTCGGTAAATCTTCCTGGCAGGTGTGATGTAGTGAAGTATGTCTCCACCGATATGCAGGGTGAGAGTATTATTGTTCCCCACGAGGTTACTCCTGGTCTTTTCGTAGCAGGTGCAGTTGCATCTCCGAAGGATGGGGTAATTCCAGTACGGATTTTGAATACATGGGAGAATGAAGTGGAGTTGAGAAATTATTGTCCGAAGTTTAGCAGGTTATCGGATTACTTTGTTTGTGCATTGGACTCACAGGAAGGGCAGGCCGTAGATAGAGTTCAAAAACTTTTGAGTTATTGAAACTCCGATCTTATCTAGACGACGATGCGAAATCGTGCGATCGAGGGATTTAGCACGAAATACGCAGATATATTTCATATGCCGGGTGATAAGCTACCGGTTTCTAATTTATTTGATTGTGGAGGAGTATGGTTTCGGAATTGAGTACATTAAAGGTTCAGAGAATGTTACGGCAGATGCCTTATCGAGAATTGTCATTACGTCGGAGAAGTAGATCATTGAACTCGGGATATGTTGGAGTAGTTACTCGTTCAATGACTCGTTCATCAAAGGGTATAGTGAAGACACGAGACCGGGGTACTACGTCTTTAGGGCCTGGCCAGCCTAAAGTAGTAGATATCATAAAAGGGACCCAAGGAGATACAGAATTAATTATTTGCTCGAGTAGAGAGTTCAGGGAGAAGACAGGATTGAAAGATCCAAAGGGATCCACTGCTAATGTTGCTTACGTGAACTCCACGATTTATATGAATCAGGATACTCTATTAACGAAGGCACGCTTAGACGTATCGTTACGAGACTTGATTTTGTTATGCAAGAAACTAAATATAGTGGAAGTTTTTATTATTAAAAATGAGCTCAATCAAAAATATATTAAAATGCTAGCAAATGTCTTTCGCGCGGGACAAGACGAATTACCTAGATTATGTATTGTACAAGGGAAAACAAAAATAACGGATCGAGAAATGATTCGAATTATACTTAATGACTACCATTTGTTGCCAACTAGTGGACATGCAGGTAGTACGAGAATGATTAGCAGTATCCAAAAGAAGTACTATTGGCGTTACATGCGTAGAGATGTAGACGATTACGTGAGGCGATGTAAAGATTGTCAAAAACAGAAGTTTAATAGTAGACAAACGCGAGATAATATGGTTATAACTACCACAGCCACAACATCTTTTGAGAAAGTATTTTTAGACTTAGTCGGACCATTGGACTTGGATAATGCAGGGTATAAGTACATTTTAACGTTACAATGTGAATTAACGAAATACGTACAGGCGTATCCGCTAGAAAACAAGGACTCTCAAACTGTAGCCAGAGTATTTGTTGAAAATTTTGTTTTAACATATGGTATTCCCCAAACCATAGCGACAGATTGCGGTACCGAATTTATAAATGCTACTCTAAATGAGGTTTGTAAACTATTGCACATTGGGAAAATTAACTCAACGTCATATCATCACGAGAGTATAGGATCATTAGAAAATTGGCATAAGCATCTTGGCAGTTATCTAAGGATACAAACTAGAAATTTTACCGCAAACTGGAGCTCTTGGATTCAATATTGGTGTTTTGCTTACAATACTTCAGTAAATACAAGTACAAAATATTCACCATACGAACTGGTGTTCGGAAAACCCTGCAATCTTCCAAATAATCTTACTAATAGAGTAGAACCATTATATAATTACGATAACTACCCATTAGAATTAAAATTTCGACTACAGAAAGCACATGCGGATGCCAGAAATAACCTAATACAAAATAAGATTAAAAGGAAACTAAATTATGATTGTAAGTCTAACATTGTGAATTACAAAGTGGGAGATCTTGTATTAATTAAGAATGAAAATTATAATAAGACTAATGAATTATATTTAGGTCCATATAGAATAAAGACCATTATAGGTCCAAACTTAAAAATAATTAAGAATGGGAAAAACTACTTAGTACATAAGAACAGAACTAAATTGTATCACGAATAGTTTCTTTTCAGGGGAGGGAACCCCTTACCTTTTCAGGGGAGGTGTGATAGGCAAACGCTCTAATACACACGTACCTCACGTAAGTGTATATTAAGCGATTATAACGATTAAAACCAGATAAATGCCGTACCACCCGATAAGGGATTTCCTCTTCTAAACACGTAACCAATTAATATATAAACACTAGGAAGTATGTCATATGTGTAGTTGTATACCAGAGGTTGAGATAAACTGTGTTCAAGTACTCTCAGTGTCTCTCTAAGTCTCCCCTCCTCCTTCCTACAACACCTGCATACTACAGGGGTCTCGTAAATTAAACTTCAAAGAAACTGATTTTAATTGAGTATAATCCACACAAATTTACATTCAGTTACCCATATACAGTGACGCTTACTAGACTAGATTTAATATTATAGTCATACAAAAACATTTTGACCTCAGAGCTTTACTGACTACTAATCTACATCTTCAAATATGGATTTAATATGTATCCAACGCACAACAACGATTAAGTTCTACATGTGATCTGGCTACATATAGCCCGGCAACTAACAGTTGCACTCACTGTATGCGCGTCCCCTAGGGACCGCCGAGTCTTGCCCCAGACTCCATGGTTTCTCATGAAACCCGACCTCCACCAGAGTTGATGGCCTGCCGCTTACTCACGGACTACTTACTGCAGCAAGCAGATACCGATTTCTACTGAGCTACGGCTACACTTCAACCTCTGGTACGGTCTCCATCATCATGTAAACTTAATTGTCAGATTCCTCATTGTCTGAACCAACTTCTAAATCAACCTCAATTTCGTCAGTCAAGCTCTGATCTCCTGGCATCTTTCTCAATCTATCGTGAGCGTATTTGTAAGTACGTCTCGAGTTCAATGATTTCAGGTTATAGCGATCGCCATCTAATACCTCTATAACCTGAAACGGACCTTTAAACTTAGGATCTAGCTTAGTTTGGTTTCGCTCTTCATTCTTAAGCAAAACAAAGTCTCCGACCGAAAAGTGATTGAGTTTTGCCTTAGTTCGATCAAATCTTTGCTTTTCGTAAGATGCTGCACTTTCAATACTACAAGCTGCCTCGTCCCTAACTCTATCTAGATCTACCTCCATGTCTACATCCTCGCAAATCATTATAGTCAATGGACGTGCCACCTTACCAATGAAAAGCTCCAATGGGCTTGCTTTCGTCGTACGATTAATGGTACAGTTAATCGCAAGTTGAACTTCTCCTAATGCGTCTTGCCAAGAACGATTATCACTCGTTTCGACGGCAGTTAACATAGATTTCAAAACAGACATGACGCGCTCTACCTGACCGTTCGCACGAGAAGATCCTGTCGCTATCAGATGCAAATTAATGTTACTAGAATCGCAAAAATCCTTAAATTCTTTGCTTGCAAAACAACGGCCTTGGTCAGTTATAATACGTGTCGGCGCCCCAAATAAAGCTACGCTTTCTTTGACGGCTCTGATACTGTTCTTGCTATCAATATTCTTACTGTGAAACAAAAGGACGTATTTTGTAAAGGCGTCAATCAATACGAACACATACTCCTTGACATCATTTTTACCACTTAATCTACCGGTAGCATCCATATGTATGGTATGCCAGGGCGCGGTCACCTTTGGGATTGGGTGCAACTGAGCTTGAATCTTTCCCGATTGTGATTTAGCCACCTTACAAGTAACACAATTATCGACAAATTTCTTTACATATCGTGACATTCCATCAAACCAATAGTAATTGTAAAGCTTTTCTAAAGTTTTGTCATACCCAAGATGGATAAGAGACTCATGGATGTTACTAACTACTGACCATTTGAGAGCCCTAGGAAGGATCGGTAAGCACTTTGTCCTACCATTGCGCTGAATTTTACGATGTAAAATGCCTGCACGAATCTCGTAGGTACTTGCGACCTCAGCATTCATTTGACCACTGTTCAAATCCGAAATAAGCTTACAGATCTCGCTATCTCGTTTCTGCTCAGCAAGAAGCCAGTTACTAGAGAGTTCTGTGATGTTAATACGTCTTTGCTCAAGTTTACTGAATTGTTTTCTGACAACTTCATCTGACGCTACTTGGGATGAGTGGAGAGTTTCTAAATCAGGTTGAGCCAGTGGTAAAAGGTTTCGAGAGAAGAAGTCTACGTGTGCCATGTCTTTGCCTTTATTATAGACAACGTTAAAATCGAAACACTGTAAATAAGCCCTCCACCTGTGGACTCGCGGCGTCAAGTCAATCTTTTTACTAGAGCACTTGAGAGAGTTGCAGTCTGTTACGACAGTGAACTCATGACCGTGTAAGTATTGCCGGAAGTACTTAACCGCGTTTACAACTGCCAATGTCTCAAGCTGATAACTATGATACCGCGACTCCGCAGGACTGGTTCTCTTACTATAATATGCGACAACGCGTCGTTTCCCTTCAACAATTTGAAATAGTATAGCACCATAGCCCTCTGAGCTGGCGTCTGTGTGTAATTCAATCGGGTACTGAGGGTCAAAGATCATTAAAACCGGTTCTTCAGTTAAAATAGCGATGATCGCTTGGTGGATCTCTTCGTGCCGCTTTTGCCAAACAAAAGGAACTTTTGCCGCTGTTAATTTATAAAGTGGGCCCATAATACGCGAGAATTTAGGAACGAATTGACGAAAGTAGGTTGCTAACCCTATGAACTGCCTCAACTGGGTTACAGTCGTTGGTGGGGGCAGAGCTGACAGCGCCTCAACTTTACGACGATTTGGTCTAATCTCTCCTGCCTTGACTTCATAGCCTAAAAACTCGAGTTCGGTTTTCAGAAATGAGCACTTTTTCAAGTTTAATGAGAATCCGGCTTTAGCTAGCTTATCCAGCACTATTTTCAGTCTTTCAAGCCCTTCTTCGACAGTTTGAGACATGATCAAAATGTCATCGACATAAACAATGACATAGGTATTTACTAAGTCCCCTAATGCTTTCACGATTGCCCTCTGGAACACCGAAATCGAATTCTTCAGTCCAAAAGGCATTGTCAGGTACTCGTACTGACCATCAGGGGTTATAAAAGAAGTACGCTGAATGGACTCTTCAGAATTAATCGGAATGAGATGGAAACCGGAAGCACAGTCTAATTTTGTAAAGTACTGCGCACCATGTAAGCGCGAGATTTGATCCGAAATGAGCGGTAACGGATATCGGTCAGACACTGTATTCCTATTCAACTCCCTATAATCAACGCATAACCTGTCAGACCCATCACGCTTCTTGACCAAGAGAGCCGGGCTAGCAAAAGGTGAACTACTGGGACGAATTATGTTTGCACGTAGCAACTCATCTACACGACCACGCATAACTTTCCTCTCCTCTGGACTAAGACGGTAAGGTCGCCTTTGAACAGTTAAATTTGGATCTATCAAACGAATCTCAAGCTCTCCTGTTGTCACTCGGGTTTTAGGCATACCGGTTATAAAATGCTCAGAGTAACTGTTCAAAACATTAACAAGTTCAGGTTTTCGCTCTTGGAGTATATCGGTGTCAACAATAGTAAAATCATTAGCAGAGGGTAGATTATTGACTAAGCCATCGCTACTTGCACTCATAGAATTTGACGAGGGTAGTTCTGTCGTACAATTATCAACATTGACTTTAAAAATATTGAACTTTGTTGCAGTCATGTTGACACCAAACCCTTGATGTAAGATCTCACGTCCTATCATAATGTCACTACGTAAACAAACGTCAGGCAAAACGTGCAATAAAATTTTGATCAAATTATTGTCAATTTCTACAACACACAGAATCTGCTCGGTACTTAAGACACTTGATTGACTGATGCCCTTCAAACTAACAACATTGTGCTCACGCTTTCCACTAAATCTAGAAGCCACGCTTTCTTTAACCAGTGAGCACTCTGCACCCGAATCGTAATGAAAAGTGAAACACTGACCTTGATGTTTTAAAGTCCCAGCCGGTGGGTCCACGTCGCACACGTCCACGCGACGCTCCTTGTTAGTCATCGTATCCCCGCCTCCTCCACTGATGCAGCGGCTTGCGATGTGGCCCGCTGTTCCACATTTAAAGCAGACGATAGCACTCGATGTGGTTTGTTGTTGAGAGTTAGGCTTTGTTACCATGGTGTTATTTTGTGTTTTCACCAGTTTTGCCTTCCCCTCCTTTTTACGAAGTAGACAATCCGATTGTTTATGTCCATTTTTCCCGCAATGAAAACATTTGATTACAGGTGACATCTTCATTCGTTTGTTGTCAAATCCTTTTTGATCTCCAGCTATATTAAATTTGCGTTTCAGGTAGGTAAACGCCTGTAGCTCTTGTTGCAACTGTTGCCGAGTATTTATTTCCGTCGTAAATGCCAATCGTTGCAATCGCGTATCAAACTGTGCAAGGTGTGAGAGTGTTTGTGATACAGCGATTTGTTCAATAGTGGCATTCTTATAACGATTAAGCAGTGACGTCATCACCCGACTCCCGTAGGCCGCTAAGGTCTCGGTTTCTTTAGGCTTGCCATTGTTAAAGTTTATGATGGTAGCCGCAGTGGTTTCAGTGCTCACAAATCTTGCCATAAACATCTCTTTAAATTGTGGCCAGGTCATACCCGCGTAAGATATTTGGGACAACCATGCCGAAGCCACTCCCTTCAAAGCCTTACTTATAACAACAATTAACTGACCTCCTTCCAAAGGGTTATCTGCCAGGCACAGATCGGCAGTTGCACACCAGGACTGTGCGTCAGCATCGGTCTTGTCAGGGTCAAACTCCGGAAGATTCACGTGTTTGTCGGAATGCTGAGGCTTATTAAGAGCCTCAATTAAAGCCTTCATGTTCGAATTTTGTATTTCGAACAATAGTCGCCAATTTTGGTCCTGATTTCCGCTTTGTTCACTTCGTGTTCCATCTTCACGTTCGTTGGCCCGCTCTAATCCCACATCTGATGACGGACGATGAGGCATATTGGACTCGTTGTCAGACATAGTGAGCGTATAAGGTAGGTGCGGGCAAGATGAAACACTCAAGACATAATCAATTTAATTTATTTTTCTATATGAGGTAAGAAACGTAATACTGTTCCTGGCCTGATACGTCCGCACGCCAGCTAATCGAAGCCAATAATGACCACTCCGGTCGGGTGAAACTGGTTTTATACCGCCCCACCCCCGGTCGTGCACGAACTTCAGGCCAGACTCAGTAGAAGCGCGCCAACACTGCGCTTGCGTTTCGTTGTCAATTAATGTCCCGTACTAATGACTTCCCGACATAGCATATACCTGGTTCATAGTAATAATTGGACTTATAATTTATGTTTTTAACTAGCCTCTAAAATATGGGCATTAGGAAGATTCTCTCAAGATGTAATTGAATAAACCGAGTATATGCATATTAATACAACTAGTGGTGTATAGACCATGAAATATTAAGCAATTCAAAGTCTAATATCATTAGAATAAAACAATTTATCAAAAGAATATTTAGACAACGATACAACGATATAATACATAATACAATAATAATAAAATTCAATAAAATAAATAGAAGCAACATCGTACCTGATGTTAACTTGTCGCTGGTCTTGAACTGAATGTTCAGAAACTGGGCTCCATCCCTTTTTATAGCAACAGAACAAAGAACAGCCACAATGGTCATCAATACAGTTTCCTTTTCTTTGTACAAACATTTTATGCTTAAAAATTAATCATTAATTATAATTCATTATTGAAAACACATTTCAAAAGCTATACTATAGTACTTATAGAGTTATGTCAACTTAATGTTCAGTTTAAATAGTGTGTTAACAATAAGAACCACGGTAAGTATCTAGTGTAAAATGGAACATAATAGCTATTACATATTAAATGCAGTTTGTACAACAATTGCGTATGAAAAACAGTTATTTATTTATGTACTTTATTGAAATGATTAAATCATAATGATAATGGTATGGCTATTGAACGTTAATTCGGAATATTTACAAATTTATGTTTGCGATTGTGGGTAGATTGGAACTAAATGGAAAAATGTACAAAAATCGGATCATAGTGACATTAGACGTTAATGTAAGTACATATTACTATTAAGTTATTATTAGTCCGCTCCGTATACCTGGCCAGGGTTCACTACAAAGAGACCTTAAACCGTCGCGCTGACGTCCCGGGTATTCGCGCGTTCCGTACGAGCCGGCATCGGTCACCTAATTAAGCCTAGCCGTAACTTTGTGGGGACGGGCCGATCGATCCTTTGACATCCAACGCGCTGGTTCGTCTCTCATTAACCGCGCTAGGGGAAATTGGTCGGGCGTCGATCGGTTCGCCTCTCGAACCTAGTAGCCATAAGGTGTCTTTGTTTGAGCGGTGCCCGAGGCCGCCATGTAAACGAGAGTCGATGAATATACACTTAGTATCTTGTTATAAAATGTTTTAGTTGTCAGCCTGACTCCACCCTCCGAGCAACCTATACGGTCCTTGACCTAAAAGTTCAGACCCTGCCAAGAGAATATCCCGGCCAACTTCGATTCCAAGACTTATTATAAAACCAGACAAAGTTTGCTTGTGTATGAAAGAAGATAATTAGTGTAACCATCTATCAAGGGAGTCCTTAAGGACAACAACCCTTTTAATAACTCTCTTTTTTTTCTTTTTTATACACAACAAGCCTTTTGACTTGACTCTCCCAATTTTTCTTCAATGTCGGGTTTCAAAGGTAAACGTACCACATAGCGCCCATCTGATTGACGAAGTGTTTCGGACTTATATTGATTGATACAATATTGATCTTCAGATGATAAGTTGTCCGATGTTTCGGCAATGTCCTCGATTGCCCAAAATCGACTCATATCTTCAATATATAACACAACGACGTTGCAGTGATATGACTTCATGTTTTGAAATAGTATTTTTCTGGGTATTTTAATGAAACAAGAGTTATAACAAGTCGTTTATTTCCCACCATAGACTACTGTGGACTAAATTTTTACCCGGCACGGGCTTATAACTTATTAACTTATTTTACTTAGGGTTTAATGACGCTTTTGGTCGATTGCGCTAACACCTATGGGTCAGACCCGATTAATAACGACTGAAAGCTTAGCTGCATTATATCCCGGGCGATGCTCCACAGGATTCCCTCAAAGGGGGGCTGGCCCGGCTGATCCCGGAGGCCTCGGGCACAGCAAGCCCCGACCAAACACCTCCTGAAATTACCAGTTATTGCAGTAAGAGTGCGGCCAAGTCCAGCACGTCCATAGCAAGAAGGAGTAAGGATGGAATAACTCGTCCTGAGACCAGTCACCGGTTAATTACCGGTCGGAGCGTTCATATCACACTAAACCTGGCAGGGCAGTGCGCTCGGGCTTCAAGGCCAACACTGACGGGTAGAGAATAAGTGGGCTGACGTTTAATATAGGGACTCGATACCACGGCAAGGTTTAGGAAAACGATTAGGAAAAGTCGGCCACTCACCTTTTGGAGGAAAATTGTCCCGCTTAAGCCCCAGTGTTGACAAATGTCGACCCCAGCCACGTCGGCAGTACGCCCGCCGCGAGCGGAAAGGTTTGGCGGAATGGAAGCTAGCCGTAGAATAGCGGGACCTCGGGCCACGCCCGTCTGTCTCACTTGTTCGTCGTCGACTCCAGCAATCCGCGGCCGACAAATTGAAAATCACTGCATTCGCTTGGCCACGATCCCGTTCAGGGCTGAAGGCAAAGGTCGAATGTGGCGTCTCATCGTTCGGTGTTGCCAGCTCCCCGAAATTGGATACCAAAGTTATGTGAGGGCGGCGGTTTTAAACCGCGTCAACCCATACGAAAATGGCAGCATGTAGACGTCGATATCGAGCAGGTGTGGACTCCCACACCGCTGAAACGCAAAAGAACGAAGCCTCCGTGACGATAACATCGCCTAATCAATTATTTGCACACTTCATCCGCGTTAGTTACCCGCCCGCGGGTAGCTCGCGAGTACTCTGGCAACACACGGCGCACAGATAAGCTAACTAATGGAATAGGTTACTCTCCAACAAATTGCTAAATGGTTAGGAACACTCTGCCAACATCACAAATGGGTTAGTAGGCCTTAAATGAACGAAAATAAACCCAGTCCATGGGTTTATATATTACACACCCCCTCACCCAGAAGAATTTTCCGTGGGAAGGAAACTGAGAGAGGAAAATTCCAGCTCGCCCTCGAGCTGCAATGTCACCAAGATACGGCTATCGTCCCTGGAACAAAGAAACTAAAACTAAAACAAGGATTCTCGGCCTACACTCTGAGGCAGCAATGCAGCACCTCGTACAAGAAAATATGGGGTTCATCGTATAGCGTTTGGGGACACCGGCTTGCAATCCTTTACATGCCATTTTCCCAAACGCTTGCCGTTTTCGTCTACTAGTTCGTACACTAATCGCGATACTTTCCTTACGACGCGGCATTTTTCATATTTGGGGGCTAGCTTGGCCGCAAAGTATTTGCTGGCCTTGCTTTGTTTAAAGGTGCGTTTCCACACTTCGTCTCCTACTTCAAATTCGATGTCCCGACGTCTGTCGTTGTAATATTTTATGTTGCGGTCATGAGATTTTTGTAACAGCTCTTTTACCGTTGAATAGACCTCTCTTAAGACCTTGATCTTATCCAAGTAATCGTGTCTAGATGAAAAAACAATTTCGTCAACCTCCTCTGGTTCACCATAGATCGTACCATCGGGGACCGCTTCCCGTCCGTGGACTAGTAGGAACGAAGTATGTAAAGTAGACTCATTAACTGAGGTATTTAGTGCGAACTGAATCCGTGAAATGTTGACATCCCACATGCGGTGATCTGACTCGATGAACGTGGAAATGGCTGTGACGAGGGTCTTATTATAACGTTCTACCGTGTTCACTTGCGGGCAGTACACAGGTGTGTAATGCAGCTGTGGTATGTTATAACTCGTGAACAACCTTTGAACGTCGCCGCCGGTAAAATAGGATGCGTTATCTGCAATAATGGTTTGAGGTATTCCGTGAATCATGAATACGTGGTCCTCTAGCCTTTGGGAGATTACTGCTCCGGTGGCGCGTCGCATAGGGAACAGCATGCAATACTTAGTGAAACAGCATACAACCACCAATCAGTAAGTATTTAACTTTCGCGAAGGGGGTAGGGGTCCGACGAGGTCCAGGCTCAGACACTGGAATGGGCGGCAGCAATCCTTCGCGCTTCCCATAAAGCCCGGGGTGGGGAGCTGACTGTGCTTATGTGCCGCACACGCAGAACAATTTGCCACGTACCGGACGACATCTTGGTACATACCCGGCCAAAAGTAGCGCAGTTTTAACCTTTTATAAGTTTTTGCTGTGCCCAAATGCGCGGCGGTTGGGACTGAATGATTATCCCTAATGATTTCTAACCGGAACTCTTCGGGTATAACCTCTTTCCACTCAAAATCCGATGTCAACGAGTTCCTTGGTTTGGTGTAGCGGTACAAGCGACCGTTTTTTAACTGAAAATTGGGAACGGAGCCTGGTCTGGACTCGCACCTCTTATATAATTTTAAGTACCATGTATCGTTAATAGCGCTCGTATCGACCAAGTATACTGGAATGGCTCTAGCCAAGGCGTCCGGTACGATATTTTCCGATCCTCGACGGTGTTCGACCACAAAGTTGTAAGGTGATAGTCGACAACCCCATCTCTCGAGGCGTCCTGTAGGGTTTTTAAGGTTGAGGAACCATTTCAAGCTGGAATGGTCCGTTATAATTTTAAATTGGCGGTCCCCCTCCAAATACGGTCTGAAATGCTCAACGATGTTGACCACTGCCAAGGCTTCCCTCTCAGTGGCTGAGTAGTTCCTCTCCTGGGGCGTGAGGGAACGACTGTAATATGCCAAAGGGTGTTCCTCCCCCTCGAACACTTGTGTTAAGGTACCACCAATTCCGAAATCCGAGGCGTCGCAATGTACAGCGAATGGTTTAGAAAAATCAGGGCAGGCTAGAACCGGCGCCGTGGTTAAAGTGACTTTAAGGTCGTTGAATGCTCTGTCTGCTTCCGGAGACCAGCGAAAGGGTGGAGCACCTCTTCGTGTAGATGTCAATTGGTTGAGAGGCCCGGCTATGTTGCTGAAGTTCTTAATAAAGCGGCGGTAATACGAAGCCGTACCGAGGAAGCGTTTAACGTCTTTACGACACGACGGAACTGGGAAATCAATAATCGCCTTTACCTTGTCGGGGTCGGTACGTAGGCCGTATTCATCCACCACAAAACCTAAGTACTTTAGCTGTCTGCGGAAGAATTTGCATTTAGACAAGTTAATAGTAAGGTTAGCGTAACGTAGTCGCTCAAACACCGTACGCAGTAGGGACAAATGCTCAGTAAACGACTCCGAAACAACAATAATGTCGTCCAAGTAGATAAATATGCGCCCATTATACTCCGGGCCGAACAGGATGTCCATGAGGCGCTGTTGCGTTGCCGGGGCTGAAGTTAGGCCAAAACACATTACCTTAAATTGAAATAAACCTCGACCCGGCACCGTAAAAGCAGTTTTCTCTAGACCGATCTGCCAAAATGCTGATTTTAAGTCTAAAGACGACAAAAATTTGGCGTTCCCGAGCTGATCTAGAATCTGGTTAATTAGCGGCAGTGGGTAAGCATCGTGCTTGGATATCTCGTTGAGCTTTCTGCTGTCCAGACAGAATCGGAGGGTTCCATCCGACTTAGGTGCCATGGTTACCGGGTTGTTCCATGGGCTGCAACTCGGTTCAACTACGTCGAGTTGGAGCATTTCATCCAACTGTTTGTTCAGCTCCGCGAGCTTTAAAGGAGATAACATGTAATGGCGCTGCTTTATCGGCCTCGCGTCACCCGTGTCGATAGTATGTGTAAGGAGATGAGTTCGACCCAAACCCTTTTGCTCAGCAGATATGGATTCGAATTCCCGTAATATAACTTCCGCTTGGCGTTGTTCGTCCGACGAGAGGGACTCAAAGCCTTGTATAAATCGAACCTCTGATGTAACGGTATTTATATGTTCTTCATCAGACAAGGAACAGTCATTCGGTAATAAAGACAGTACGTCCGGGCCGATATTGAATGCTTTCCAAAAATTGATGCCAAATAAAAGCTTAGTTGGTACCTCTGGTATCACGTAGAACTTCACTATTGCCGTCTTACCATCGACCGTGACTGGCAAGAATATATGACCCAAAATAGGTGAAGAGGAGCCGTTTGCCGTTACTATATGGCTCAAGTCCTGCGATTTATGAAGGGTTACCTGCGCTTCAAAATATTTCCAGGCCTCGCCGCCAATAATAGATAATTCCGAACCGGAATCTAATAGGCCCGTATAAGAAAGACCGTAAATTTGCACAGTCAGGTAAGGACGCAAGTCTGAGCCATCTATGTAACTGTTTAGTTTTATAGCCGCTCTGCCACTTTCGAAAAACGCGCGTATCGTTGCTAGCCAGGACTGCCACTCTTCACGATTAAACTTTGATGGAGGTAAGTCTGCCGCGGTGTGTTGGCATAATTTTGTCGATCTACTCGTGTTACCATTTAACGCTACAGGGTCTCGTAACTCATGAGGTCTATCAGATAAGATAAGCGCGTTGTTACTGGGTGGTGGATCGCTAATGGCATGCAAGGCAGCAGTATCGTTGGGGTTATCCGTATCAGAGTAAGGCATATGATTTGTGCGACTCTCACTAGGCTGTTCGGTCGTTTGGTTATCGAACGGGTAAGTTGTGTCTACCAGGTTAGCGGAAGGCTCCAAATACAAATTCAGGTTTTGGTAGTTTTCGGTGAATCGGTTATTTGGGTAAACTGCGGTAATTGGGTTAATAATAGTTGCGGAAGGCATGGTAGGTTGCTCTAAACATGAATTCACGTTTTGGTAATTTTCGGTGAACCGGTTATTTGGGTAAACTGCGGTAATGGGGTAAGTAGTGGTTGCGGAAGGCACGGTAAGTAGTTGTGGACACGGATTCACGTTTTGGTAATTTTCGGTGAACCGGTTATTTGGGTAAACTGGGGTAATTGGGTTAATAATGGTTGCGGAAGGCATGGTAGGTTGCTCTAAACATGAAATCACGTTTTGGTAATTTTCGGTGAACCGGTTATTTGGGTAAACTGCGGTAATGGGGTAAGTAGTGGTTGCGGAAGGCACGGTAAGTAGTTGTGGACACGGATTCACGTTTTGGTAATTTTCGGTGAACCGGTTATTTGGGTAAACTGCGGTAATTGGGTTAATAATGATTGCGGAAGGCATGGTAGGTTGTTCTAAACATGAATTCACGTTTTGGTAATTTTCGGTGAACCGGTTATTTGGGTAAACTGCGGTAATGGGGTAAGTAGTGGTTGCGGAAGGCACGGTAAGTAGTTGTGGACACGGATTCACGTTTTGGTAATTTTCGGTGAACCGGTTATTTGGGTAAACTGCGGTAATTGGGTTAATAATGTTTGCGGAAGGCATAGTAGCTTGCTCGAAACATGAATTCACGTTTTGGTAATTTTCGGTGAACCGGTTATTTGGGTAAACTGCGGTAATTGGGTTAATAATGGTTGCCGAAGGCATGGTAGATTGCTCTAAACATGAATTCACGTTTTGGTAATTTTCGGTGAACCGGTTATTTGGGTAAACTGCGGTAATGGGGTAAGTAGTGGTTGCGGAAGGCACGGTAAGTAGTTGTGGACACGGATTCACGTTGTGGTAATTTTCGGTGAACCGGTTATTTGGGTAAACTGCGGTAATTGGGTTAATAATGTTTGCGGAAGGCATAGTAGCTTGCTCGAAACATGAATTCACGTTTTGGTAATTTTCGGTGAACCGGTTATTTGGGTAAACCGTGGTAATTGGGTTAATAATGGTTGCAGAAGGCATGGTAGGTTGCTCTAAGCATGAATTCACGTTTTGGTAATTTTCGGTGAACCGGTTATTTGGGTAAACCGTGGTAATTGGGTTAATAATGGTTGCGGAAGGTATGGTAGGTTGCTCTAAACATGAATTCACGTTTTGGTAATTTTCGGTGAACCGGTTATTTAGGTAAACTTCGTTATCTGGGTATATAGTTGTTGCAGAAGGCACGGTAGGTATTGTTGTTGGTACTGAACGTGTAGTTGGGTGCTGGTTTTCTTCTGTGAAATGGTTATTTGGGTAAGTAGTGTTAATTACATGGGGAATGGTTACATCATTTGAGTATGTTCGGTTACAATATACACGAGTCAGTGAGTTCATAAGAGTCGGGGAGGGGGAACGGGAACATGCAGGCAGGATAGGGGAGGGGTATTCGTTAGTAATATGAGCAGAAGCGTTAATAAGCGGGGGGGGGAGGGTGTTATATTTGTTAGTGGGGGTGGGGATGGGACGCGGGGTTTTAGCGGGGGGTTGTTTGTACGTTGTGTGGGTGGGATTGTTTGGGTATGTTCGGTTACAATATACAGTAGTCAGTGAGTTCATAAGAGTCGGGGAGGGGTAACGGGAGCATGCAGGCAGGATAGGGGAGGGGTATTCGTTAGTAATATGGGCAGAAGCGTTAATAAGCGGGGGGGGGAGGGTGTTATATTTGTTAGTGGGGTTGGGGATGGGACGCAGGGTTTTAGCGGGGAGTGGTTCGTACGTTGTGTTAGTGGGGTCGTAAGCATTAGTAGGCGTGGGTAGGTCAGGGTTATATTTGTTAGTTCGGGTGGGGATAGGGTGCAGGGAAGCGGGGGGGTGGGCAAGTACTCGGTATTAGTAGGAGTGTGGGAGTTAGTAGGGGGAGGGTGTAAACTGTTCAGTGTGTGCATAGTAGTAGGGTGGCTATTGTCAGTGCAGGGTAGGTATGTATGGCTTTTGCGGATAGATTTTTTTTTATTCAAATTTATTCTCGAAGTCGGTAAGAATATTCTACTGTTATACATTTTATTTGTTTCTGTTACTACCGGATCAGCCATACTCTGATTCGGTATTACTCGTTTTTTGAAGTACTAGGTCCGGTGGTGCATTTAGGGCAAGTGCGTGCTGTTACGTTACTCTCGCCACAACGATAACAAACTAGTCTCGGTGTCGCCTTACATGCCTTTAACGAATGCCCCTCTACTCGACACCGTACGCAAAAATCAGTAGGGGTTTGTATGATTGATACCGGTTTTGTTGAATTTGGTTTATATACTAAACCTGAGCGAGAGACTTGGATAAGTCTCTGTTGGGCTCTGCGAAGCGCTTGGCACGTTGGGCCGCAGCCTCCAGCTGGCGACAGCGGTCCTTAAGGTCATTAATTGAATCGATTTGAAATAAGGCTAACTGTTTTGAATAAAACGGTCTAATATTTGCATCATAAGACTCAACTTTTCTACCTCGGGTAAAGGAGTCTCTAATCGCGAGTAGTAGTTAAGCATTACACTGAAGTAATTAACAATGGATTCGTCGAAACCTTGCGTCCTCGCCCTGATCTCACAAAGTAGACGTTCGTTATAATCTACCGGCAAATAATCGCGAAGCAACACCCTCCTGAGGTCCGGCCAGCAGTGTACCTGGTCACAAACACCGTCAAACCACGACGATGCCTCGTCGGTGAAGAGCTCGCAAGCCGAGCGGAACAATGTCGAGTCCGTAATTTCTCGAGAGACACGCACCTGCTCGAGTTTCCGTAAGAATGCCTTAACGCAGGACTTGCCGTCATATTTAAGATTTAATTTTTGAACCGCATTCGTGCTGTGGGGCGCAGCACAAATGGGCGTAGCGGGTGGTGCGGCAGCCTGGGCGGCATCCTTCGTCAATGCGCTTCTGAAGGTTAACATGATATTGTCTAATCGTAATAGTAATTTATCCAATTGGTCGCTGAGCTCGGTGTGCTTAGCAATGTCTGAACCCGAGGGCGTGAGCCGAGTTAGGCGATGGTATAGATGGTGGGCGGCCGCCTGCACGCGATTCAGTACCTTTAATGAGGTGTGGCGTTGTGTTGATGTTTGCAGCAGGGTGCGCAGTTCATCCATCTTCGCCGAAATGACGGCCAGTTCGTCGGCGACGCTCCCATCATAGTCCGCAACTTCGTCGGTGGGAATGTCCTGGTTCAACTTCCGGAGCTGGCATCGAAGGTCTGTGACTGTAGTTAATGGCGTTGCTGAACGTACCCTGACTTCATACTCCAGCTCATCTTTTTTTAATAGGTTGAACGCGATAGGACGCTCCTCCAACGACGAGCTTGACGACATGGTTAGGTATAAGTATAGGTATGATTGTATTCAATGGTGTTGGTAAATAAATTAAAAAAAAAAGAGACCGGCCAATGGGTACCCGTCAGCCTGAGCACGCTATATCTGCGAGGAGTGTTTAGCCGTGGACAGCTGGTACTGGATTTAACCGGTAGTAATTAAATATTTTAAATAGTTTTAGGTGTAAGTTATGATCACTTGACCCCCGGGTCAAAGTCCTGACTCTTCGCTAGTACCCTGAGTAAAGCGCGATCGACCAATTACAAACACGTCTGTATCCGTCATATGGCCCTTGGGCCCTTCCAGTTATCATGTATGGTAGCAAGTTTTACATATATATATATTTTTACTATATAACGAAGAATGTTATTTAAGACAAAGTTAACAACTGTTCAGTGGATAGGCTAGATGTAAGTTTTAAGGACATGTCTGGGTAATACTTATTTGTTTTAACCTTTTAGTAGAAAACTCCGGCCTTAAACAGTAAGGCTGGTGAGTTATAACAATCACTATGTAAATATGGTTAAGTGTAAATAATAGAGGAAAAAAAAAAGTATATAAAAATAAATGTAAAAATAAAGAGTAAAATCTTGGGTGTAAAGTGCCGCTACTTAAAATGCAGTAATTCTCATTTGCCAGCCACGGAGCAAAATGTTCAATGTTACAGTACTGTTATAGTGGCACTGACCCTAGAGTAGGTAATTAGTGTGGTTAACAATAATCCAAATGCAGTTAAGGGCAGCTTAATCATTAATAGTAAAACTAGAACGCCAAACTAATCTTATAGCCTATTTATCACTATCACGCTGACTGGGCGTGCGGTAGTATATGTATTACTTTGTTTACAATTAAACAACAACAACGTGAAACAAGGTCAATGTTGTTTGTTCCGTATAAGTAAATTTAAAAAGAAATTGCTGGTGTTAACTGACTATAAATCCAGCCATTAGTAATGTACATACATCCCTAGGTATAGCGCAAGCGACCAGACTCAGTCCTTCACTGAAATGTAGGTTTAGCTATAGGTATTGGAGGGAACTAAGAGTGAGCGACATTAACTGTTCGGGCGCCATGAAATAGTATTTTTCTGGGTATTTTAATGAAACAAGAGTTATAACAAGTCGTTTATTTCCCACCATAGACTACTGTGGACTAAATTTTTACCCGGCACGGGCTTATAACTTATTAACTTATTTTACTTAGGGTTTAATGACGCTTTTGGTCGATTGCGCTAACACCTATGGGTCAGACCCGATTAATAACGACTGAAAGCTTAGCTGCATTATATCCCGGGCGATGCTCCACAGGATTCCCTCAAAGGGGGGCTGGCCCGGCTGATCCCGGAGGCCTCGGGCACAGCAAGCCCCGACCAAACACCTCCTGAAATTACCAGTTATTGCAGTAAGAGTGCGGCCAAGTCCAGCACGTCCATAGCAAGAAGGAGTAAGGATGGAATAACTCGTCCTGAGACCAGTCACCGGTTAATTACCGGTCGGAGCGTTCATATCACACTAAACCTGGCAGGGCAGTGCGCTCGGGCTTCAAGGCCAACACTGACGGGTAGAGAATAAGTGGGCTGACGTTTAATATAGGGACTCGATACCACGGCAAGGTTTAGGAAAACGATTAGGAAAAGTCGGCCACTCACCTTTTGGAGGAAAATTGTCCCGCTTAAGCCCCAGTGTTGACAAATGTCGACCCCAGCCACGTCGGCAGTACGCCCGCCGCGAGCGGAAAGGTTTGGCGGAATGGAAGCTAGCCGTAGAATAGCGGGACCTCGGGCCACGCCCGTCTGTCTCACTTGTTCGTCGTCGACTCCAGCAATCCGCGGCCGACAAATTGAAAATCACTGCATTCGCTTGGCCACGATCCCGTTCAGGGCTGAAGGCAAAGGTCGAATGTGGCGTCTCATCGTTCGGTGTTGCCAGCTCCCCGAAATTGGATACCAAAGTTATGTGAGGGCGGCGGTTTTAAACCGCGTCAACCCATACGAAAATGGCAGCATGTAGACGTCGATATCGAGCAGGTGTGGACTCCCACACCGCTGAAACGCAAAAGAACGAAGCCTCCGTGACGATAACATCGCCTAATCAATTATTTGCACACTTCATCCGCGTTAGTTACCCGCCCGCGGGTAGCTCGCGAGTACTCTGGCAACACACGGCGCACAGATAAGCTAACTAATGGAATAGGTTACTCTCCAACAAATTGCTAAATGGTTAGGAACACTCTGCCAACATCACAAATGGGTTAGTAGGCCTTAAATGAACGAAAATAAACCCAGTCCATGGGTTTATATATTACAGTTTCCACATAGAATCCATCCGAGATGTGATTGCTGCGCTATCGGAGTGGTTTCGTCCTTTCTGATAATAGAGTCTAAAATGATATTTGAATAGATATCCGCGCCGAGTAAAATGTCAATAGGTCGACTGATGTTGAACTCGGGGTTTGCCAGCTGGATACCTTCGAGATGAAGCCATGATGGTTTGATAAATGATCGATTAGGTAAATTATTGATAAGACGATTCATTATGAACACTTTTGCTGTGAAAGTGTACTCTGTGTGGATTGATGCGGCCTTGACATTAATAAGTCCCTTGCAGTTATTTTCCTTGGTTCCAATTCCAAAGATTGCACCGTTGTATTTGTGACGCGTTAGGCCTAGTAGTTGAGCAGCGTTTTCGGTACAAAGAGAGATTTGAGCCCCTTGGTCAATTAAGGCTCGTAATTTGATATAGATTCAGATTCAGATTCATTTATTCACAATATAAGATTACAATATAAATTACAATGTCAATTTACAGGAATCTCTATTGTGATCGTCAATAACATTAAATAAAACAAAATAAATTAAAAATCAATGAATAAAATAGCAGTTAAATAATACAATGAGTATGATAAAATTCACCTGAGAGGATCGTCATGAATATTAATATTTTTGGTACTCTAAACACGGATAACAAGGATATAGGATCCATCCTTGGTCTGGACCTTGATTTGGGCTGTTGATAATAAGGTTTCTATTTCTTCTTCTTGGGCCACGTGTCCTGTGTTCTTTGATGTATTTGATTCGTTGGCGGCAGTTTTCTTCTTGCCGACAAAGGCCTCGTGGAGTATCGTATTATGTTCGCCGTTGCATTGCTTACAACGTTTTTCCGATAAAAATGGATTGCCGTAATGTTTGTACAAGCAGTTTGAACATATTTCCCGCGTGGATATTGTTGCAAGTTTCGTCTCGGGTGTCATACCTAGGAACTTCGAGCAGCGAAATAAATCGTGATTATAATTGCAACAAGGACATTTTACGGTGTTAGTTGCGAACGCATGATAATTTTTTGCTGGCGATCCTTGATAATTCTTCTCGTTGGATGTTGATTCATAAAAACGATTTTCCTTGATATGATTTTCAGAGCGAGGATTTTGATATTGATGCCTCCGAGGTTGATTGTTTTTCCTTTTGAACGCTGGTCGCAGGGTCAGCTTCTTCAGGCGCCCGCTGCGGGTCTTGTATTTGCTGACTCCAGTCCATGTTCAAGTTAATCTGAGAAGTAGCAGGCCTGATAATGGGTTTTGCTTCTGGACATGTCCCCAGAGATTGCTGCAAAAGTTTGCGAGTTTCGCTGCAAAGAGTTGATACTTGCTGGTAGTGATTTTCTGCGAAATACACATAGTCCTGTGTTTCAGATTCGCTAAGGGGATATGATTCATTTGGAACTCCCTCCAATATTGTACCAGAGTGTCCAATCGTCGTTTGATATGCTGTGGAGTCTTACGTTCTGCTCCATCCTTTTTAAAATTTATCAAAAGCTTTTCGATAGCAATGGCAAGTTGACCTTGAGTATTCAATAAGTCTTCGATATTTGGCATGATAAAAGTTGATATGATAATTTCTACACAGCTGATATGATAATTGCAGTTTCGTGCTCAAATGGTCTCTGTGGATATGTGCGCTGTCTCAATCAGACGGTGAGACCCGCTTGTGGGAGGCCGCCTTAACCGATTCGCTATCGCACTGAGGACCACTCTCACACAAAACTATCTAGTACTTTTGATTGATTGTTGTTGATAACTTCTTCATTTGATATTGATATTCTTGATGTATTTATTGATCTATTGAACCCGTGTGGTTGCCGGGTAAGAACCCGTGTGGTTGCCGGGTAAGAATTGCGCCACCCCATCTCTTCCCGTGGGTTTCGTAGGAGGCGAATAAGGGAAAATCGGAGGGTGGGCAGCAGCATCCTTCGATCATTACCACCATCAAACTGCGGTCGCCAACCCGCTTGCCAAGCGTGGCGACTATGGCAAATCCCCCCCAAGGGAAAAATAAAAAACATGCCCAAAAAATTAAATGGCGAGCCTTGGGGGAGGCCTATGTTCAGCAGTGGACGTCT
Organism: Epiblema foenella; assembly: GCA_963556455.1. Lineage (NCBI taxonomy): Eukaryota > Metazoa > Arthropoda > Insecta > Lepidoptera > Tortricidae > Epiblema > Epiblema foenella. Next base: position 3,154,354 of record OY747097.1, on the reverse strand, counting down.
TTCGGCTGAAATGATGAAAATGATGATTTATTGATCTTGATAGTCGCTGCTGATATTGATGATGCTCGTGTTAAAGTTACACGTTCATGATGGTGTCACAGCACTGGTCACGTTGCGTCGTCACGTGGCGTGTCCCAGATTTTAATTCCACTGTACACTGATCCAAATATTTTCGAAGGACCATTAAGATGTACGGGACAGTCTCTTACACTCTTGAGATGATAGTTGATAATTGATAACACTGCAGTTTTCCACCGAAATAATGATTTATTGATAAGGTAATAAAATGATACAATATAGGCTTAATGCGAATGCACTCCGCATGTACTAAAGAAATGAAATTAATGCTAAGTAAAGTAAAAACGCTGACGCGCGGAATGTACACCTTTATACAGACCGTACACCGTTCACTGTAATCCGCCTTACCTGGTTTGGATAGGTAGGTTACTTTTACCATTCTCCACACGCGCGGTACGTGTGCAAAGGCTAAACACGCCCTGTACAATCTACTTAGGTGTGGAATTAGTACATTGGCGCCTTCCTGTAGTAGAATGGGGTAGATGCCATCTGGCCCCGGGGCTTTATATGGCTGAAATGTTGAAAGCGCCCATTTTATCTTTCTATGATCTACTACTTTTTTGGACGTGTCCCAATTGTGCCTCGTTGTCTTTGTTGGTTGGTTTGGTCCTTGGTCTGCTCCACCGCACTGATTGTCGCATCGTCTTCTATGCTCTGGTGTATTACCGAGCCTGGGAAGTGTGTATTACACATTACCTTAAGGGTTTCTAATCCTGTTGTCGTCATTCTTCCGTCACTGCTCTTAATGGTTGTGAGCGGAACCGACTTCGTTGTAGCTAGTGCCTTTGTTAGTCTCATTCCTTCTGGTATGGACTCAATTTGATCGCAATGGTTCCTCCATGCTCTCCTCTTAGCTTTCCTCACAGCTTAACTGAATTCTGTAAGTTTTTGTGCATAGTACTCAAAGTCATTAGATGCCTTTGCGTCATTAAATATTGCTCTAGTTTCTCTCCTGAGCCTTACTATCTCTGGATTCCACCACAGCAACTTTTCCCCCAGACTTTTTTCTCCGGGCAGTTATTAGTATAGGCTGTATACACAGCTTGTACGTTTTATCCGCTTCAAATTTTATGTCAATAATAGAGTTTAGTAAGCTAAACTCTATTATTGAAAAGGTAAGCCTTTTGGGTCCCCCAAGTCCTCTTTTAGGTCGCTTCTAAAAGCCGACCAGTCGGTGTTCCTGGGATTCCGTTTATGTACCGTGGCTGTTATTATTTTGATTTGGTACATGCCATGAGTTGATCTTGTTACTAGTGTTGTTAGTAGCTAACGTTATATCAATTACCTCTCCTCGCCTAGAGTTGACGAAAGTGGGTTCATTGCCTTTATTTAATAATTGTAAAGAAGAGCTCACCAGAAAATCCAGTACTTTCTCCCCATTCGAGCTGCCCCAGATGACATGGTGTGCGTTCGCGTCGCAGCCGATAACCAGGTTGTTGTTCGCCTGGCTGCCAGCTGCCCGCTGCCTCGTAGGGGAGGTAGGCTAATGAGAAGATGAGCTCCTTACCCTCCCCCTTGTTATGGATCATCACCGTGGAGAGATCCCTGGAACAGAAAGCATACAATGGCATGGAATTGATGACGTTTTTGATATAGATACATGTCCTCATATTATTATCTGGACACAGGTAGACAATTGTTCCTCGCGTGCCCCCTAAGCCTCTTATTTCGTTTTTATTTATGTACAGTTCTTGAATAAGAGAAATATCAAACTTATCGTTTTTAACTGCCTTGCCAGAAGGGCAGTGGCTGCCTTATTGTGTTGTAGGTTGATTTGTATACACCTTATACCCGCTATTGGCCTTGTTTAGTGTTTGGGCATGCTGAGATCAGCTGCCGCCTCCTGGACAGTCTCGTCGCAGGACATGGGCGACATGGTGTTATCCAGAAAGAGGTCCGCCATGCTTCGCAAGTCCTCCGAGCCGATCGCCGATAGCGGCGATGACTCTCGGGCCATGCGATACTTGGCGCTCCCCTCGTTGGATCCCACCATGTCCTCCGTCTCCGACGGTAACCTATCGATGTTTCGAAAATTTATTTACCGAATTTCACTTGTCCGAAAACGGTTCACCGAATTTTTACAATCCAAATACTTTGTTTTGCGACTGTTTGAAATACCACATATTCATTTTATCACAATATCATTTGTCCGCAATGCAAATGCCCGCTTTACAGTTCTCAATTTTTGCATTTGACAACTTATACGTTAGCCATATTTTCATAATTTTAATGATATGGAAAGTCGACGTGACATTTTCCATAATTTCGTTATACCGCAAAATATACGTAACACCGCTTTTAGAAGTATCTATTCGTTGGGGGCCCATTTCATCAAAAAACTCTTCATCTGGAATAGGATCTTTATTCTCTCTGCATCTAGAAAATAGTAGAAAATAAATAGTTCGCTCCCGTTTTAATCTTCTAGGTTATTTTTTTTTATAAAAGCCTAGAATGACTTGTTGGGACAAAATCGATTGTAATGCGGATAGGTTAGAAGATTAAGCTTCGCTCCGCTTCAGCTTCCGTCTTAATCTTCGAGTTTATTTTTTTTATAAAAACCCAGAAAGACTTGTTTGGCCAAAAACAACTCTAACGCGGATAGGTTAGGTTAGCGAGCGAAGCTCCCGTCTTAATTTTCGAGGTTATTTTTTTATAAAAACCCATGTGGGAACACAGTTGCAAACAGTCCTCACAACGCTGCAAATTCATCGCCCCGGCGTGGGACGCGGGCGAGGCTGGGCCCGCCGCGCCTCGCCATTCTGCTTGTACTTCTCGAACTCTTAACATGTGAATAAATATAATATTTGGAGTCAGATTTTTATTTAATGAGGGTCACCACTTAGGATAACCTTGATATAAGGTATGTAGCGAGGCCCAACTCGCTCAGTGGTGACCCCGACGTGATCTACAAGTGGACACAAAAGACAACAAAATGACCGACGGCTTGGGTGCACCGAGCAACCCACAAGGACCCCAGGGCGGACCTTACCAAGTACCACAAGGCGGACTTCAAGGCCCACCTATGGAGCAACCCAGATTACCAGGGGCTCCTGCCGCAGCCGCGGGACCGCACGACCTCGTCCAGCCATATAACCAACAAGAAGCGGACGTGAAACCGGACATCATGGCAATATCGCTGGCGTCAAGGTTACCTGAATTTTGGGTGGACCAGCCGCGAGTGTGGTTCATCCGGGTCTAGGCCATTTTGGCACCACAGAGATTGGGAGACGACTCAAAATTCGACCTCGTCGTTGCAAAGCTGCCAAAAGAAGTTATAGTGCAGCTCACGGATTTCCTTTCACAACCGCCGCTTTCAGGTAAATTTGCCGCCCTCAAGGCTAAGCTTCTGTCCTTGTTCGAAGATACAAGGAAGCGGCAAATCGAGAAGTTGATCTGGGAAATGGAGCTAGGGGACTTAAAGCCGAGCCAGCTATTGAGCAAAATGAAAGAACTGGCTCGTGAAAACTTCCCTGACGAGACCCTAAGGATCCTGTGGCAAGGCCGTCTACCAACGCATGTTCGCGCGGTGCTAGCCGTGGCAGAAACAAATGACCTCGACAGGCTGGCCATTATCGCAGACAACGTCGCCGAAGCAACGCGTCGTAACTACGTTTCCGAGGTCAGGCAGGCATCGTGTTCCTACAATACTACACAGAACAACGGCCCAATGTGTGATAGCAAGACTATACTAGCTGAGATCGCGAAACTCAGCGTGCGAATGGCAAACATAGAGCAGTCAAGGTCTCGACAAGCAAGTCAAGGACGTCGAGGACGCAGATACGGGAGGTCAACTTCGCGCGCGAGAAGTGCTTCCCGAAATCGCTCTAATCACCTTGCTAAAAACAACCCCAATTGGCTTTGCACGTATCACTTCCGGTACGGGGCGAAGGCCAAGAAATGCTATCAACCGTGCGCGTGGAAATCATCGAATCCGGAAAACTAGACGCGATGGTTCAGTCAACGGCGGAGGTCTGCACCGCATCGCTTAGCCGTCGTTTATGTGTTACGGACAAAGAGAGTGGACTTAAGTTTTTGGTAGACACGGGTACCGACGTATCGATTTTGCCGCCGAAAAGCAGATTTTATGATCGCGAGTGTACAAAATACAAACTTTATGCCGCGAACGGGAGTGAAATTAAGACTTATGGTATGAAGACCTTGGTTTTAGACTTCAATTTGCGTAGACTGTACCGATGGGAATTCGTGGTGGCGGATGTGAAGCAGCCTATTTTGGGAGCCGATTTCCTGGCCCATCATAAGCTGCTCGTAAATCTAAATGCACGTAAGTTGGTAGACCAGACGACCGACCTCATTGTTGCCGTAGAAATTGTAAGTATTAACCAACCTTCTATTTTCACTGTCAACGAAAAACATCCATTCCGCAAATTGTTGTCAGAGTTCCCGGAAATAACGAAACCCGCTTCATTCAAAGAAGCGACATCCCATAATGTGCTACATTATATAGAAACTACGGGTCCACCGGTTTTCGCACGCGCAAGGCCACTTCCACCGGATAGGTATTTTAAGGTTAAGAAAGAGTTCGAATTAATGCAGGAACTAGGAATATGTCGACCGTCGAAAAGTGCGTGGGCTAGTCCACTACACGTAGTAGCTAAAAAGAACGGCGATATTCGACCTTGTGGAGACTATCGGAGACTCAACGCTATAACAAAGCCCGATAGGTATCCCATTTCTAGGTTACATGACTTTACCTATATCCTGGCTGGAAAGAAAGTATTTACTAAATTGGACATTAATCGCGCGTACCACTGTATTAGTGTAGCCCCCGCGGACATCGAGAAAACTAGTATAATAACCCCATTTGGGTTATTCGAGTTCCCACGTATGAGTTTTGGACTCCGGAATGCCGCGCAGACATTCCAACGCTTCATGAGCAACTCTGTTCTGCAAGGTCTAGATTTCTTATTTAATTATTTGGATGATGTCATCATAGCTAGCGAAGATTTGGAGCAGCATGAACGGCATTTCACCATACGGTGTCCGATTTAGGTACGTTTTCAGACGCAGCTGGCTTCCAGCATATACATACGGACATTGTCGGGCCCTTGCCACCAACCTCAGACGGGTATAGGTATCTGCTAACCATCATAGATAGGTATACGCGATGGCCGGAAGCGTTCCCAATTAAAGAAATAACCGCTGAAGTAGTTGCTAAGACTATATACGAAGGCTGGATTGTTCGCTATGGTTGCCCATTAAGGTTAACTAGCGATCAAGGGCGTCAGTTTGAAAGTAGATTATTTGTGTAGCTTATGAAATTGTTAGGGGTAGACAAAATTAGGACTACACCTTATCACGCCCAATCAAATGGGAAAATCGAACGATTCCACCGAGGGCTTAAGGCTGCGCTTATGGCAAAACTCGGTGACGGTAACTCATGGGTAGATCTCTTGCCTAGCGTTATGTTTGGCTTACGCACCGCAGGGAGAAGCGATAGTGGCATAAGCGCAGCGGAAATGACATTCGGTGGCACACTTCGTTTGCCAGGAGCGTTTTACGAAACCTCACAAGATAGAGACCCTGTCGACCCTTACAGTGTGGTAGAAAAAATTAAGGAAAATATAGCTAGTCTTAAGCCAGTGTCAAAAAGAGATAATAGGAATAGATCCATTTTCGTACATGAAGAATTATTAACCTGCACACATGTTTTTGTCAGAGATGATACTGTCCGCAAACCGTTGAAACCGCCGTACGATGGGCCTTACAAGGTCATCGAAAGAGGAGCTAAGGTATTTCTGATCCAACTCCCAGGTAGGAAATCGCGCATTTCGATTGACAGGTTAAAGCCGGCGTTTTTACTTAATTCAGAGGCGGATAGCGACGACACGCCAGAGCGTGATAGTGTAGGTAAAAAGGGTATCATGTGGGGGATCAGGAATCGCCATCAGCGACAACATCACCCACACCTGCACCGGCAACTCGGACCACACGCGGTGGAAGGGTTGTTAAGAGACCTATTAGGTTTCTTATCGACGAATAAATGATAGTTTGTACACAGTCACAGAGTATAATAGTAGCGCAACTCACACATGGTTGTATACTTCCGCAGGAGAGTCAGTTATAGTTTGCGTTGAAGGTTGGTAATACAGGTTAACCATTTATTCTCGTGAAAGTCGTCAATAATATTTAGATAATGTTTGTTATTTTAGTACTGTTCTGTCTGAAGGAAAGCTTAGGCAAGCTCTTGAAAAAAGCGCTAAGTTATCCTTACTGATTTATTATAGTGTCTGTGGCAATCTTTGTTAGATTAAGTTACAATCGTGTTATGATTCAAGAAGTTGGAAATATGTTGGTAACATGGCACTGCGTTGCATTACTGCAGTTGTATCATACGGTGCGGCCGAACCGAGATGCAACCTCAGTATTTGTAACATACGTGAGAAATTAATAGTTAGGTATAGCGCTACACCTTAGGTTGCAACCTAGTTAAGTTTTAGCACTCTAGACTAAATCTACTTTTTCTTATAATAAGATGTTAGTGTAATGTTATTGTATATTTTTTTGCAGGATGGGCAATCTGTGTAATATTAATATAGCAGTATTCGACAGATCGTAACCAGTTTCACTCTCGAATCAGCGGTAACGCCGCGAGTATATTTGTTTTGTTGTGCATTGTTTGAAGCCTTCGCTATTTGTATCGTGTGTAAGATGGGTGTGGGGCAAAGTAAAGATGAGTCCCACAACGGTAATATCGCCAGCGCCCAGGTGCAATCACTCTGGGCAAGTCGAATCAAAACTTAATTACGTCGGAATAGGACTACTAGTGATCGGAGTGATACTAGTGATCATATTTCTATACGTACTGCGCGCCAAGTGTAAGCGCCATGTCAGAAGCTGGTTACGCAAGACAGTCGAATCGCTGCCTCCTACTGCCATCCGAGTCAACAATGTGCAGCCGCAGCAAATGCAAACTGCACAGACAGTGTATTAATTAAGAGTAATCAGATAATTGTAACTAGAATAAGTTGATTTAGGGTAAAGGTCCCGAATGAAAGACCAATGTATTATTAGTTTTAATTTTCTTTTATTTTTGAAAAAGGGGAGGATTACTGTGGGAACACAGTTGCAAACAGTTCTCACAACGCTGCAAATTCCTCGCCCCGGCGCGGGACGCGGGCGAGGCTTGGGCCCGCCGTGCCTCGCCATTCTGCTTGTACTTCTCGAACTCTTAACATGTGAATAAATATAATATTTGGAGTCAGATTTTTATTTAATGAGGGTCACCACTTAGGATAACCTTGATATAAGGTATGTAGCGAGGCCCAACTCACTCACCCAGAACAACTTGTTGGGACAAAATCGACTAATAATATGAGAAACATTTTCTGCGAAACGAAACTCTTTAAAAATTTTGTCTACACAACGTACAACCATTTAGTAATAAAAAATAAAACACATGTGAGTTGACCGCGCCTGCGTTGCCTCCGCGGTGGCAGAACATGCATGCGATACAGGTGCGTCTCATTTTTTGCGCTTCGACAAGGCGAAACTGTTGGCATGGGAAAAAAGTTTTGTGCCACGCAAGATCCGCGAGGCAATTGAAATTGGACGACGCCCTAATTTTAATAGAGACAAGGGCTGGGTTTTGCCGCCAGCGTGGAAGCCTGTTATTCCTGGACCACAATTGTGTAACGATGAACGTGTGGACATAGTTAGTTCAGTGTGCCTGCCGTCGGTCGACTTGGACAATTTGTTGGAGCAGTCAACTTTAACACAGGACTGCGCCGCCCCGCCCCCGCTCCCGCCCGCCTCCGCCCGCGAGCTTCGCGCGCGTCGGAGGGCAGTGTTGCGCGGTCGGTTGCCTTGATAACACTCAACCTGATGAAGGACTCCAATTGTAGTCCGAAACATGTCGCAAATAGTGACTTTCCAAGTGAGTTCCAACCGTTGTTCTCATATTAAGTGCACATGTGAGTTGATTTAACATTTCATTAAATAAATATATTAAGGGTACAGTTAATTCGTCTACCCGATTTTTAGTCCTACCCGAAATATAATTATGAGTTTCAAATAGCACAGTATTAATGATTTGTTATAATATTACGCAAATCGACGGAAATCAATATTGTTATCTTTAGAAATATCTGGATAATGACATTACGGTATTTTAACCCTACGGACAAAAAAAATTTGGAAAATGAATGTACGGCATTATAATCATTGGGATTTTAAACCAGCTGGATAATAAAATTGTGAACATACAAAAATCTGTCAATAAAAATATAGAAAATGAAATTTCGGACAAATGAAAAAAATGTAAAACAAAAAAGCTTCCTAAAAAAGGTGATGAAGTTAGGTAGCCCACGTCGTCAGGGTCCCCGCTCAGCGCACACAGTGGACGTGCGTTAAAACAACCTTCTATTTGTGCTGATAGGGTTCTGAATTCTTCGAACGTGAGACGTTGATCGCCTAACACTCTGCGAAGATGATATTTGAGACTTTTCACGGCGGCTTCCCATAATCCGCCTGCGCTGGGCCAAGAGGGTGCGTTAAAGTGCCAGCTGATATTCATGTCACTTATGGCGTTGAAAAATGATTCATCTAGCGTGGCCTTGATCTCTTCGTACTCTCTCTTGATTGCCTTATTGGCACAAACGAAATTAGTCCCATTGTCACTGAAGATATGACGGGGTGCTCCACGCCGGGCAGCCATCCTCCGGAGAGCTGCTAGAAAGGCTTCCGAGCTTAGATCTGAAACTAGCTCCAAGTGAACTGCCTTTGTTGCCATGCAGACAAAAACAGCTATGTAACCCTTTGTCGTCTTGATGCCGCGACCCTTGTTAGCTTTTACAGTGACGTAGCCGGTATAGTCGACTCCTGTATTGTAGAACGCTCTTGATGGATTTGATCTTGATTCAGGTAGGTCATCCATTATTTGTGTTAACTTCAGTGGTTTCTGCTCGAGGCACGTTATGCAACGTCGTAGGCGTTTTTTCGTAGCTCTGTTTCCTCCCACAATCCAGTATGATTCTCGTAACCTGGAGTGAGTGAGTTTTACGCTCTGGTGTAGTGTAGCTTCATGGGCCTGGTCAATAAGCAGATCTGTGATGCGACCGTTGTGAGGGATGATGAGCGGATGTTTCATTTCCCAGCTGATGTGCGCGTTATGAAGTCGGCCGCGAACTCGTAACATTCCATGTTGATCTAGGAAAGGCCTTAACATCAATAGGCTACTTTTCGAGTTTACTGATTGGATTGATTTTAAATCTCTGATTTCATTTGAGAATTTTCTTTCTTGGATGTATTTGATAATTTTATTTTTAGCTTTACTTAACTCTTCAGCCGTTAAGTAATTTGAGCGGCCTCGCGAGGTGAATCGTAGTATCCACGCGAGTATTCGCTTGCAGCGTGTCATGTTGCTATACTTGCTTGTTATTTCATTGATAACGTCGTTTGTTTGATTAGACGTTGCCATGTGACATTGTTTTGATGTTTTAATTTCTTGATTAGTAGTGAAAGTTGGTTCCTCTTGATTTTGACTGTATGGTGGTAGCCATATGGGACCATTCCACCACAGTGGATGTTTTAATAAATGCTGGGCCGTGATTCCGCGACTCGCGCAGTCTGCTGGGTTTTCTTCAAAATCAAAACATTTATTCTGCAAATAGGCCTCAAGGGCACTTTTTCAAGTCAAAATCTATCTAGGTACATCAAATAAAAATAATACAATAATCAAAGTATCATTAATTAAATGTAGTGTTTACATGTCAAAAATAAGACTAAGAAACTAATAACAATCGAGATTTGTTAGAGATGTATAAGGTCTCTAAGCGTCAAGATAAAAGGTAATAAAGTAGGTACACTAATCATAATAAAATATTTTGAGCTATATCTATAACACGTCAACATGAAAATAATAAAATCTAATAAATAAATATCCTCAGAGATGTACAAGGTCTCTGAGCGTCAGTCTAAAAATAAAATCAAATGAGAACAGAGCGAAGTCTCTCATCATGTCAATTCCACTGAACACCAGTACGAAGTTACTAGTCCTTGCAAACATGAACAGACCGGACCCCACAAACAGCACCCGTTCACGAGTATGACGCATATCCATAGATAACCTCCACTAGATTGAGCCTATGAACGATTTAGTTCGGATCAAAAGTCACCACAGTTGGCGGTAAGTGCGGGCTGCGGGGAGGTTGGTAATAGCGCTGCGATTGGCAGTTTCAAAAAGCGCGCGAATACGCTGCAAAATGGCGCGCCGGCATAGTGATGGGACACGTTGTTTATTAGCGGTTTTTTTCGAGCACTGCAATTTATTTTAGGTAAATTATTTTAGATGATGTGTATGTTTGTTGAATTGGTATTACGAGTAGAATAATATTTTCTAGACATGTTTACAACCTTTTGTATAAAAATGCGTAGTATATTAAGATTGCAGCAGCTATTTCATTTTGATTTCTGTATATATGTATATATTGTTTATTATACATAGCGTAATATACAACTAGAGCACTGGTGAGTATTAACAAAATAACTGTAAAAGGAATAAATTCGTGGGTTTATATTTATAAATAAAAAAAGAAACTGACTGACTGATTGACTGACTGATATATCAGCCCAAACCGCTGATTCTAGAGATTCCAAATTTGGCACGTAGGTTACTTATAAGGTCAAGGGGTGCACTAAGAAAGGATTTTTCAAAATTCACCCCCTAAAGGGGTGAAACGGGGATACGAAAGTTTGTATATAGACTGTTTAAATAAATATTAATATCGTATTTCAGCGTTTTTTTTCAGCTCCCCTAAAAGGGTGCGGTTCCAAGTTTGTACGGGGAGCAAATCTTTTTTGAAGTGAGAGATTTAAAACTTCGTAAATAGACTCTCTGTTTAAATACAACAAAACGTATTTCACCGTTTTTCGAAATTAAAGGGGTGAAAAGGGGGTTCCAAGTTTGTGCGGGGAGCAAATCTTTACTTTTCTTAAAGATCGATTTGGTTGTCGTCTTCTTTCTTCTTCGGGGTGCCAATTACGAAAATGACAAGCATTTGCAAATCCAAGACGGCGGACATTTATTTTTCTTAAAAATCAATATGGGTGTCATCTTTGAGTATCTGGTATCTGGATACAAGGAGCTATCCAGATACCCCAAAAACCACTATTTCATCTATTCAAGAAGTAGCGCACATCTATTCAGGAAGTAAGAATCATTGATTAAAAAAGCAAGAGTCATCTACTTAAGAAGTACGAGTCGCCTACTAAAGAAGACACATCTATTCAAAGCGAGCTTACATTTATTCGACCACGATAACTGATGTATTCAAGAAGTCACGTTAGGTCTTGTGTTTATTCGCAGTATTCATGATTGTTTAACGAGCTTTTATCTATTGAAGTAGGTAATGTACAATCTGTTCATGGAGTTAATATATTCAAGATTTTATGATGATGTATAATATGATCGTTGTATATAGTTTCCTTTAAGTTCAATTATCTTCGCCAGGAATCCGATGCATTTCAGTCTAGTTTCTAGATCATTATAAAAAATCTCCAATTTGACCGGCGATGATATCTTCGCTAAAGTAAGACTAATGTCGTTAATATAGGTTGCTATAGGGGAAAAAAAAACTTTACGAATTAATAATTGTTTATTTACATAAAAATATTGTATGCATGTATAAATTCCAACTATAAAATAAATAAATAAAATAAATAACAATAGCCTTTATTTCTACCATTACATTTAGTTCAGTTACCTAATATTGTACTTAATCAGTTTTTCACTTTAATCAGGTAATAGTAGTCGCCTCCGTGGCGTAGGCCTCCCCCAAGCTCTTCCACAGTGCTCTGTCACGAGCCTTACGCATCCAATCGACACCCATTATTTCAGTGAAGACATCCCTCGGGTGTCCTCTACCTCTGTTCCCTTCGTACGGGTACCATTCCACCTAACGCTTCGTCCACCTGTTCCCCATTCGGCATATGTGGCCTGCCCATTGCCATTTTAGTGTTCTCATTTTGGTTTTAACATCTACAACCTTCGTTGTTTTTCTTATTTTATCGTTGTTTACCCTGTCTGCTAACTATAACCCGAGCATACTCCTTTCCATCTTGCGTTGGCAAACAGCGATTCTTTCTTCATCTTTCTTCCTTAAAGACCATGTTTGGCAACCATATGTTAGGCATGGAAGTATAGTCATGTCGTGTAGTTTTTTCTTTATATTAATATGGACAAATCCGTTTTTCATGATCTCCTTTAACCCCCAGTACTTTTTCCATGATGTAGATATTCTTCTTTGAATTTCCTTTTCAGTGTTGTCTTCAAATGACACTGTTTGGCCAAGATATATATGTATACTCTTCGACGTATTCTATTTTTTCGCTCTCTACAACAATATCCACAGGCTCGCCGTTGGTCAGGATCTTTGCCTTGGATTTGTTCATTGACAGCCCCACTCTCTTGCTCGCTGTTGCTAATTCATTTACCATGCTTTCGAGGTTGGCTGCACTGTCCGCAAACACGACTATGTCGTCCGCGAAACGCAGATGGCTTAGTATTTCTCCGTCAATTTTTATGCCTTTCGCTTTCCACTCTAAACATCTGAAAACAGATTCCAACACCGCTGAAAATATTTTTGGGCTAAGCGGGTCCCCCTGTCTTACTCCTTTTTGTATAGGGAATGCTGGACCTTCACGCTCTAGACGCACTTTCGCATAGCATTTTGTATATATATTGGATATAATGTTTATATATTTTTTATTTACTCCTTGTTGCGCTAATGATAGCCATATTGCTTCAAAATGCAGTGAGTCGAATGCCTTCGTGTAGTCTATAAAATACATATACAACGTCTTTCTAAATTCTTTTGCCTTTTCTATGAGTTGGGTAATAGCTTGTATATGGTTTACAGTTGAAATTTTTTTGCGGAATCCTGCTTGTTCGCGCGGTTGGCATTCGTCTAACGTATTTGTTATCCTGTTCAGTATTATTTTCGAGACCACCTTATATATGTTTGTCATAAGGCTAATTGGTCTGTAGTTTCCCAGCTCGCTCTTTGGGCCTTTCTTGTGTAGTAATATTATTGTAGATTTAGACCATTGCTCTGGTGTTTTTTCTGATTTTAAAATATTATTAAAAAGTATTTGGAGTGGTCTGAGTAGTGAAGGCGAAAGGGATTTCAACATTTCGTTTGTGATGTTGTCGTTTCCTGGAGACTTCCCATTTTTTTGGGTTTTTATAGCGTATTCTATTTCTGACGTGAGAATTTCTGGAGGTTCCATATCCGAGTGTTGTGTATTTTGGGGTTCCCTTGTACTTGAAGGTAAAGTTTCATCGGAGTACAATTCCTTATAAAATAGAGTTGCCTCATTTATTATGTTCCGGCGTCTGGTTTCCATAAAGCCTTGCTTGGTTTTCACCTTTTCTGTCCATTCCGACTTCTCACACAGTTCCTTATAGGCTTTCCGGAGGGCTCCAGTTTTGCTAATGAATTTTTCAAAAGTTTTTTGTCTTATTTCTTTTTTCTGCTTGGTTATGTTTCTATTAATTTGTTTACTAATATTAGTTATTTTGGACTTTATTTCTTTTGTTCTCTTTTCTTTGGTTTAAAAGTTCTATTGTTTCTTGATTCAAATATTTGTGTTTCTCTTTCTTTAATTTCGGTAACTCATTTATAATGTTTTGTAGTTCAGTTTCTAATTTATTGTATTGTTCTTGTACTTGTGTTGATGATGTGATGGAATTCATAAATTTGGTTTTCCAATATTTAGCACTTTCCTCAGACATACTTGGCAGGTCGCTGCTGTAATTGTTGGGTTTGAATTTTCTTCTATTTGTTTTTGTGTCTAAAGACAGTTTGCACCTGATCATTCTATGGTCCGTATTGAAATTGAGAGTTTTTATTATGTTGAAGTCTTGGACATTTTTTGGCTGGCTTGTTAGGATATAATCAATTTCGTTAAAGTGCTTACCATTTGGAGACTGCCATGTCCACTTTTGGTGTGGCTTGCATTTAAACATACTGTTTACAAAGAATAGGTTATTCTCAAGAGCAAATTCAATTAGCTTGTGGCCGTTTGGAGTTCTCTTTCCAAAGGCATATTTGCCTATATGTTTATCTTCACCGGCCTGTGCTTTTCCTATCCTGCCGTTAAAATCACCAAGTATCATGATATTTTTTGACTTAGTAGAGTCAAGAGCATTTTGAACTGTTTCGTAGAATATTTGTGTGTCTTCACTCGTAGCTGCTTCTGTAGGAGCATAGCATTGGACAAATAAACAAGTAGAACTTGCAGATGTCTGTAGTTCTAGTGCTGCCACACGGTTCGAAAAGCTTTTTAAGCTAATTATTCTAGTTCTTAGGTGTTTCTTTATTAAAAAGCCAACTCCATTTCTGCCTTTTTCACTAGCTGTGTGATATAAAATAAAATCATTATACTCGGCAATTGTTTCTTTTTCTCTTCTTATTTCGCATAATCCTAGTATGTCCCATTTTATTGATTCTACTGCGTGTCTCAGTTCTTCTATTCTGCTGTCTGCTAACAAGGTTCTCACATGTATACTGGTTTTATAGAGGTTTTGTGTTTTTTTCTTAGTTGGAGGGTGGTGGTCTCTTTCCCCCACGGTGACCAGCCGGCTTGGGGTGCTTGTATGTTTGTTTGTTGTGTCTAATTCGTGTGCTTTGATCTTCCAGTTCCGTTGTTTTTTCTGATTATTGAGGGAGGTTGTTAGTTGCTAAATGTTTGAGTTGGTCGGGAGACCAGAGGAAGAAGTAGAGTTGGTTCTTGCTCGCATCATGTCAAAAACGTTTGCCCGGATATCATTTGAAGTTTGATGTTTCCTCGGTTGGTTTGAATCTTGAGGCGATGCGGAGGGCATTCTCTTCCTATTATCCTTGTCTTCTTTGACAACGAGTTTATCGTAGTTTATATAGGCGATATTCCCCTTTTCCCTCTCCTCTTGGACCCTAGATTGTAGTTCTTTCCTCTTATTAACAATTTCTTTCGGATAGTCTTCACTTGCATGGATATCTTTAAATTCTTTTTTCGCTTTCATTATTTCACGTTTTTTCGTTTCCCTGACAAAGGAAACTAGTACCGGTCTTGCCTTTCCTTCTTGGTTCTTCCTCCCTAGTCGGTGTATTTTATTTATATCGTTTTCTGATATTTGCATGTTCAGATCACTTTGTATTTTTTGTCGGACTACATTATACAGTTCTTCAGTTGAATTTTCCTCTTCTTTTAAACCGAAAAGTATTATATTGTTTTCTTTGCTTTTCCTTTCCAAATTAATTACTTTTTCTTCCAGTCGTTCGATCTTTTCTTTTAATTTTATGTTTTCCTCTATCAGCGGTGACAGTTTTGTATCCATTTCCATAGATAATGTTGTCGTAACGGAGTTATGAATGTTTGTTGATTGTTTATTCATTTCGATTTTAATGTTGTCGAAAAGTACTTGCAGTGAGCTATTCATTTTTACGTGTAATGGAACGTGACAGATCCTTTTCTACTATTTACCAGTTGCAACACTGACAGTGACACTGACGTTTCCTGTGACGTCTGTAGGTGATCTTGAAAAACAATTTCTTATATATGACAGGAGATTCTAACCTCGAATATCCGTTATGGTATATTTCCGCAGCAATTCTTCGTTAGTTTTGGTGCCTTTTTGCTGGATTTTTCGTGGTTTCGTTAGATCACTGTCCTAAGCTTCGGAATGAATGACTTTCAACCTGATGTGGCGTTAATTATATTTTATTTCTAAATATTTCGAGGAGCAATCGTAATACATGTATTCGCTATCTGACAACCGGAACCGGAAAAAAAAATCCAACTATATAGATTTTGAATTATTTATCTAATATGGGACATGACGTCAATAAAACAATTATTCCAATAGGTACATAAGTATTTATTCGATTCCATATATTGAAATAAAATGTACTTAATCATATTTATTTTTACAACATCGTATAGCCGTTACATACATCTGTTGATAAAGGTCTCACTATTTTATCAATAAGATCCTTCGTTGAGTGGTAAACTTCGTCCAATAAAATGTTTTTTACCGCATATTGCACACACAGTTCAGCATTACACTTACACATTTGTTCAGCACTTTCTATTTTATCAGCATCGAAAATTTCTATTTTTATGAGTTTGATGGCTGTACCGCGGTGTGGTTTCTTGATACAAGTATAAATAGTGTTTTCAACTCTCCTGCCGCGCCCTAATCCAAGCCTTGTTTCTTTCGGCGATTTTCTTATCGATGTACTCGTAGTGCAGGGCACAAAGTTAAATAGCTGATCTCCGGAGTCCTGAAAGCAAATTAAAAGTAATTAGATACACATTTGCATTTATCGATATATTAATAGACTAGTTTTACCACTAAATACTAAAAAACCATTATTTTTGATTATTCTTATTGAAAATTGGCATGATATTAAACTAACATGAATTTACAAATGGTCATCAGTGCAAGTCGAATAATCCAGGAATAATAACCGCATGTCAAATTGAATGAAATAATGATTTTAAACCTTCGAAATGATACATGCTGTCCATCCTATTCATTTACACGTTCTCAAAAAAAACATATTTACCTTAAATACGCATCAATTAAATGAATATAATGTAAGCATAACGTATATTTATAATGGCTATACTTATATTTAGAACACATTTTGTAATAATTATTAAGTCAACCAGTATTTAAAAGTAATTGTAATGATCGGTCACGTGACTAAAACCCGTGGCCGCCCCCTTCCACCTCCAGTAATGGCGACGACTCACGGCGACGCCAGCAGGCATTCACGATTGAGCTTCGGTGACGAACGGACGAAGTAGTTGAACTGTTACTGAAGGTGGAAGTGATAAGTGTGATTGTTTGTTATTCCAGCTGAATTTAATACAGGCCAGTGTCATTTCATATCAAGTAAGAATGATTTAGCGTGTAGCAGTAAATACTATATATCGTATTGGTTATAATGTTAAATTATGAGGTGCATTCATTGTGTTAATAAACACCTTTTAAAACCAACTATCGTTGTTTAGTTTAATACCCCAATCCCCTTTTAGCTCAGAAGTGGAATTGGCGAGTATTTCTAAACAAATCTCTTGCTAATCCCGCCTACAAATGCCCATTAATCGGCCCCTACACGATGAATACAACTCTTAAAATGAAAAATTTAATCAACTTGCTTCAGCGCTGTAGGTGTCTGACACCTCAGCATAATGCTGAGCCAGTGTCCGTTTCACTGCCGCGGGGACACACATGTTGTGGTTTGTTTTCTTCTGTTGCTGTTTTTTTTTTTTTGTAATGTGTGTCTTCTGTGTCTGTGAATAAATGTTTCTTTCTTTTTTTTCTTTCTTTCTTACTTGACGAAGGCACTACCGTGCCCCGGATAATGTAGTCATTGCATTGTGTTAATTTGCCATATTTGAGTCAGACTACATTTAATCATTTCAGTAGTACATACACTAGGGTACAAATAATCCACGGGAATACTTTACTATTTCTGTGCATACCCACATATGCGCGTAAACTATTTGCTACCGCAGTTATATTTTAAATAGTATTTTAACTAACGTTTTACTGCTACCCGAAATAATATTCCATTATAAGCACTTCAGTAGTATGATAATATATACTACTGAAGTGCTACTATGGCTCTCGTTTTTCTTTTGTCTAGTTAGAAGCTATGACGCTAATGGTTATAAAACGATTGCGATTTTAAACTACCGACAACAAGAGTCAATTTTACTAGCACTTGCCTACTACCTCATGAATACGGGTGCTTTGCGTGATATATAAGTGATATTATTTTGTATGTTAACCTGGGTAAGTACTAAATGATTCGATTCGGGATCACAAGTAGTATATTATATTTGGATATGCTAAATACAAGACGACAACATTTGTTATTTCCTTATGTCTGCTTTAATAAGTATAGTAAGATACTTAACATAGTTTCGTTGAATAGTTGCGAGATGTGTTTTGGTAACGATTCATGATCGATTATTATAACATTTACCTCAATGTGCTTCATGCTTATCCACACGTACTGCAATTAATGATACCGCGCCTTTTGCTAAATGTTTTCAACAAGAGCTTATTAAGTTAATGCCGGACTACGATGCAAGATCTAGGGGAAAATACTATAGTTTCCTTCAGTGCGTACCTCACGTTCATTGTTATTGCTGAACGTTATAATTACTTTAGTTAAGATTATGATTACGTGTGTAATCAAATGTTTGGGTGTAAGTTTCAGCAATGGCTGGTAGCCATCATGGAGATGCCACCAATGCTGAGCGCAGAGAGGAGCGCACCATCGGGCGAGCTGACGACGCGGAGACAGACCGCAACGAATGCGAGATTCGTGAACGTCCACCGCGGAAGTCGCCCGGCGTGCAAAGCGAGGGAGCGGAAGGGAGCCTGAGAGGTAGGCAAAGCCGCAAACGCTTATTGCATGACCGTTATGATGAGTATGATAGCGAATCGCCTTGTGAGAGGGCGTCGCGTTCACGCAAACTAGCTAGATACGATGACGTTTCTCGACGACGGCGCTCACGTAGTATATCTGTTAGAGATTACCGTAGAGCTAGTCCGTCGAAGAGAGCCGCGCAATCGTAGCAGATCCCGCGATGTGGGCACGCGATCGAGGAGAAGGCTGCGTGAGAATGGCAGCCAACATCGTAGGTCGCGGAGTTCATCTTATGAACTTGCTAGGAGCTATGGTAGATTATTACGACATCGCGCAAGCATAGAACGTTACGGACGCGTGGAGAGAAAGAGACGTTATGTGTATAGTAGTAGCTCAGATGATAACCAACATGTAACTTCGGAACGCAAAAGGGTGTACTCTCGCTCTCCAAGCGTCGAGTACGTACGAGCTAGAGGTTCTACTAGGTTAAGCCGTAGAGATAGACTTGATAATACGGTATGTGATAGAATACCTAATACTAATGATAATATCATAAGTAAATTCCTGGATGTTTTGAAAAAAGTGAAAGGTCAATCAACTTCTAAACTGTCAGTAAATAATGTCCTCCCTGAGTTCGACCCAATGTCGAAAGATCAAACCATTCTAACATGGCTTACCAAAGTAGAGGAATGTGCTGGGATTTACGGGTGGAACGAAAGGGAGATCATACACTTCGCCCTCCCCAAACTAACAGGTGTTGCAAAGTCTTGGTACCAGAGTCTCAGCACTGTCTTCTATTCGTGGCCGGAGTGGAAAAAGAAGCTTGTAGAATCATTCCCTTGTCGTGACGATTATGCAGAACTTTTGATAACCATGCTAGCCAAGAAAGCTCGTTACGGAGACTCTTTTGAACAATACTATTATGCTAAAATAAACTTACTCAACAGATGTGCTATAAAAGGTCGTAAAGCTGTCGACTGTCTTTTAAACGGGATAGAAGATCGTGCCGTAAGAGTAGGCGCCCAGGCCGCCCGCTTCCGTGAGCCTGAGGAAGTCCTCAAGTATCTCAAAACTGTTAAGATAGGAGTGGCTAGGGAAGTAGGCGAGAAGCATGACAAGCAGAGGCAGGATAAGAGGTCAGTAGGAAACCCCACTAATAAACGATCAGAAACACCTAGGAAAATCGTTTGCCATAACTGTAACGAGGACGGGCACAAAAATTTCCAATGCAAGAAAACAGTAGTTAACTGCTCTACCTGTGGTAAATTAGGCCATCTTTCTACTTTTTGTCGGTTCACTCGTGATAATACGAATAATAAGAACCAGACAGCATCAGACACCAAAGAAGAGAAGCAAGTTGCTGAACTAAATTTAACTAATGAAACAAATTCTAAATACATATTTGAAATAACGGTTAATGGTAGGAAACTTTTGTGCCATGTCGATTTAGGTAGCCAGTGCACCCTCATAAGAGAGCGAGAGGCTAAGGAATTGAGCCTTTCGTTTGACACCGATAATTTGCCTTTAATGCGGGGCATCGGCGGCCATCACGTGAAGCCATTAGGTAGAACTACGGCCAGCGTAACGGTTCAGGGCATAAAAGAGAACGTTGAAATTCTAATAGTAGAAGATCATGTTTTGAAATATCCCGTTCTATATTGGGTCATCCATTTACCGAGCTGCCAAAAATCGTTATTACGAAAACCCCTAATCAGTTAGTTTTCGAAAAGATTGATTCCAGCAAACAGTTTTTGGGTATTCAGGAAGACGTAACTGTAGCACCGCGTGAAATTGTTACCATCCCCGTTAAAACCGATAATGGATTTGAAGGGAGTGCATATGTGAATGGATCAGTTAGAGGTGTTGATAATAAGGAGTATTATTTGTTTCCGGGGGAGTACACGTTTAAAGAAGGGCTAGGTCGGTTATTAGTATTGAATATAAGTGACCAAAATATATCCTTTCGTAAAGACGTACTATTGACGAGGGCCATCTCCGTAGTACATGCTAATGAGACCTTTGCTGTTTCATTTGATGATACCCATTTGGATAACACTATTCAATGTGGACCTAACATTACTAACGAGCAACAGTTACAGTTACGCAACCTGTTGTCGAAGTATAATGACTGTTTTTCGTCTGGCCTGACCGATTTAGGACTGACCACTGCCGGTGAGATGGTTATTGAAGTAGAAAGTTCCGAGCCAGTTGTTTACAGACCGTATCGCATGTCTTTAGCGGAAAGAACCCTTGTTCGTGACATGGTTGGAGAAATGACGGGTATCGTTCGGGAATCCTCCTCCCCATATGCCAGTCCAATTGTTTTAGTCAAGAAAAAAACCGGTGAGAAAAGGTTGTGTGTAGATTATCGCGCACTAAATCGGCGTACAAAAAAAGATCACTACCCTCTCCCCCGCGTGGAATATCAATTGGACCAGTTGGCCGGTAACAAATTATTTATTTCCTTTGATCTAGCCTCGGAGTATTATCAAATCCCCATCTCCCCGACCTCGCAGGACAAGACTGCTTTCATAACGCCTGACGGGCAATACGAATATACCCGGATGCCCTTTGGTCTAGTGAATGCTCCGTCAGTTTTTCAAAGGACCATGTAGTATGCAGGTGTTGTAGGAGGGAGGAGGGGAGACTTAGAGAGACACTGAGAGTACTTGAACACAGTTTATCTCAACCTCTGGTATACAACTACTACTATGACATACTTTCTAGTGTTTATATATTAATTGGTTACGTGTTTAGAAGAGGAAATCCCTTATCGGGTGGGACGGCATCTATCTGGTTTTAATCGTTATAATCGCTTAATATACACTTACGCGAGGTACGTGTGTATTAGAGCGTTTGCCTATCACACCTCCCCTGAAAAGGTAAGGGCTTCCCTCCCCTGAAAAGAAACTATTCGTGATACAATTTAGTTCTGTTCTTATGTACTAAGTAGTTTTTTCCATTCTTAATTATTTTTAAGTTTGGACCTATAATGGCCTTTATTCTATATGGACCTAAA
The DNA here is from genome assembly GCA_963556455.1 of Epiblema foenella. Classification (NCBI taxonomy): domain Eukaryota; kingdom Metazoa; phylum Arthropoda; class Insecta; order Lepidoptera; family Tortricidae; genus Epiblema; species Epiblema foenella. Next base: position 3,132,871 of record OY747097.1, on the reverse strand, counting down.
TATAATTCATTAGTCTTATTATAATTTTCATTCTTAATTAATACAAGATCTCCCACTTTGTAATTCATAATGTTAGACTTACAATCATAATTTAGTTTCCTTTTAATCTTACTTTGTATTAGGTTATTTCTGGCATCCGCATGTGCTTTCTGTAGTCGAAATTTTAATTCTAATGGGTAGTTATCGTAATTATATAATGGTTCTATTCTATTACTAAGATTATTTGGAAGATTGCAGGGTTTTCCGAACACAAGTTCGTATGGTGAATATTTTGTACTTGTATTTACTGAAGTATTGTAAGCAAAACACCAATATTGAATCCAAGAGCTCCAGTTTGCGGTAAAATTTCTAGTTTGAATCCTTAGATAACTGCCAAGATGCTTATACCAATTCTCTAATGATCCTATAATCTCGTGATGATATGGCGTTGAGTTAATTTTTCCAATGTACAATACCAACTTCATTTAGAGTAGCATTTATAAATTCTGTACCGCAATCTGTCGCTATGGCTTGGGGAATACCATATGTTAAAACAAAATTTTCAACAAATACTCTGGCTACAGTTTGAGAGTCCTTGTTTTCTAGCGGATACGCCTGCACGTATTTCGTTAATTCACATTGTAACGTTAAAATGTACTTATACCCTGCATTATCCAAGTCCAATGGTCTGACTAAGTCTAAAAATACTTTCTCAAAAGATGTTGTGGCTGTGGTAGTTATAACCATATTATCTCGCGTTTGTCTACTATTAAACTTCTGTTTTTGACAATCTTTACATCGCCTCACGTAATCGTCTACATCTCTACGCATGTTTCGCCAATAGTACTTCTTTTGGATACTGTTAATCATTCTTGTACTACCTGCATGTCCACTAGTTGGCAACAAATGGTAGTCATTAAGTATAATTCGAATCATTTCCCGATCGGTAATTTTCGTTTTCCCTTGTACAATACATAATCTAGGTAATTCGTCTTGTCCCGCGCGAAAGACATTTTGCTAGCATTTTAATATATTTTTGATTGAGCTCATTTTTAATAATAACAACCTCCACTATATTTAGTTTCTTGCATAACAAAATCAAGTCTCGTAACGATACGTCTAAGCGTGCCTTCGTTAATAGAGTATCCTGATTCATATAAATCGTGGAGTTCACGTAAGCAACATTAGCAGTGGATCCCTTTGGATCTTTCAATCCTGTCTTCTCCCTGAACTCTCTACTCGAGCAAATAATTAATTCTGTATCTCCTTGGGTCCCTTTTATGATATCTACTACTTTAGGCTGGCCAGGCCCTAAAGACGTAGTACCCCGGTCTCGTGTCTTCACTATACCCTTTGATGAACGAATCATTGAACGAGTAACTACTCCAACATATCCCGAGTTCAATGATCTACTTCTCCGACGTAATGACAATTCTCGATAAGGCATCTGCCTTAACATTCTCTAAACCTTTAATGTACTCAATTCCGAAATCATACTCCTCCACAATCAAATAAATTAGAAACCGGTAGCTTATCACCCGGCATATGAAATATATCTGCGTATTTCGCGTAAATTCCCTCGTCGTCAAGATAGGATCGGAGTTTCAATAACTCAAAAAGTTTTTGAACTCTAACTACGGACTGCCCCTCCTGTGAGTCCAATGCACAAACAAAGTAATCCGATAACCTGCTAAACTTCGTACAATAATTTCCCAACTCCACTTCGTTCTCCCATGTATTCAATACCCGTACTGGAATTACCCCATCCTTCGGAGATGCAACTGTGCGAGGGCCCAACCTCGCAAGCGGAGCACAGCGCGCACCACGCGACGCGTGCAGGCGGCGCGCGAGGGCGCGGGCGGCGCGCGGGGAGCGGGAGCCACGGCGAGCCCTACTCCATGCCCCACGCACACATCGAAGCCGGCCGCTATATAAGGACGCGCGCGCGCGGCAGCGGAGTCAGTCTTTGTCTCGGCTCCGTGGCGGACACAAGGGCTGACCAGCCTAGAGCGCGGTGCGGGCTACCGGATTCGCGCCTAGGTACCTATAGGCAAAGCCTCAGAGGCCGCGTGTGTTATCTCCCCCGGGAGCCGCGTGGCTTGCCTCTGAGGTTCCATCCTTCCTCCCTCTTCCCGATCCCCCTGTAGTTGCGGCGCGGGCGAAACCGGGTACGTGCTGCCAGGCTCACACCTGGTAGCTGCGGCGCGGGCCAAACCGGGTACGTTCTGTCAGGCTCACACCTGACAGTTGCGGCGCGGGCCAACCGGGTACGTTCTACAGGGTCCCTCGCTCTCCGGAGAGCGATCCGCCATCCAAACCTCCTGTAGCTATCCATCGTGTCCGTAACGTCCTACGGGACCCGCGTTATTCGTAGCTTAAGTTTACCGTCAAACATTAGATAAGGCTTTCATTATCAATAAAGGGCATAAAAGACCCATATTTGTATATTAAGTAAATCTGCGTTTTTCTATTTAACCTAGCGTGATTCCTTCAAACCCTGAGCTAGCTAGGAAACCTTCACTACGCCCTTCAGGCGGAAGGATATGTGTGGCTCGCCCTCAGCGACAACCATCACATTTGGCGCCCAACTGAAAAACTCACGTTTTACTAGCTCAGAAGGACTAGACTAGATAGCTTCATATTTATAAATAACCGACACACAGGTATATTAGCATTTGCGACGCATCCGCCCACCCGATAGAAGGGGAGAGTTCTGACACCACATTTCGCCATTTACGTGTATAATTATAACCGTTTTACCCCACTTAGTCCGCCGTTCACCCGCCCGCCAGTACGAGCAACATCACCAAGGACAGGTTTGCTCCATAACCCGCCCGCCAGTCTTCATCAGCGCCTCAGTAAGTAAAAATACACTTTACACAGTCACACCGTAAGCCCAGAGCGTCGCTCCCGCCGGAAAACGAAGCCCGCCGCTTTACTAATGTCTACAACTTGGATATACCACCTGAAGAAACCAGAACTAGTGAAAGAGGCCGAGGAGAGAGGTTTGTCAACAGAAGGACTGACCGTGGAAGACATTAGGAAACTTCTTGTAGAAACCGTGAGAAACGCGGAGGAAAGCAGAGCCGAAGAATTTAAAACTCCGGAGAAGAAACAACCCATAGAAATGGGAAACAACGAGGACCAGCACAAGGTAAAAAGCCTTAGTAAAATCATAAAGGAATGGAACTTAACATTCACAACGGCGAACAACGCGGTCGAATTCGTAGAGAGACTCGAGGAACTAGTGTCAGCGAGCGGCATCGAGAAGGACGAGGTACTACCGACCCTACCGCAAATCTTACAAGGTAAAGCCTTGCTATGGTACCGGAATAACGCCAAGTCGTGGCAAACATGGGACCAATTCCTGGAGTTATTTAAATTATACTACTTTCCGAGTAATTATGAAGAGGACCTGATCGAGAGAATTGTAGCAAGGAAACAAAGGTACAGAGAACGCTTTACGGATTACTTAACCGATTTACAAACTTTAATGAGGAGATACGACAGGCTTTCCAATGGCGAACAGTTACACCGCATCCACGAAAATATGGTAAAGGAATACAAGTTATACATCAAAAAACAAGATTACAGCGACCTACCAGGACTCCTAAAACTTGCAGCAGAGTACGAGAACATATCCGCAACGACATACAGAGACCGTTACGCAGCATACCCAGACACAACCGGAAACCAGGTCAGGCCGCACCAGCAAAGACAATGGGCCCAAAACCAGGTAACACCCCAACTAGGAACAAGCGCAGACAGAGGCCAAACCCGTGAGCAACGCCCAGAGGGTGCCAGAATGGAAAACGGGAGGGGAACGAAAATACACCCCAAGTACGACCCGAAAACGTGCTGCTGGTCGTGCGGTAAACCGGGACACGACGCGAGGGAGTGCAGATCCAAGCGCCAAATTTTTTGTAGCGGCTGCGGAAGAATGGGCGTACTAAGCAAGGATTGCTGCAAGACGGGGATCCGTCAAAAGAGAGAATTCCTAGGCGAGGCGAACGATCAAACCCGTGAAGATAACCGAATTTACACAGAAGCGACAATAATGGGTACCACACACACTTGCTTGGTGGATACGGGATCCACAAACACCTACATTAATGAGCACGTATATAACACCTGCCAAGGACAGGGGGCGTTAGAAAGACACACTCAGAAAGGAATCGTACTAGCCGACGGTACGAAAACGCAAATCACTAAGAGTCTTTTGGCGAACATACAGATGAAAGGGGCAAGTATCAAGCACTGGGTACGGGTGCTACCATCAGCCGCGCATACAATCATCGGGATGGACGTGTTAAAACGAGTGGGAATGGCGATAACATGGGCAGGCGAGACACCGGAGACAATCGGGGCAGCCACAACGGAGCACCAACCACTCGAACCACAAGCGCCACCCACAGGACACCCAACAGCCGAAGCCAACGAGAGCGAAACACGCACCGTCAATGACTTGCACCTTACCAATCAAGCCCTAACAGAGGCTCAAAAGAAAAAACTCGCAGACACATTGCAGCACCAGTTTGAACTATGCGAAACCAGCCCCAAAGGCAATACGTGGACCGAACACAAAATCAAATTAAAACACAAAGAACCAATTAAACAAAGATATTTCCCGAGGAACCCGAAGCAACAAGAAATCATAGATACTCACGTGAAAGAAATGCTACAACAGGGGATCATTGAAAAGTCCAGTAGCCCGTACAGCTCGCCAATAGTACTAGTGAAGAAAGACAATGGTCAATACCGCTTCTGCATCGACTTCAGAAGAGTGAACGACGCATCAGAAAAGGATGCATACCCACTGCCACAGATAGATGACACACTAGAGAAGCTCAGGAACGCACAGTTTTTTTCAAAATTAGATTTGAAAAATGGCTACTGGAACGTGCCGCTGGAGGAAGCCAGTAGACCTGTCACGGCGTTCTCTGTGCCAGGCGGCCGGGGATTGTATCAGTTTAAAGTGATGCCGTTCGGGCTCCACTCAAGCGGAGCCACGTTCCAAAGGCTGCTAGACAGAGTGATAGGCCCAGAGCTAGAACCACACGCATACGTATACTTAGACGATATAATCGTGTGTAGCCCGACTTTCGAAGATCACATCGAACATCTGAAAGAGATATTCCGGAGGATACGCCAAGCGGGTCTTCAAATAAACAAGGCAAAGTGCGAATTCGCGAAACCAGAAGTCGAATATTTAGGCCATACGGTTACAAGAGACGGAACAAAAATGAATGAGGCCAAGATTAGGGCTATCACGAACTTAGAATCACCGAAAAACATAAAAGGTATCAGAACGTTCATAGGAATGACATCTTGGTACAGAAAGTTCATTCCCGGGTACGCGGAAATCACGGCACCCTTAGTAAAACTACTAAAAAAGGATGGGAAGTTCACCTGGGGACCAGAGCAGGAGAACGCAGTGTCCAAAATAAAACAAATACTGACGACGGACCCAATCCTAACAAGAGCAGACTTCTCACGTCCGTTTATGCTCCAAACAGACGCTAGCGACGTCGGTTTAGGCGCAGCCCTAACCCAGTTAGATGATGGAATACCTAAAGTCGTCATGTACGCCAGCAGGAAGCTTACCCCGCCAGAGACACGGTACACGGTGACGGAACGAGAATGTCTTGCCGTAGTATGGGGAATAAGGAAGATGAGGGCATTTCTAGAAGGATATAAGTTCACAGTTATCACAGACCACCAAGCCCTTAAATGGTTAAACACATTAAAAAACCCGTCAGGAAGGTTGGCTAGGTGGGCCCTCGAGTTACAGCAGTACCAATTTGACATAGTATACCGAAGCGGCAAGCAGAACAAAATAGCCGATGAGTTATCCCGCAATCCCGTTTGCGCCGTTACCGAACGCGACTGGTACGAAACTAAACGCGCGCAAGTAGAAAACGGAACAGAACCGTCACAAGAATACCGCATAGAAACCGGAAAGTTATATTGGAGGGCACCCCACCTCGCACACAATAAATATACAGACCCCGATTCAGAATGGAAAATATGCGTACCTAAAGCGGACACACAGCAGATAATATGCCAAAACCATGATTTACCAAGTGCCGGTCACTTAGGAATAGCGAAAACTATCAAACGAATATCACAAAGGTATTACTGGCCCAGAATGAAAACGGAAATAATAAAATACGTAAGGAAATGTAACGCCTGCCAAAAACATAAGGTCTCTCAACAAAAAAAGAACGGACTCATGCACATAAACAACGCCAGCAACCCCTGGGAAATAGTGACCAGTGATTTAATTGGGCCACTCCCAAGGTCATCAAAAGGGTACAAATGGATACTCGTGTTCCATGACAAATTTACCAAATGGTCGGAAATAACGCCATTACGGAACGCAACGGCCAGCACAATAGCAAAGGCATTCGAAGAGCGAATAGCGTTGCGCTACGGCTCACCGCAGGCGCTTTTATCCGACCGTGGACCACAGTATGTATCGAAACAATTCAGAGACGTACTACAAAAATACGGCACAGAGCACAGACTAACCCCGCCCTACAGTCCGAATTGCAACCCTACCGAACGTCAGAACCGGACTCTGGAAGTAATGATCGCAACATTCATCGACGAAAACCACAAACAATGGGACAAACATCTAGCAGAATTCAACTTCGCACTCAACACTTCAGTACAAGAGTCAACAAAGCATACTCCGGCCTTCCTATTATACGGGAGAGAGTTAAGGAATCCCAAAGATCAAAACACATTACCGACCCCACGAGTGAGAGATACCAGCACACTACAAGAAGTGTACGAGCAAGTAAGGCAACACCAGAACAAAGCATCCACACTACAGAAAGTATATTACGATAAACAAAGGCGACACTGGGAACCAAAAGTAGGTGACATAGTACTAAAAAGAAACCAAGTATTATCCAACGCGGATAAAAGCTTTTGCGCGAAATTGGCACCTAAATACATAGGACCATTTATAATACAGGGACGGACTTCACCAGTAATATATACATTAAAACATACGGAGGGAAACAATAAAAACATTACAGTGCACATTAAAGACCTAAAAGCATATAGGCAGTAAAAACACACAGAATTCCACAGTATAACCACCGCCATTAAAATGAACGCCCACCCGGAACAACACACCGTTAGTATACACGCAGAACCGACTCACCGAGAAAGATGATCGGCAGCGACCCGAACGAAAAGCAACCGTGACGCAAAGGACATAAGGGCCATGTTTCATAAAACTTACAATTGTCAGTGACAGGAGATAGGTGACAAGTTGACAATTCGACAAGTGAACGTTTCATAACAAATTTGTCTAGAACTATTTGTCACCGAAAAACTGACATATTTGTCAAATTATTACGACAAGTCGACATTTTTCCGCGGCCCCTGGTTAACAGTCGAGGGCGCGCAGGTAACCGCCGATACCTAAATAATGAATTTTAACACATTTAAACGACGAATACCTTACCTAAGTGGTAACCGAGCCCTAATCAACGTCGTTCGTATTTTTCAAGAGAAAGGGGGTTTTTCCCAAAGATAGGACTAGGCTTGAAGTATGTCGCGGGCGAGGGGCTAGCAACCTATCATTGCGATATCACGCTTGCGCCGTTTATAAACCTACAGCTGCTAAAAGCGGCACGGAAATTAAATTTCATGGGCTCTGCCTACCCCCTTTCGGATGTATGTTTACGTATGGTACTGAGTGCATTGATTATTCGCACCCATATAAACACCAGTATATTTTTTTTTTCTCGAGGGAGCCATTCCCGAAATGCTCGAAACAAATAAATAAATAAACCAAAACATTACATTAGACAGAGATATACCTCGGCCGCTATCAAAAAAAATGAGGGTACCTCTGAACCGATAAAATAAAAATTACCCTCAAGATGAAAATAAAGAGTAACAACTCCTATATAAGGCGCCAAGGAACGGCCAGGGACACAAAACGTCACAATGAACCCGTGCGAAAGGAAGCCGACGAGGCCACAACCTCCTATAACAACCCGAGCGGTCACGGCGCCCCAAGACCTCCCAACAAGAAGGTCCTGCATATGGGGCCCCATAATTCAGGGCACACCAAGGGAGCTTCACATCGCCAACAGGCCCTACGGAATCTGGCACGATGCAGAGCGGGCCAACCAGACGACCGAACCGACACCCACACCAGAGCGAGCTGAGGGGACGATCCAGTGGTCTGACCTGGACAGGGCCCCGGAGCTGAGCCAGGAGACGGTAGAGGAGGCATGGGCGCTCCTGGAATCCAGCGAGGAATACCTCGCATTTATCGCACATGAGCTGGGCGAAAACCATGACGCGGAGGAACCACAGCAGCGGGAACCGCAGCCACAACCTCAACCAGGAGCCCGCCGGAAGAAAAAGCGATCAGGGCGGAAGCGGAACGGCGGACAAAAGCGGGGGCTAGTGCGCCTACCCCGCACGAAGCAGAAGCCCCACTAGCACAGACGTCGCCAGGGCCCCTAATAATCCGCTAGCCCTCCGATTATTATTATTATTATTTTGTTGTTACTAAGAACAGTTTTTTTTATGTTTTATTTTTTTTTGTTTACAAGCAGTGTTTAGTTATAGGAAACAAACACCATCGCTATTTTCATTACGTTTAGTTATCTTTATTACGGTCGTTATTGTTTTAGTTTGAAATAAAATAACAATACAGTTGGTTAAGGGCGTTTTATTAGGTAATGTACCAGAAATTAAACCGTTACCGCATAGTTACCGCACCCGAAGCCACGCGTGGTAAATACCATTTTGAACCTTATTGCATCGAGTCAAGGCTCTTTAAGGTTAACTAAGAATTGTTTTTATCACACGGTAAAGGGTAAAAATATAAGAGAATAATATACTTACTAAAACTTTACTTCTCACTTCCGACAAGCACTAAGGATAGCCAGGTAGCCAGTATATATAATAATACCGAAGTATAATTCACAGAAACATAAAGGTTATCACGAATAAATGAAACCGCAGCAATAATAGTCTAAACAAGTAAAATAATAAAACAAAACATAGATATAGCCACTTTAGACTACACATAAAAGCAATCTATAGGAAAGAAAACATCTCCGCGCCGGCAAGGCATACAAAGTTGTTTTTATATTTTTTCACGGTGATTTTTCCCCTAGGTAAAAATCTCCTGAAGGGGAGAGGCAATGCGAGGGCCCAACCTCGCAAGCGGAGCACAGCGCGCACCACGCGACGCGTGCAGGCGGCGCGCGAGGGCGCGGGCGGCGCGCGGGGAGCGGGAGCCACGGCGAGCCCTACTCCATGCCCCACGCACACATCGAAGCCGGCCGCTATATAAGGACGCGCGCGCGCGGCAGCGGAGTCAGTCTTTGTCTCGGCTCCGTGGCGGACACAAGGGCTGACCAGCCTAGAGCGCGGTGCGGGCTACCGGATTCGCGCCTAGGTACCTATAGGCAAAGCCTCAGAGGCCGCGTGTGTTATCTCCCCCGGGAGCCGCGTGGCTTGCCTCTGAGGTTCCATCCTTCCTCCCTCTTCCCGATCCCCCTGTAGTTGCGGCGCGGGCGAAACCGGGTACGTGCTGCCAGGCTCACACCTGGTAGCTGCGGCGCGGGCCAAACCGGGTACGTTCTGTCAGGCTCACACCTGACAGTTGCGGCGCGGGCCAACCGGGTACGTTCTACAGGGTCCCTCGCTCTCCGGAGAGCGATCCGCCATCCAATCCTCCTGTAGCTATCCATCGTGTCCGTAACGTCCTACGGGACCCGCGTTATTCGTAGCTTAAGTTTACCGTCAAACATTAGATAAGGCTTTCATTATCAATAAAGGGCATAAAAGACCCATATTTGTATATTAAGTAAATCTGCGTTTTTCTATTTAACCTAGCGTGATTCCTTCAAACCCTGAGCTAGCTAGGAAACCTTCACTACGCCCTTCAGGCGGAAGGATATGTGTGGCTCGCCCTCAGCGACAACCATCACAACTGCATCTGCTACGAAAGCACCAGGAGTAACCTCGTGGGGAACAATAATACTCTCACCCTGCACATCGGTGGAGACATACTTAACTACCTCACACCTGCTAGGAAGAATTACCGAGTGCGCTGCTCCTAAACCCAATTTTAGCACTAATTCATCCCCCGACATAACCCCTTTCTCATAATCAATATTACACTTATACTTATAAAAGAAATCCTTCGCTAAAATAAACCAAATTCCCACATACTTCTCGTATCTTCAACCTATCCATAACTATATGTAACCCAAATCTCTTAACTATATTTAATAATCGACACACTGGCCCCTGTATCTGCCAATAGCGTTAATTCCTTATTAAAACGTGTTATAACTACGTGATTCCTAGCATTATGCGACAAAATATCTACATAACCTCCGTCAGTCTCGAAATAATTCTAACTCACTACACTGTTTATCTGAGTCACGCTCTGAAGATGCTGACTCGATGACATTGACATCACACTGTCTACTTGACCTAGCAAAGTTGCTCGATTTTTGCTCACTCGAGAAATACACCCGTCCCCGACCTTGCTGACTCACATTGTGCTTGTAATGCGAGTGCATGGGAATATTACCATTTTTAGCATGAAACGGCCGCTGAGTGAAATATTGTTGCCTGTTATCACGAGTTAAAACCCTATTATCCTGCCTATAAGGTTGCCTCGAAAATTGAAAACTGTCAAAACCAAAATCTGAATCAAAATCTGCCATTTTTGCCACCGTTTCGGAGCTCACTAACCCCTGAATAAACATTCTCAACCTCTGGTATACAACTACTACTATGACATACTTTCTAGTGTTTATATATTAATTGGTTACGTGTTTAGAAGAGGAAATCCCTTATCGGGTGGGACGGCATCTATCTGGTTTTAATCGTTATAATCGCTTAATATACACTTACGCGAGGTACGTGTGTATTAGAGCGTTTGCCTATCACACCATAAACAAGATCCTTTCAGAGGCCAAGATAAAATTTGCACTTGTATATATGGACGACATCCTGATCCCGGCGCGTACATTCGAAGAAGGGATTGCTAGACTTGAAGAAGTTCAAGCCTTGTTGAGACAGGGCGGTCTGACTTTAAAGCTGGCCAAATGCAATTTCTTCTTCGAAAAAATCGATTTTCTGGGATTTGAAGTTAGTTCCGAGGGCATTAAACCCGGTAGTAGGAAGATTGAAGCCGTAGCTAGGTTCCCTTCTCCTAAAAACCATCACGAATTGCGACAGTTTATCGGGCTAGCGAGTTTCTTCAGGAGATTCGTGCGTGACTTCGCTATAATTTGTAGGCCACTGACGGATCTCCTGAAGAAAAACTGCGAATGGAAGTGGACTAAGGATCAGGACGATGCATTTAAGTTGCTGAAAGATAAACTAATCTCTCGCCCCATTCTTGCATACGGACGCATGCAAGTATGGTGTAGCTGGAATTTTACTCCAAAAGAGTGATGAGTATCTGCTTAAGCCAGTGTGGTACTTTAGTCGGAAGACAACACCGGACGAACAGCGCCTACACTCGTTCGAGTTAGAGACTCTCGCGGTAATAGCCTCCCTAAATAGGTTTTGTGTCTACTTACTTGGTGTCCCGTTTAAAATACTTACGGATTGTAATGCTCTTAGGACTACCCTCACGAAACGGGATCTGATCCCACGCATTGCGCGTTGGTGGGTTCAAATCCAAGAGTTCGACTGTGAGATAGAGTATCGCCCGGGTACCCGCATGGCGCATGCCGATGCGCTAAGTAGGAACGCGTAGACAATGCTCTTGTTGAGGATCATATTCTCGACGTCCTTACGACAGAGGTAGAAGATTGGATATCGACTGTCCAGTCTAGCGATGATGAAGTCTCCCGCATTAAGGCTATCTTAAGTGATCCTGGGTCAGTAGCACATTATTGTCCGTCCCAGGCCACTTGATGAAAATATGTGTAGTGGTTTGGTAGCGCACGTCTGTCCCAGACCACTTTAAGGAAAAAGGTGTAAAAATGTTTAGGTAGTGGTGAAGTATGTAACTAAGCGTAGCCTATGGTCGCTAGCAATAAATGATGTAAACAAGCACCCGGTCAGTGAAATGATAAGGGTAACCATAGCCTATGTCCGATAGCAATCCATATGTAAGAATTTGTGTGATGAAAGGGCTTCGCGCACGGCCTGGCCGGGGGCGCGATAGTTGATGAGGACGAGGTCGTCGACGAGGTTGTTGGCGAGGCTGTGGCCGAGGTTGTTGGTGTTGAAGAGGACGGAGGCGTCGCCGGGGGCGCAATGGTTGATGAGGACGAGGTCGTTGACGAGGTTGTGGACGAGGTTGTTGGTGTTGAAGAGGACGGGGGCGTCGCCGGGGGCGCAATGGCTGATGAGGACGAGCTCGTCGATGAGGTCGTCGACGAGGTTGTTGAAGAGGTTGTCGACGAGGTTGTTGACGAGGTTGTCGACAAGGTTGTTGGTGTTGAAGAGGACGGGGGCGTCGACGAGGCCGTTGGTGTCGGTGTTGAAGTGGGTGTTGGAGTGGATGGATAAAGAAAATAGAATCCTCATAATAAGTTCGAGTCAGTAGCGTTGTCTGGTACCGTAGGTACTTCAGGACAATAAGTGATGCTGTTGAACGAGTCAGAATCCTCAATAATATCCTACTTTATTTATCTTATTGGTAGTGTCCGAAATTATATTCTAGTAAATTAAATATAATAAATTAATTCATTATTTATTTAGATTTGAAAAGAGTCGATAAGGTATCGGCACTGCTTACGGATTCGAATTATTTGAAGACTTGAAGATGTCCAGATTTAACCATCTGTAATACACCAGAAATGACCCAAATCATTAAGTGAGCCAGAATCCCCAATAACGCCATACGGAAAATAAATATATTATCCTTGTTGGTACTCGAATGTATTTAATTTACAATTATCAAATAAACACCAACATGATGAAATCGCATGTTATTTAAATGAAACAAAAAATGATGTTTTTAACACTACCTTGGGGACATTGTGCACGACGAGGTTGTTGGTGTTGAAGAGGACGGGAGGAGAAGAGAAAATGGAAGATGGGCACAACAGCGCATTATAATTCTACGCGCTATTAGGCTATTACCTCAAGTATCTAGTAAAATGTTTATTACTGTTACCAATCAGTGCTGTTAATTATCGAGTCATCGATTAGTGGAGTTAAAAAAAATGTTACGCTAACACCGTCAATGAGTGATTACTACTTTCCGTCATGTACAGTTGTAAACGAGTGATTCCTGAAAAAAGCAAATGTATTAGATAAAACATATAGCATCATGCGTGGCGATTGGTTTATCAAACTTCAAATGTCATCAAGAGGCGCTGTCGACCCAGATAGATCAGTATGGGCGAAACAGTAGTAGTAATCACTCATTATCATTATTATTATTATTAGTAGTAGTAGTAGTAGTAGTTGTAACCATGCGTACTTTGAAAAGATATCAATACAAGGTTAAAATGTACTTGTATCCGTTGTTACCTTGAGAGTGCTTTTACATAACAATCAGCTCGATTTGTCAGATGTCATCAAGTAATTCATAAACAAACAGCTAAACCGACTGATGAGTCAACTGATCCGGTAACTGGTCTGCCAACAGGTACCTGTCACCAGTTGATCAGGTCTGCTCACTTCAAAATTATAGCGCTGTCAATCAGTTCCTCTATAATAGCATTTATTTCATTAGAGTGTAAGGTGTTGCCAGCACTCTGAGAGGCGATTAATAATCGTAGTCTATCCACGAGTTTGTTGCGATCATCCCAGTATGTAATCAGTGTTGGGATAAAAGTTTTAGTCGTGATTGCTTAACTAAAAACTGAATCGGTAATTTTGCGGCTAGTTTTCATAATTAAGGGCCACATATTGGTCCGAAACATGTCATCCGATACTCGACCTTAAACACGTGAGTGACACATTAATTATATTTCAAATTACTATTGTTGACGAATGAGCCTTCCATCGAAATGTTACATTGTATTCTTATAGAATTGGTGATAAGTATATCAATCGGTTTATCAGAGACGTGTGTCCTTCCCACCCTTGAGAACTTTCTAAGAAAATCCTAAAAGTGAACCGATGCTGTTTTCCTGATCGAACTTTACGTCGTGTCTCGGTGAAGTGATGAAACACTGCACTGTGTTGGTGTTCACTTTAATCTCTACAATATTCGCTGCATCATCATCACCGCTTTTAGCATTAATATGTTTTTAAATATCTTATTATATCACTCAGTTCGTAAGCACCTACTGGTAACTTAATAATTCGATCACCATAGTGAAACTTGTTGTTGCTCACATCCACGTTCGGTATTGAATTGAATGTTTTAAAGTAGATCAAATCGCATCCATAAGTTGACGAATCGTCTAGCTCTATTACGGGTAAAAAATCGGCACACAGCTCCGCTTTATTATCACTCGAGCTGCTGGTGAAGGAGGACATTGTTCCCGAACCAAAGACGTAATTCACTATACGACAACACCGTGGGAAACTGTCTTATTTATAGCTCACAGTCGGTATGAGGATAATTAATAACTACTGATAATAAACACGTGGTCATACGTCATAGTAGGGAAGTCCTCTGATATCCATTCATAACGAGGAAAAAATAATTAATTATAGTTCGTCGGTATGAGGTTACCTAATTATTTATTAATAACTACTGATAATAAGAAAGAAACAACAACAACAGCGTTTATACATATAATGGTTTTATTTAAACAAATCGAAGAAATCAAAACATGGTTTCGGTGACGTCATAGAGAAAGTTGAGACATAAGTGACCTCAATTCTTCGCATTGTATCTCTGCATTCTGGTGTAATTCGATGTGCACCCGCTGCTTTGGAGGGCGACCGTATACGTAAACGGGGTTGTTCAGTTAACAGGACTGTTCGAGTTAAAGGGGCTGTTCAAGTTAACAGGGCTGTTCGAGTCAACGGGGCTGTTCAAGTTAACAGGGCTGTTCGAGTTAATGGGGCTGTTCAAGTTAACAGGGCTGTTCGAGTTAACGAGGCTGTTCAAGTTAACAGAGCTGTTCGAGTTAACGAGGCTGTTCAAGTTAACAGGGCTGTTCGAGTTAACGGGGCTGTTCAAGTTAACAGGGCTGTTCGAGTTAACGAGGCTGTTCAAGTTAACAGAGCTGTTCGAGTTAACGGGGCTGTTTATGATGTTGTTAACAATACCTCTGTTTATATATTGAATAAATTCTTTAGGTGGTCTCAAGTCACCATAACTATCAAAGTACAAACAATTTCCACCTATTTTAACGTATGCTGTCCAATGAGTTCCTTCACCGGTGTCTAAATTCAAAATTCCCGTTTCATTAACGTGCGGTCCCGTTGTCGGTAGGGTGTTGTTCCTCATGAAGATGCCTCTGAAGTATGGTAGTTTCCTTCTTACTATACATTTCATTATGTCAATATCCGTTGGAGGGTGCTTTGGTAAACCTAGTTTTTTTTTTTTGATACGGAGACAGATAAAGTCCCATTCCAGCTTTGTATGGTTTCAGTTACAAACCCTATCCGACTGTTGCACTTTCACCACGATTCCTCTTCAAATTACGATGCTTCAACGTTCACAGTCAGTATCAACTCAACCTCCTATACGAACAGCATTATAAATTTATCAGTAGGATACTCATGCTACTGTGTGAATATTACAAGTTCTGTTTTTTATTTTATGGTGTTAGAAGCGTTTAAAAAAAACTACGTGCATCAATATGGTTGAACAGTGTACAGTAGTGAAATGTGTAATATATATTTGTTGAGACAAAGTGGGTGGTATTATGAAAATTTAGATGTGTTTGATGCTGACAGAATGCTTAAAAATACAAGCATTGGAACTTTCCTAGTGAGAAAATCTAGTCATCCGAAATTTGATTTTTCATTAACTGTACAAACTGAGCAGGGGGCTAAATCTATCCGGCTATCATCTTCATTATCTCAAAGTCGTTTTAGCTTCGAAGGTGTGAGATACTTTCATCGTAATATCATAGAATTCATTCAAGATTTTATGAAATCATCATATGGTATAAGATGGTTACAAAGATATCGCATAGAATTAAAGACACCGCTGCGAGTTAAACCGCCAACACTAATCCATCTATCAGTATTAGCTATGAATAAAGCAATTGATAATGATAAACATAAACTATTGCTTATACCCCCATCACTTAAATATCATCTTTATAAATATCCATATTCGATTTAATAAGCTTAGTTTATAATATGAGACATCTAAATATTATGACGTTGATTTAATATTAAATATACTTTAGTTTTGATATTCTGATCATATAAATAATACATTATGCTATATCATATACGTTAAAATGAGGTGAATTGCAACTCTACAGCTCTTAAATAAAGGAATTTAGGCATGTTTTATTGTTAAAAGCCAAATGTTAAATTTCGACATATTCTTGCTTGAAATGTATCCGTATCAGTACTAGTAGTCCAGTTGTGATAGTTTTTTCTCTTTCTTTATTTCTTTTGTCAGTCCTAAATATGACTTTAAACTGATTTCAGTATATGCTGAATTACTGATGATGAGTGTATAATTTTAGTCATTCTATAATAATCATGAGTTAATACTCAACAACATACCTATAGTTTGTATGACTACCTCGAAATGTATACTGACTATCTCAACAAATATAAAAGCATATATTACATTGTATTCCTAGCATTGTCAATTT
Organism: Epiblema foenella; assembly: GCA_963556455.1. Lineage (NCBI taxonomy): Eukaryota > Metazoa > Arthropoda > Insecta > Lepidoptera > Tortricidae > Epiblema > Epiblema foenella. The sequence continues at coordinate 3,116,186 of OY747097.1, read as the reverse complement.
ATTATGTAGTAGTTTGTAAGAACGGCTTGCAATGATTGTCAAAGAGTGAGAAATGGTATCCTTAGCAGCTATCTTTTGTCTCTATTGGAAGTGGGTGACTGTGAACCGATGAATGCGGGGGAGAAGAACCTAGCAGTATTGCGGGTGGAGAAACCGGCTATACATGGAATGATTGGAAGCATTTACATCGTCTTGGAAGAGTGACAGCGTTTTTGCTGCATACGCACTGGGATACACTAATGCACATGATGATGTGGATTGCTACGTTCCTGCGAGTAATGTCTTAAGAGAGGCAATACGTCGGAATGGTTTCAGCACTACTAGTTGCAGATACTCCCTTTTCCAGCATGGTTATGAAGTATGGAAAAATCGTAATTTATTGATTATTTCATACTACTATCAAGTGATAATGTCAAAAAAGTGTTTGTTGAGGATATGGTTCTAGGAGTGATTAAAGATAAAAAAGTGTCTGGATATACCGATATTGCTAGGTGGGTCATTGTCAGATTTAGGTTCGCGTCTTTTCGGTGGACATATCAAAAGTTAAGGGCCAAAAAGCTTAATTTTGGATTGGTCTAGTAACCGGCAAAAACGGTGTTTCTGTAACTATAAATCCGTATAATAAAAACATAACTTACGTGTACAGAAGCCGTTAACTATTGACCACCGGGTGGACAACTTTTGTTTTTACAACTGACAATGACTCAGGTGTTATATGGTTAAGAATTCATATTGCTGATATAAAGTGATGGATTAAGAACACGCTCGAAAAATGTCGTTTTTTTCTTTTATAATAACGCCCGATGATGAGCGCAGGAGTAAAATTTAGAGGTGGATGGTAGGAGGAAGCCGTGTCATAGGTGGTGGCGGAGGTGGAGTCAGAGGGGGATCTTGAGTAAACGCTAATAAATGCTAAAAAACGGAGTCATAGGTGGAGGCTGCGGCTGAAGCGGAGTCAGAGGGGGATCTTGAGTAAATAAGCACTATGTGACGTCATTAAGTGCGATGGAAAAAGATTACAAAACGCGGAGAAGGGTTTTTACAAAACCGATTCTGTTAATAAAGAACAACTTGATGATGTATTTATTCAATGTCTAAAAAAAATAAAGGATAATACAAGAAATGTCAACGGTGTAATCATTCGACTTAAAGCTTTGGAAAACCGATTTACATCACCGATTGCAATTGCATCACCCTCAGGAGCACCTCGTCTACCAGCAGCTGCTGCTGCTCCCTCACCGATCCTTAATCGACATTCTGCTTCTCCGTTACCACCAACACATAAGCCTGCACCAGATAAAAAAACGTCTGGCACCTAAACCAGCGGCTGCGGACACGGTTGTGAAGAAAAAACATGAGTAAAGCTGATGTTGTTAAAGAAATACATAAATATGCGAGAAGAAAATTCATAAGAAGGCGCTTCATACAGAAAGGATTGGATGATACTTGGCAAATCGATCTTATAGATTTACAGAAGTACTCTCGAGAGAATGGTGGGTATAAATATATCTTGGTGTGCATTGATACGTTCTCAAAGTATTTATGGTTGCAACCACACAGTCTAAGAATAAAACTGATGTATGCAGCGCTATGTCAGAAATACTACACGGAGCAAGATGTCCGTCGAATTTACAATCTGACTCTGGTAAAGAGTTTTATAACTGGTCCGTACAGAACACAAGGGTGTAATATTTTTGCGGTGCGCTTTCTAATTTCTCTTTTCAGGGATTAGCGCGTAAACTGAGAGCAATGGACTGTATTTTCTTTATTTTTTATTTGTCCAACCTATATATATATACCTATTTGCCACAACCACTAGACGCGAAAAACGGTGTAGGATAATCAGCCGAATTTGGAAATAAGAACAGGACGATGAATCGGCCAACAAAGGTACAAGGGCCATACACACTTACTTGAAAATTGGTGAAAGCTCCTTCCAGCCTTGCCGCCAGCCCCACGTGGATCAGGGCACGTCGTCTGCACTCCAAAAGTCCAAATATCTTTTGATCACCATATACCACTGGCACAGTTAGGCAGTAACACACATGATTTTGAGAAAAGGCGCGGAAATAATATATGATTTAATTAGATTTTAATTTTTCTCATCGGAGGAGCGTCCCATCGCGCGCGGAGAAAAAAACGCCATTAGTCTTCTGTCTCGCTCTGTCAGGCGAGGGCTGCGCACACGTCGCGTGCGCGAAAGAGACATCGCGATATAACAGTGTGTATGGGGGAAAAGGATGATTCGCAAAGGAACGCGCTTAGTGGCGGCAACAAACAGATAAATTAATTTAATTTAAATACGATATCCAACATCCCCCCGGGCTTGAAGGGTTCCCTTCAAAAAAAAATGAATAAAAGAAAGATAAAAGAAAATGCACCACAATACTAAACATTTAATTGGTTATTATATGACGAATAAAAAAAAAAAGATAATTACATATAGTGTTGTGACAACCCTACTGCGTAGGCAGAGTTCAGAGCCGCACCACCGGTCGCTCAAGCGTACCGTTGCGGGTTCGCACTTCAGCAACGCGGACGACACCGTCCCGTCCAGGGAAAACCCGAGTGATTACACCGAGCGGCCACTATAAGGGCGGTGCATTCGCGACGTTAATTAAAACAACTGTTCCCACTGCTACAGGCTTGTTTGGAGTATTCCATTTCTCTCGGGTTTGCAAATTGTGAAGGTACTCAACTCTGAAACGTTTCCAGAACGATTGGACGAGCGAGTCCAGCAGTGAAAAACGTGTTAATAAATGTGGTCGCTCTTGTGTTAAGTCGGCGGCGGGCAAACACGGTAACGGCGAGGTGGACAAAAAATTTGAAGGCGATAACGCGGTCGGTTCCGACGGGTCAGAACTTAGTACGTAAAGCGGGCGGCTATTGAGAATCGCTTCAATCTGATTAAGCACGGTAAGTAATTCTTCATACGTTAGAATTTGATTGCCAATAACACGGTGAAGATGTGTTTTAAAACATTTTATATTACCTTCCCACAACCCTCCGAAATGAGGCGCATTGGGGGGGCTCATACGCCAAGTTATTCGATGTTTTGAAAGTTCATCCTTAAAACACGTATAATACGGATCAGATTGAAGGAATGTATAAAGCTCGTTTAAGTAAGCTTTTGAAGCGGTAAAATTAGTGCCGTGGTCACTGTATAAAAATTTACATTCTCCACGTCGAGACACAAAACGTTTAAATGCGTCGAGAAACGCCGCGGACGACAGAGAAGATGCCAGCTCGGTATGTACGGCCTTCGTTACCAGGCATACAAAAATACACAGCCAGGCCTTTTGGCTTTTCACGCCGCGTTTTCTAATCAACGTGATATAAAACGGTTCCGCGTAGTCGACGCCCGTGTGCGTGAAGCATTTACTTGGCTCAACACGACAATCTGGGAGGTCGGCCATTGTAGGAAAGGTGTTCGTCGGCTTAGCGCGGAAGCAAGTATTGCACTTATGAAATCTCTGCCGTACAATTCGGCGCGCGGAAAGTATCCAATACTTTTGTCGCAAGAGTGACAACAAAAGCTGGGGCCCTACGTGTAGGTTTTCTCGATGATAAAAGTCAATTATAAGCTCAACAATGTGACCTTTTTTCGGTAACAGCGCGGGGTGTTTACTACAAAAATCAAGGGACGAATTCCCCAAACGACCTCCTACTCGTAGGACGTCATCGCGAATAAATGGAAATAATTTCCGTAAGGCGGGTGAGCACACCCAGCCCTGTTGAATCTTACGTATGTCATCTGAGAATGACATTTTTTGAATAACTTTTACGACGAGCAGCTCGGCTTCGTCTAGGTTGTCAGCGGTTATTTCTCGACTGCGAGGAATGCGTTTAAGAAACTTCAAAACTATAACAACCGTTCTAAGAAATCTAAGCCATGAGGAAAACTTTTCACTCAAAACCAAAAGCCAATGCTCATTGCTATTGACATTTACCACCAATGTGGTTGTTTTTTCTTCTGGCAGCTTAATCGACGACGGCGAGAATGCGGTTATTGGCCATTCACTAACTGGCAAAGATGCCCAAGACGGGCCATGAAACCACAGATGGTGTTCCTTTAAGCGGGAAGGCAGAAGACCGCGCGACAGGCAATCTGCTGCATTGTCGGACCCAGGCACGTGATAGAAATGCTTCGCGTCAAAATTGCCTTGACATTGAGCAATGCGATTTGCTACAAAAGTTGTGAACCTATGTGGTGAAGAATGCACCCAACATAAGGCAACCTCTGAATCAGAAAATGCAAACGTATCCGCAATTGGATGACGCTGAGACAAGGTGTCATGAACCGTACGAAGCAGTTTCGACATTAGCACAATGGCACAGAGTTCCAATCTAGCAACCGTCACTGTTTTCAAGGGCGCGACCTTCGATTTTGAACAAATCAATCGTACAACGGGGTTATTATTTCCCACAACAACGTGTGCATAGATCGCACAGCCATAGGCTTTTTCACTGGCGTCCGCAAAGGCTAAGAGTGTCAGTTTAGAATTTTTCTCAACTCCTAAATGACGCGGAAATTTAAGAGCAGAAATCAGTGGGAGCTCACTGATAAACTGTTGCCATAACGTCAATATATGCTGGGGTGGCAAATCATCCCAGTCCATTTTTAACAGCCACAGCTCCTTTATGAGAAGCTTGGAGTAAAGGATGACAGGGCCGACGAGGCCTAACACGTCGTATAAACGAGCGGTAGCTGATAGTATAGCACGTTTCGTGCCACTGGGTCCCGGAGGCGAAACATTAAAGACAAATTCATCAGAAGCGGGAAGCCATTGAAGGCCAAGAATCTTCAAACTGTCGCCGTCATCGAACGAGATCCCCTCCGACTGGCGGTGAGATGTGGGAATGCGCTCTAACAACTGCGGAGAGTTGCTAGTCCATTTGACCAGATCAAACCCGCCAGCCTTGAAGAGGCTGATTAATTGTTTCGCTATTACAACTGCTTCCTCGGATGAAGAAGCAGATGAAGCTAGATCGTCCATATAGACGTCCCTTTCGAGAGCGGCGGCGGCGAGCGGGAACCTTTCGCGCTCATCGCTAGCGAGCTGGCGAAGCGTGCGAAGCGCAATGAAAGGCGAACAGCGGAGCCCAAAACAGACGCGATTGAAATGATAAGTATCCAGCGGTGCGTCAGGCGAAAAACGATACAAAAATCGTTGAAAAGAGCGGTGGTGGGGATGTACTTCTATGCACAAGTACATCTGGCGGACGTCAGCGAAAAAGGCAACGCGGAAAATGCGAACATTCAAAAGAATGTGAAAAATGTCTGCTTGCAGATTGCAACCAGAATGAAGTATGTCATTTAATGACAGTCCACTGTCAGATTTGCAGCTCCCATCCGGAACTTGGCGTAGTTTGGTGGTAGACTTATCATTTCGGATGACGGGATAATGCGCATGCCAAAAACCTGGCGTGGAGTACTCTTCAGGAGGAACTAAAGAAATAATCCCCTTATCTAGGTAGTCTTGAATGACGTCATTATATTTGTCGCGAAGTTGCGGGTTTTTAACGAATTTATTTTCTAACATTAGAAATCTTCGTTTTGCGGTTATAAATGAATTTCCCAGATTCTCTGGAGACTTCTTAAAAGGAAGGTCTACGGCGTAAGAACCATTATCGTTACGCGTGGTCGTTGACGTGAATATTTCTTCACATTCCTGGTCGTCTGGACTCAGAAATTTCTTTGAGGGCACTTCCTCTATGTTCCAAAATTTTTCTAAACTTTGGTTAAGCGGTTCATGCGTGAACGCACAAAAGGCACGAGTCGCGCGTGAAGGTGAAGTCGTACTGACGTCCCCCATTATGATATAGCCTAGTGTCGTTTCCAAAGCCGAAGGCAAACCGGCACTTCGGACTTTGTCAGAAAGTAAGATTTCGCAGAATAAATTTACCCCTATAAGCATATCAATTGGCCCAGGCACATTAAAAGAATCATCGGCCAGAGGCAAGCTCTTAAAACATTCGAACAAAGACATGTCGAGGCGCGAAGTCAGGCAAGGGAGACGTAATATTTTCTACCACCAGAGGCTGAATGGTATATGCGTTGTCGCTATTAGCGTCAAAACGGGAGCTAAATTTCACTGTGGAAATGCCTAGTATTTTTTGTAAGGCTCCGCCAATGCCCTGAACCCTTGTAAAACGATTTTGTCCAGAAATCGGTAACGACAAACGATTACAACACGCTAGTGTAATGTAGTCCGATTGACTGCCCGGGTCCACAAGAATTTTTGCATAATGAACCTTACCGTTTCCGTCATAAAGTTTAATTTTTGCGGTCCCTAACAACGTGGATTTATGCATAAAAGAATTCAAGTCATCCTTAGTGGTGCGCCCGGACGACAAATGATTCAAAGTTGCGTCATGTCGCGAACCATTATCAACCCTATCGGCAAGGTGATACGACTGCGAATTGCATGGCTCTGAGTTATCACTATTTCTCAGAGGCGGCGCGGAAAATGCATGGTCAACAGAATTATTTGACCTACATTCATTATTTGTACCGATTGGATGCGAATTAGGTAAATAAGATTGTTTATGCGGCGGATTAAAATGCAATAGGGTATGATGTTTTGCGTTACATATATTGCACGTTCTGTGTGACGTGCAAGCGGAAAACTTGTGTTTAAAACTAAGGCAGTTGTTACACACAGAGTTTGATTTTACAAAATTAAATCTCTCATGCGGAGACATTTTTGAAAATGCGGGGCATTGATATAAATGTTCATGTTTATTAGTTTTACACAATAAACAGTTAGACGTCGCGGCGGTTTGCGTATTAACGAAGGCTTTTGTTGTGATGTTTTTTGGCGCGGGTATATTTTTACTATTACCAGGTTTAGATTGTGATTGATAAACGGTTTGTTTTGTTGTCGAATGCGCTGCAACTCTTGATTGTTCCTTAATGAAATCAATAAGGTTTGCGTAAGAGGGACATGTTTCCTTACGATAAAACATTTCAAATAACTTAACGGATTCGGAGTCTAGTTTTAGCAATGCAATATGCAAGAACAAAAATTCAGTTAAATCTTGTAATTTAAGCGCTTTCAACGCCTTAACGGAGGCGTCGAAATTACCTAGGAAAAACTCTAAATTTGAAGCGGATCCGCTAGATATGGGTTTAAACTCCAATAGCTGATTAATATAACTGGCCGCCATTGCGCGTTTGTCTTCGTATTTGTCGACTAGCGCCTGCCAAATTATGGGATAGTTTTCACCCGTGGCCGGCAGTCCAGCGCATACTGCCCTCGCCTTATCAGTCAGTTTTCCTACGAGAAACTGAATGCGTTCACTATCAGTTAAGCAAGAGTTGTTGTGAATCACACTTTTGAATTGTTCATAGAATAATGGCCAGTTACGTAGTTCCCCATTAAATTCCATGAGCTGTATAGCCGGGAGGTTTTGCCTTAAAGCAGACTGCAAAGGCCGTTGAGTGTCCGCTGAATTTTCTATTTCAGCTTGAGTGCGTTTGATTTTGCAAAACATTTCTTCAAATGCGATCCACGGCTGGTAATTAACGTTTGCATTAGGAGTCAATTGTATTAAGCATTCGTTATACGAGTCTAAAACACGCTCAAAATCAGATCGTAATTGATCTAGATTTGATACATTGCTTAAGAACGTTTTACGTTGAATTTCATCATCATGGGCCTTAACCGATAGGCCGTAAATTTGTTGTAAGCGAGTGAAGAATGCATTACGCTTAGCTTCCATTATGACAAGGTCATTTTGGTCGGGTTCCCGAGATACCTCGGGTTTACCGTTATTTTTTGTCATGATTGACTGAGATATACTTTAAATGCGACAATAAAAAATTGCCTATAATTAAATATGTATTAACACTATTTACGCGAACAATACAGTTACTAATAAATGCTTGTAAACACAATTTGCGGGATTTATATGCGGTGAAAAAAGTGTGTACTTGGACACAGCGGGAATAAAAAAGAAATATGTTTAAGCACTTTGCGGTTATTAAAGATAATTTGTGATCGAGATAACAAAAAAGTTCGTTGAGCAATAAATGCGCGATGGTACGGCGTAGTTAGCGAAAATATTTTAAACAAAATAAGCGGGTAGGTATAAGTAACTTGCCGGCGCTCCTGAGCCAGTGACAACGATTGAATGTATTTATGACTTGGTAAAATAAATCGTTGTCTGCGTTGCGGAAATGTTAGAAGAACAATAATTGATATAAATGCTAGGTTGGTAATGAAATTAATGACTGAATTTATCCGTGGTCGAAGTGACCAAACTTGGTCCGTACAGAACACAAGGGTGTAATATTTTTGCGGTGCGCTTTCTAATTTCTCTTTTCAGGGATTAGCGCGTAAACTGAGAGCAATGGACTGTATTTTCTTTATTTTTTATTTGTCCAACCTATATATATACCTATTTGCCACAACCACTAGACGCGAAAAACGGTGTAGGATAATCAGCCGAATTTGGAAATAAGAACAGGACGATGAATCGGCCAACAAAGGTACAAGGGCCATACACACTTACTTGAAAATTGGTGAAAGCTCCTTCCAGCCTTGCCGCCAGCCCCACGTGGATCAGGGCACGTCGTCTGCACTCCAAAAGTCCAAATATCTTTTGATCACCATATACCACTGGCACAGTTAGGCAGTAACACACATGATTTTGAGAAAAGGCGCGGAAATAATATATGATTTAATTAGATTTTAATTTTTCTCATCGGAGGAGCGTCCCATCGCGCGCGGAGAAAAAAACGCCATTAGTCTTCTGTCTCGCTCTGTCAGGCGAGGGCTGCGCACACGTCGCGTGCGCGAAAGAGACATCGCGATATAACAGTGTGTATGGGGGAAAAGGATGATTCGCAAAGGAACGCGCTTAGTGGCGGCAACAAACAGATAAATTAATTTAATTTAAATACGATATCCAACAATAACAAAGATTTTAATAAACTCATGAAGAGATATAATATAAATCATTATTCTACCTTTACCATTATGAAAGCTTCAATCGCGGAACGTGTGATAAAAACCATAAAACATTGGTTGTGGCAATTATTTACCTTGAATGGATCATATAACTGGACCAGACAAATTGAAAATCTCGCTAAGCGATACAACACAAAGATACACTCAACCATTGGCATGGCGCCTTCCAAAGTTAATAAAAGCAACTCTAAAGACCTACTTCGTAAGGTATATAATCATATGAAAGTGAAATCACCGTCTAAATATAGAGTTGGTGATCATGTGAGAATAAGCAAATATAAATCTACTTTTGCCAAGGGTTATACTGCTAACTGGACTGCTGAGATATTTCAAATTGTAAAAGTGAAAACTACACAACCAACCACCTATTTGTTGCAAGATGCAAAGAAAGAGCCCATATCAGGCTGCTTTTATGAGCAAGAGCTACAAAAAGTTAAGAATCCTGATATTTACCTTGTTGAAAAGGTCTTAAAGCGTAAGGGAAACAAAGTATATGTGAAGTGGTTGGGCTTAAACGAAAGCACTTGGATTGATAAAAACAATGTTATCACATGATTATTTGTACTGTTATAAGAATTTAATAATAAAAGTTGAATTCAATATCTATTTTTTTTTTTTGAAAGAGTTAACCCCAAACGTTTGAACGAATAAATAAAAAACAGTTTTTTCATACGCAAAGCACATTTAATTAAATATACACACACACATCAATAAAGAAAACAATTAATTAATGGAAATGACATTAATACGTTGTACACAAGATAGCACATTAGATAAACGTAAAAGCAAATTTGCTTTGAGAAAAAATGCAATTAAGTTTACAAATTCGCAGCGTGCAAGAGAGAAAACATTAAATCACAATAAAATCGTATATAGTAAATAATAATAACATTACAAATTTTCTACCGATATTACTGTTATATAAAGAAAATTTAAAACATTCTAATGGTAAATCACTGAAATGTGATATAAAGGATGTAAATTTAATATTTATATCACCTAACGTCTCCTCGAAATGAGACGAGACGTTTGACCACATACATATTAATACATAATATTCATAATCAAAGTTATTCATAAGATACATAGATGATAGGTAATGATTCATTTTAATTAAAATGATATTCATGGGCACTTCGTTCACCCAATAACGCAGAAGTTCATTACTTTGAAGATGACTAATCATCTTACTTCTAAAGTCATACGCATCGGAATTACAAAGCGACATTTTCTGTAAAGATATAAAAAAATATATTAATCACTGCTTCACTGAAACTGAATGTCAAACGTACGCCCAACAGCACCTTTCACAATCATATACACTTTTCCACTGTTCATAATGTCTATGGCTGATCCATCAAGATCGCTGAAGCGTCCTGGTAGGGAGACGTGTCCTAAACCTTTGAGAACGACTACAATGTGACCGTTCTTGTGGTACTTTGAGTCCCACCTGTCGCAGGACTCGATGAGCATAGGTGTGTTGAGCGGAAGGTCCTTGATTTTCACCCAAGTGATTACTCTGCTCCCCATCTCGTTTAAAGCGTCGAGTGACATATTTAATGAAATATTATTAAAAAATAATAATAACTTACAGAAATTCGCACAAGCGGGCGGATGGTAAATTGTAATGAGAGTTATAAATTATTAAATATCTTAACTCCGCTTATATACCATTTACTTCCCTAACCCCACCATAGTAGGAGAAGTAGGAGGAAGGAAAACAATATATTACATCTTCTAGTACACGTCATTTCCATTAATCGTCATAAAAAATATAAAAACTAAGTCAGACTTAGACTTTGACATCACTGATCACCACCGTCGGTCGCTCCTCCAACGGTGTCACCACAGGCTCAGGCTCCTCCAACTGCGCTGCAGTCGTCACCGTCGGCTCAGACCCAACCCCGACGGATAATCCGAGATCGATAGTTCGGATAATGTTGACGTCGGATTGTTTGCCCTAGAGACTTCAAACGACCTCCTCCCTACACCGGTGATTGGTTGTGAAAAATAACACTTCAAACACAATAAAATTAAAAACAGATTATGTGAGAATTGCGGGGTGAGGTATCCTATGTAAACTCACTCAATATTTCACCCCTTTAAATAATGATTTTTGGGAGGGGATAAGAACTATCCCATGTTCTAAACCAAGGATATTGCAAGCAAATCTCATCCGAAAAAAATTAGAAATATTAGCTCAAATTTAACCAGTCTTTCTTTTTCAGTATATCGCTGAAATATTTACCTAAATAGCATTTTTTATAATATCCGGGGATGGGGGTGACACCATCATCAGACCACGATATAGTCATTCTCGGCTTATTGCAGTCTATACATAGTATGTTATCCTCCCCAGGTAGGGTCCAAAGTTCACCTGGTATCCAAAATTTGTCTCTACATTTCGGATGCGGAATTAATTCTGACATACATATATCATATACGTTATAGCGTGATTGATATTATAAATTTATTTTTATTTTATATTATAAATTTTTAGGATGAGATTTGCTTGCAATATCGTGGGTATATTAATCCCCTCGACATAGTGCTAAACCTAACGCAACAACAGGCCTTCTTGACGGCTTATTCATCAGCAATTGATGCGCTATTAGGTTTTCACACAATGAAAGTAGAGTTTCCATATTGCTGATGAATAAGCTTTAATTTAATAAAGTTAAAATAAGTAAAATAAAGCTTACGACTCACTTATAACAATAATATTAATTAACTAAAATATACACTAAGAAGCATAACCACAACCAATCACTTTTCACGGCTGGAACGAAAAAGAAATTAATATAAAAACTGTTATTTTCACTTTAATAGAGAAAATATAGCTATAAAATTTTACATAGTTAATACTCACTTAATATGTTGTGGTTCACGAAGATGAAGCAGATTTTCATTAGAGTTTTCCATATAATAGTGCGAATGTCGTAGGGAATTCGTTATATGTATAACTTGAACTGCCAATGACTGAGCTTTAAATAGAGCTTCGATGACACACAGCGCAGGGCTAGTAGCGGGTGTTAATAATTAATTTATTTGATAATTGTAAGTAACATTCCTTGAAAAACATTATCTATTTCAGTAATTAGCTGATGTTAAATGAAGCGAATAAATAATTAAATAATATGTTATTGCACGAGTTACTTATTAAGGATAATTTAAGTTATGAGTTTCCTGTTTTTCAGTCGTCTTAGAAATATAACTAGAGTCTATCACATGAGGAACGTTTTCACAAAACGCATCCTGTCCTTTTGCAAGTTTGTCTAGTTCTGAAATCGTCCAAACAATACAATACAATACAATACAAATACTCTTTATTGCACACCTCTATCAAAGGATACAGTACAGTACAAAAAACACAATGAGAAGAGGCAAACAACAGGCGGTCTTATCGCTAAAGAGCGATTTCTTCCAGACAACCTTAGGGTAGCAATCATATTGTCTAAGGCGTGTTTATACGTTAAACAATCCTTGCTTAATTGCTGTTCATTTTTTCCTTCTAAACCTGTATCCCCTCGCTCTTCGATAGAAATTTGAGGCTTTACTGGAGGATCAGAGTTTGTTAAATGCATATCAGCATTTTTCACTGTCGGTGCGCTGTTTGATGGTTTCTTATTCACTCTAACCGAGAATTCTACACCAACATCATCCCTTACAACCTGTGAATAGGTATTTGATGTCCAGGACTGTTTCACGGTCACTTCACGTTTATTACGTGCTTGAATTTCTTCGCGTGATATTTCCAATCGTAATACAACAACATCTTCATCATTAGAACAAATCGGTACTCTTGTTATTTCCGTCTGTTTTACCCATACTGATCTATCTGGGTCGACAGCGCCTCTTGATGACATTTGGAGTTTAATAAACCAATCACCACGCATGATGCTATCTGTTTTATCTAATACATTTGCTTTTGTCAGGAACCACTCGTTTACAACTGTACATGACGGAAAGTAGTAATCACGCATTGACGGTGTTAGCGTAACATTTTTTTTAACTCCATCAATCGATGACTCGATAATTAACAACACTGATAATGGTAACAAATTTGTAATAAACATTTTACTAGATACTTGAGGTGATAACCAAATCGCTCGTAGAATTATAATGCGCTGTGTTGACCATCTTCCATTCTTATATCAGATCGTATTTCACAATACATTCACAATTATTTTTAGTACTGGCACATTAAACACATTAATCAAGAAAACGTTGTAGGTAGCCAACATTTTAATTAAGATCATAGCCGCTATTTATGGCACACGAGGTAAACTTATTTTCCTGAAGTACCTACGGTACCAGACAACGCTGCTGACTCGAACTTACTATGAGGATTCTATCTTCTTTATCCATCCACTCCAACACCCACTTCAACACCGACACCAACGGCCTCGTCGACGCCCCCGTCCTCTTCAACACCAACAACCTCGTCAACAACCTCGTCAACAACCACGTCGACAACCTCGTCAACAACCTCGTCGACGAGCTCGTCTTCATCAACCATTGCGCCCCCGCCGACGCCCCCGTCCTCTTCAACACCAACAACCTCGTCCACGACCTCGTCCTCATCAACCATTGCGCCCCCGGCGACGCCCCCGTCCTCTTCAATACCAACAACCTCGGCCACAGCCTCGTCAACAACCTCGTCGACGACCTCGTCGAAGACCTCGTCCTCATCAACCATCGCGCCCCCGGCCAGGCCGTGCGCGAAGCCCTTTCATCACACAAATTCTTACATACGGATTGCTATCGGGCATAAGCTATGGTTACCCTTATCATTTCATTGACCGGGTGCTTGTTTACATCATTTATTGCTAGCGACCATAGGCTACGCTTAGTTACATACTTCACCACTACCTAAACATTTTTACAACTTTTTCCTTAAAGTGGTCTGGGACAGACGTGCGCTACCAAACCACTACACATATTTTCATCAAGTGGCCTGAGACGGATAATAATATGCTACTTGGGTCTGACAAAGTTGCCGATATCGTCAAAAATTATAAATTAAAGAACGATAAAGTTTACCGCTTGATAGGTAGCGATGAGGGTAGTATGCGGTGGGTTGTGCCAAAAGGAGTTAGGTGGCAAGTGGTAAAAATGAATCATGACGATATCGGCCACTTCGGATTTGAAAAGACTCTCACGCGAATCCAACAGACGTACTGGTTCCCTAAAATGAGGCGATTTATAAAAAAATATGTTAAATCGTGTCTTGAATGCGCTCATCACAAGGGGGCCACAGGGAAACAGCAAGGAGAACTCCATCCCATCAAAAAGATTGAGATACCGTTCCATACCATCCATGCTGACCACTTAGGCCCATTTGTTCGTAGTAAGAAAGGTAACGTTTATCTGCTGGTCATAATCGATAGTTTTACAAAATTCATTAACATCACACCCGGGATACAAAGACTTCAACCACGGTAAGGGTTCTCCGAGACCACATAAGCTATTTTGGCGCGCCTGTTAGGCTTATTACTGATCAGGGGACTACATTTACGAGCGCCGCTTTTAAGTCATTCACAAAATCAGCAGGGATAAAACACATACTTAATGCTGTGGCTACCGCACAAGCCAATGGGCAAGTGGAGCGATTCAACAGGACGATTCTAGACGCTCTATCTACGAAGTGTCATGGCAAGGATGATAGATGCTGGGACGAAGTCGTACCAGATGTACAGATTAGTATAAATACCACTGTACATAAAATCACGGGCAAAAGTCCCTCCGAACTTCTGTTCGGTATACGGATTAAAAGTAACAGCGAGAATGTTCTTAGCGAGGTAATTGACGAAACGTTAGAGGTTGTACCTTCTGAAAGCTTAGAAGGGGTTAGGCGTGAAGCAGGTAGACGAATTGAAGAACAGCAAACGAAAGACAAAAGCTGCTTTGATGCAAAGCGTATACCTGCCATCGCACATGCTGTTGGGGACCTAGTGAGTGTTAGAAGGGAAGCGCCAAGTGATGGTAAATCAAAAAAATTAGTAGTGAAATATCAGGGGCCCTATAGGATAATTAAATGCCTTCCCAACGACCGCTATGTAATTGAAGATACGCCCCTAACGCGGAGAAAGGGCAATCGTCGTTACGAAAATATAATCGCGGTTGATAAATTAAAACCATGGTTATGTTTTGATAAAAAACATGATAGTAGCTCAGAATGTGATAGTGACGAAAGTCCAAATGATCCCTAGAGTACTGCGTAATTGTCATGTGTCATATCTGAGGGAACCATCCCTTAATATCTACTCCCATAATACATATTATTATTTTTAAGGCAAATATTGTGTAGCTTATTATAAAAATCAATTAGACCATAAGTAGGAATTACAGAACCTTATGTTGCGTGTAAACATTATGCGCCATTATGAACCATTAAAACTAGCGTAGACTGCTGAAATTTAGTCAATTTATTAAAATGAAATTATTTGCATGGTCAAATTGGTTAATGTAACAAAATATAAATATTAGTTAAAGTAAATCAGAGATCTCCACATTCGTTAGTAATATGTAGCTAAGAATGATAAAATATGTACAACACAGTACACTGACCATTGGTGATCTTAGCTTGTGGCTATAGTATTCACTAATGATCAGCTGACTGTGAATGACGGTAATTGTTTTGGCGATTTTCGCCCCTATGCTATACGTACGTAGCTGTAATATATGCAGCTTTACCCACAAGTTAGTTATAATAAATCCTGTATAGAAACCAGACGCGTTTTGCTTTGAAAATCACCTGTAATCAAAAGTGAACCTTATTACGCTAAGAACATAGTCCATCGAACCAGGAAGCTTGACAGTGACTAGCAAAAATAATTGGTTCTACACAAAATCGGTGTAATTTCGATGAAATAACATTAAATACATAGTGAAAGGTGTTAAAAAGTTTGAACAATAATATAACAAATGTAAATTACGGCAAAAGAACGTTAAGGAACAAGACAATTTAGTGTTTTTAACAAAAAATATTTCGTAACAAATTTCGTGTGACTATCGGACAAGGGACAAAGTGCATCGTGGAATCATAACGTTTGTGTTGTTTACAGACAGTGCAGTATATAGATAACATAATATGCAGCTGTGGTTTTAAGACTTTGCTGGACATTTTCGTGTGGCGCGCGCTTACCCTACGCGTAAAAAAGTTAACAAAGAACTGGAACTTTCCTATTCCAACGTACTTTTCTTGCTGTGCTTTAACTATACAAGCCATACTTTTCGGTTTTTACAATGGAGCAACAAATGGAAAGATGTATACTAATTCAAGCAGATAAGTGGGTTGTTCTTCTTTTTAGCCTACAAAAAGGTGTCTTCATCAGTTAAAAAATATATCTAATCAAAAATTATCCATATAATTTTATTATTCCTGCTTCAATATGTACTATACTAAAGATATAAAGGCTATACACGTGCAAAATAAAAAATAATTTATATTTATATAGTAAAAAGTACGTTACAGAGTCGTCAATCCGCGTGACAGAGGTGTATTTCATACAAATCACAGTTGTCTCCCGCTACCTGAGCCTGTGTATAGTTCATAATGGTACAAAAAATATAAAGACAATAGCAAATATAAAAGTATTTTTTTATGCTAAAAGATATAGTCCATTTTCTAATAGTGACTACAATTTTTTTACATTATGAATAAAAAAAATAAAAAATATTAAAATCCCGTCTCTCCCGGGATGTAAGGGGACACCTAAAACCTACGCTCCTCAAGTCAACCTCTCCTGCCCGCGGTGCATCCTGCTGATCAACTAACGAGGCTCTGACGACCGAACAATGGCGGTATAACCATTCAAATCGCGTAGCAAAAATTTTCCAGACCGTCGACGGGCAGCAGCGTCACCGGTGCGAGGTGCTACGCCCTGCGATCGCCAACCCGCATGCCCAGCGTGGCGATTATGGGCAAAACCTCCATGGCAAGTCAAAATATACCACGGCCCCCAGTTCCCGGTCGCCCCGCTATTTCTGGCCACGGCGGCGGTCACGGATCAGGCGGGGCAGGGGGTGCGAAGAATCCCCGGGCTACGGTAGGCCACCAACCTCGCAAATATAATCTGACCCTGGCTACGTATAACGGACGCACACTGCGACTCGATGAGCACCTTCTACAGTTAGAAGAAGAACTGAAGCACTTAAGGTGGCACATTCTGGGCTTATGTGAAATCCGAAGAGAAGGGGTGGAAACCATAACTCTAGACTCTGGCCATCTTTTGTATTTCAGAGAGGGAGACCAACTTTCCCAGGGTGGTGTCGGGTTTCTGGTCCATAGAACCCTAGCTGAAAACGTTGTAGAAATGTCCAGTGTGTCGACAAGGGTAGCGTACCTCATAATTAAGCTAACCGAGAGGTACACCCTCAAGGTTGTGCAAATTTACGCACCTACTTCGGCACACTCGGACGAGGACATAGAGATACTCTATGAGGACATTTCTAAGGCCTTACATAATACCTCTAGGGCGCACTACAACGTTGTCATGGGAGATTTTAACGCCAAAGTGGGAGAAAATACCGGCAATGAATCCTCAGTGGGACCATACGGCTATAGCAACAGGAACGACAGGGGGCAAATGCTTGTCAACTTTCTCGAAAGAGAGGGGCTGTTTATGATGAATTCTTTCTTCAAAAAACAGCCCCAAAGGAAGTGGACATGGCAAAGCCCCGATGGTAGAGTAAAAAATGAGATCGACTTCATCATGACGGATAAGAGGCGCATATTCAGGGATGTTTCAGTGGTCGCTAGGTTCAAAACCGGAAGCGACCACAGGCTCGTACGAGGCACTCTGAATATCGAATACAGGCGCGAAAGGATACGCTTGATGAAGTCCAGGCTCCGACCGAATTTGCTCCAAGCCGCTGTGGGTTCCCAAGCCTTCCAGATAAATCTGGAAAACCGATTCGCTGCCTTAGAAACCGCTGACGACGTTGACCAGAAACTCGACCAGGTAGTGAAGACTCTTAGAGAAGAGGGCACTAAATTCTGTGAAACGAGGCGCACAGCGGGCGCCTCCCCCCCGCTAGGATTACCCCTCTAGGACCGAGAGATCGCGCGTTAGTCGCCCGGAATCTGTCAATGGAGATGTGTGTGTTTATTCGGCGACAACTTCGTCACGTAAGTATTGGACAAAAATATATCAATTACAGTTACTTCTTATTATTTAACTTTTGCGTAATAAGAAAAACTTTCATGCCAATCTGTTAGATTTGTATTTTGTGATAACGTTTAAATATTATCGATTTAGTTAGTAAGATTTACCCCTCCGTCACGCTACAACTCCGTCACAACAAAAATGTGACGGAGTGGTAAAATACGTGACGGAGGGGTAAAAAGTACTTGCAAAGAATATAATATTTATATTATCTAATAAAATATAATAATCTGTTGAAATAGGACTACTACTTATTATGGCAAGTATTTCGATATAACGTTTTAATGTTTTTCTAATGTTTAAATACTTATTTACATATTTTCTTTTTCAAGATATTATCTTGGCAAAAAAGAAGGCATTAACAGCAGCAGAAAGACAGTGGCGTTGCCGTGAGAAACGAAAAAATGATCCAGAAAAGGTAGGTGAAGTGAAACGCAAAGATCTCGAGAGATATCATACTCGTAAGAAGCTTGTGGCTGACATGACCGTGAGAGAACATCGTATGATGAAGAGAAAATGGCAACATGGAAATAAAAAAAGAAAGGAGAAAAAACAGATGCTTGAAAACGTGCTGTTGAACACGCCGGCACCATCACCAATACCAGTAGATCCACAACTGCGTCCTTATTCTGCAACACCAACTAATTTAGAAGTTTCTAGCTCAAGGGGGAGGAAGAGAGTGAAAAGAGGTAGGACAAAGTTATACAGAGAGAATAGTAGATTACAAGATAAAATAGAAGAATTAGAGAAGAAGGTTCGAAAATACAAGAAAAGATTGCACAGAAAATCCAAAGAAGAAACCAATAGCAAAGATGAAAACAAGAGTAAGAATGAAAAGAAATATAGTGTCCTTTCCAATGCCATCAAAGAACGATACCAAACTGTTAAAAGTCGTAAAGAAAAACGCCTTATCCAATCTTTACTTCAAACTCGCATTGCAAAAGAATCTAGAATGCAGACTCAATTAGTAAGAGACACCTTAGGTGTAGACAGACCTTTAAGGTATAAGAGCGTTCTGCCACAAAAAACTGATCTTGTACAGAAAATCCAACAGTTGTTTTTGCGTGATGATGTAACGAGAGCTACAGCTGGGAAGAAGGAGACTGTGACGCACAGAAAAAACAAAGTGCAAAAAAAGATTTTTATTGGACTCCATGCGAAACCTGTACAAAGCCTTTTTAAGAGAAAATAATGGCGTCAAATGTCACTACAGCTACTTTACAAAACATAGACCGTTTTACGTAAAACCACCTGCTGTCGATGGAAGGGACACTTGCCTATCTAAGCTACATGCAAATATGACCTATGTTGTCAACGTTTTACATAGGAATAAAGTGATAATGCAAAAAGATACGAATGCAGTCCTGGAAACACTAGTATGTTCTGTTAATTCGGAATCATGTATGAAACATGTTTGTTCTGAGTGCAAGAAGCGGTCTATAAATTATGATAAGACTAATCTAAAAGCTACTGTAGACTTACGACAATGGGAAAGAAAAAGTGAAGTGGTGGAAAAATTAGGGAAAAAAGTAAAGATCACAAAAAATTTACCAGTTACTGAAAAGCTTACAATCAAAGAGGTGATTAAAAAATTTGAGAACGCCCTCCAAACTTTCAAAACTCATGTCTACAATATAAAACATCAATATAAAGCTTATCGACAGTGCATCAACGGTTTAACAGAGAGTGAAGTAGCCTTGCATATCGATTTTAGTGAGAACTATGCCTGCAAGTACCACTCCGAAATCCAGGCTCATCATTTTGGTGGTTCTCGTAAACAA
This sequence comes from Epiblema foenella, assembly GCA_963556455.1. Lineage (NCBI taxonomy): Eukaryota > Metazoa > Arthropoda > Insecta > Lepidoptera > Tortricidae > Epiblema > Epiblema foenella. The sequence continues at coordinate 3,096,260 of OY747097.1, read as the reverse complement.
GGACTCTGCATACAGCTGTGATGTACCATTTTTCTGCTGAAGCACAAACAAAACAAGTGACTTCATACTGCTCTGTGTCGTCTAATCAGAATCATGGGCCTTCTGCAATCTGGGCTCACTTTTGTCCAATCCTCTCTGAAATTCAAACAAATCATCCAACTGTAACGACTGTACATTTTTTTTCCGATGAACCAGCTACCCAGTATAGGCAAAAGATTAACTTTTACCTAATGGCGTACCGACTTTTTGAACAATACAACTTTCGCAAAATATCTTGGAATTTTTTCGAAGCAGGACATGGAAAGGGAGCTGCTGATGGTGTTGGTGGAACTTTGAAACGTCAAGCTGACGCTATTGTAGCAAGAGGGAAAGATATCGGAGATGCGTTAGAATTCTTTTCCTCCCTTCAAGATACTAGCAAAGTCAAATTGTTTTTGGTGGCAGACGAAGACATAGACAGCGTAGCATTGACTATTCCAAGCAATATTTTACGCCTGAAAGGAACCATGCAAATCCACCAACTGTTCTCCGAAACTCGTGGAATATTAAACTATAGGGTTCTGAGTTGTTTTTGTGAATAATTCTGTTTGTGTCACGTTCCTAAAACTTATTGGCCTCTGCCTGATATAGAATCCAACATTGACAATATTTTGAACCAAATGTTTCCTGGCGAAAACGAAGACGTTGCAATTCAAGAACTGGAAGATTTGTCGCTCACTGATATAACGAACAAAATTGGGATGCCTCGTAAAAGATTTTATGATACTGTGTATGGCCCGGATGTATCATCAGATGAAGATCAGCCATTGGCCACATATAAAAACAAAGATTCCTCTAATCCAACTGCCGTTTCTAGTACTTCTTATGAAACACTTGAGCTTGAGGACATTCATTCAAGGAATATAGAAGATGGTGTACATGTACTCGTTAAAGTAAAAAGTGAAAAGAATGTTCAATACACATATGCTGGAGTAGCAAAAAGTAACGTTGACGAAGAATGCGATGTTCTGGTGATGTTCCTGAAAACAGTCGATGATTCTGGTAGATTGTTTAAATTAGTGGAGAATGACTTATCGGACGTTCCGTATGAGGATTTGATTAAAATTCTACCAAATCCAAAGGTAGTTAAAAAAGGAAGAAGAAGGTTTTTTGAATTTGATGAGCCTTTGCCAGTGTACGAAAAGTAAGACTGATTGGGACTAGTAAGACTTGTGGAGAAAGTAATTTGTTATTGATGATTATTATTTTATCTTAATTTTTCAGTCAAGTTAGATGTTTTTTTGATTTTTATTTAGTTGAGACAAGTTAGAAGTCTTATAATTTAATTATGCTATAATACTGATCTCTCATTCCAAAAGTTCTGCAATGTGATTTTATTAGTATGTAAGTATCTCGGTTTTAAGAAAGCTGAAGACTGTTAAATATTTAATTATTCTAAAGAAGTAATAAATGATTCTAAATAAATACATTTAAAACCAGTTTTATTCCAAAATACAACCTGATATTTTATTGAATAACAACTCTGTCACATACTCTTCCACTCTGTCACGACAATGTCTCCTGGTTTTAAAATGTATATAGCCATTTTTATATTTTGTTTTGAATAGTACAATTTCAGAGAAAATATATTTAGAATACTACAACTATAATATCATCTACGACATTAATATTTCTGTGCTAAAGGTGGTTAAAATTGAATTATAGTAAAAATATACTTCAAACTAGGTGCAATTGTGACAGAGTGGTATAAGATTAAAAATATATATTTATTATTATATACAGAAGTATTGCTGTGTAAGTTTTCTAAAAGTACCATTTGATTATTATTGAAATAAATAATTTGCAAGTTATTTGAGTTAAACTATTAGATACAAAAAATAAAAGATATTGTGACGGAGGTGTACAATTATTAGCCCAATTCATCTTTGAGGCCTTGAAAATCTTACAAAAAAATTTAAACTTCTCGGCCAACCACTTGTTCAGATATAATAGACAATAAGCTATCACAAAACATATAAGATTTGATTAGAAAGCGTTATGATTTTTTTTTTAAATATGAGTAAAAATTTTAACTACATGTAGGTTAAAAAGAAGAATGACCCAAGTTAGACAAACTGAAAAGGGCTTATACCAACTTCAAGAAATCACCAAAGGAAAGAGTTACGGCTGGATACCTAAAGGGCAGACTGGACACACTAGAAACCTACTGGAAGCAGTTTTCGGCCGTACATGAAAAATTAATTATATCGGTTCCAATGGAGCAACGTCAAACAAACAATTATTTTGCCGACAGTATTTTCGAGGAATTTGAAGAAGCGTATTACACATATAAAGGCGAAATGATGTCCAAGTTAGAAAGTATGGTTCCGGTAAAATATGAGTCTAACTAAATATCTACTCCAAGCACGTCTAGTAGTGAAGTAAAATTGCCACGTATTTCACTTCAACCTTTTAATGGCAACTACACAGAATGGCAGTCATTCCATGATTTATTTGTGGCATTAGTGCATAATAATGAATCCTTACAAGATGTTCAAAAGCTTCATTATTTAAAAGGCAGTTTAGTTGGAGAGGCGGAAGCATTATTGCGTCAATTTTCAATCACCGCTGAAAATTATGCTGAAGCCTGGTCAGTGCTGAAAAAACGGTATTCTAATAAAAGATACATAGCTAACTGCGTTTTTAAGAAATTCTTTACACAAAAAACGATATCACACGAGTCGGCCACAGCCTTAAGACAATTATTGGATACTTCAGTGGAATATATGAGTGCACTAAAACATCTAGGATTACCTACGAATCATTGGGACGCAATTGTCAACTATTCAGTCGTGTCCAAACTGCACGCGAGTACCCATAAAGAGTGGGAAGAATTAATTAGCAGAGATGAGACGGACGACTTCCCTAGTTTTGACAGATTAAAGTCATTCTTGGAAAATAGATTTCGTACTTTGGAGATGGTGGAACCTGCCAACAAAAGCTACAAACCTGTAAAACCTAAAATGTTTCATGTCACCGCGCCGAAGGAGTTGAAGCGCGGCTTCTGCAATGAAGATCATTATATCTACCAGTGTAAGCCGTTTTCAAAACAATCCATAGAAGACAGGTACAACTTCGTTCAGAAAAATAACCTCTGTTTTAATTGCCTTATCCCGAACCACTCTGTATTTAAATGTAAACAAACAACATGTCAAATATGTAAAAAGAAGCATCATTCGTTATTACACCGAGATAAGAAACAAGCAACTGAAGAAACGCATACGTCTGGAGAAACAAATAACAACAGCAAACATAAAACACAAACTTTAGTAGCAGCGCACACGTCGAGTGTACCACAAGTATTACAACCTGGTCAAGACATCCTGTTGGCGACAGCACTGGTGCACGTCACATCCGAGTCATGGCAATCCCACGTGCTTTGTGCTCTCCTGGGCCAGGGATCAGAGGCTTCCTTCGTGACCGCGAGGGTGGTCGAGTTGTTGGGTTTGAGAAGAACTAAGGTCAGCGGAGTAGTCTCTGGTGTTGGTGAAGACAATCAGATGTGCATAAAACATTTGGTAAAATTACACATTAAGTCAAGGTACGATACTTCATTTTCTATTCATGTAAATGCTTATGTATTGAAGTCATTAACCCGTAGGCTGCCAGCTAGGGAAATAAAAGGATTTGTTTGGCCTCAGGTTAATGAAATAAATTTAGCTGACCCCACTTTTAGCATTCCAGGGAGGATTGATATACTCCTTGGCGCAGACGTTTTCGGTGAAATCATAGACGCAGGTTTAATGAGAGGACCAGGCAACGTTGTTGCACAAAAAACACACCTGGGTTGGATTTTGTCTGGGGGTACTAATCCGTCACTTACTGTTTCACAGCACATCACTAGTCTGCATATTACACGACAAATAGAAGAAGACAACAATCTCCTGAAAAGGTTTTGGGAAGTGGAGTCAGAGCTGTACACCAAGCAGAGCATGTGGACGAAGGAAGAAGCAAAATGCGAAGAAATATATCAACAAACGACGACAAGGGATGAAGACGGCAGTTACGTAGTACAGCTCCCCTTAAAGGCAAGTATCGTAGATACGGTGAAGTCATGTGGAAGCACAAAGCATCAAGCTGTAAGTAGACTGGAACAACTGGAAAGAAAATTTGCCAGAAATGAGAAGATAAAGACTGAATACACAAAAGTTATACATGAGTACTTACAGCTAGGACACATGAAGAAAGTTGACGCAGTGGATGAAGGTGATGAAATTTATCTTGCACATCATTGTGTAATCCGAGAGGATAAAGAAACATCCAGGATACGTATCGTTTTTGATGCGTCTTCTAAAGGCTCAAACGGATGCTCCTTAAACGACAACATGATGGTAGGACCCACAATTCAACCAAATCTGCAAAGTCTGGTATTTAGATGGCGATCTCACAAAATCTGTGTTATTGGGGATATAGTAAAGATGTATCGTCAAATAAGAATGAATGACAAACACACAAATTTGCAACGCATAGTATGGCGCGATGATACATCAGATAAAATTGATAGTTATAAGCTACTTACCATAACTTTTGGGACAGCGGCTGCACCTCATCTTGCTGTACGAACTCTTCAACGCTTGGCTAATGACGAACAAGAAAATTATCCTCGTGGAGCGGCAGTAGTTAAAAATTTCTTTTATATAGATGATCTTATGACAGGTCATGAACATCTAGATGAAATGAAGGCTACCTGTAAAGAAATTAACAAATTTTTGAAGGCCGGAGGTTTCCAGATGCAGAAATGGGCTAGCAACTCCGAAGAACTCCTGAAGGACATAGTTGGCACCACGAAGACGTCGGCATCTGTAACAGAAAATAAAGAGATTAAATTAGATAACGTTATAAAAATACTGGGACTTACCTGGAATAGAAAAGATGACACTTTCCATGTTTCAGTTAACTTACCAGCTAACAGGATACCTGTAACAAAAAGAGTGATTTTATCAGATGTTGCTAGTCTCTTTGATCCTTTTGGCTGGCTCTCACCTGTTGTAATAACTGCCAAAATTATGATCCAGAAATTATGGCTCTGTTGTCTTGGATGGGACGATGAATTACCCTCCGACCTCGTGGACGAGTGGATGAACTTCCGAGACGAACTTCATGAGTTGCAAACCGTTGAGATCCCACGCTGGATAAAGATGTCATCTCGCTGCAAAGAAGTTCAGCTCCATGGGTTTTCTGACGCTTCAACTCTTGCTCTTGCTGCCGTGGTTTATGTAAGAGTTGTAGATGAACACGACGTAGTTCATGTCACCATATTGGCATCAAAAACGAAAGTAGCACCACTAAAACAGTTAACAGTCCCAAGGTTGGAGCTCTGCGCTGCGGTTTTGTTGGCAAAATTGTTGCACGACATTTCAAGTTTATTGAACATACCTATGAACAGAATTTACGCTTGGACAGATTCCATGGTAGTTCTGTCATGGTTGCAATCTCAACCCAGTCGCTGGCAAGTATTTGTTGGTAATCGAGTATCTGAGATCATCCAGAATATAGATAATGACAGATGGAGGCACGTTCTGTCTGCTCACAACCCTGCTGATCTCGCGTCAAGAGGTATTAAGGCGAGTGAACTAACAAATAATGAACTTTGGTGGACCGGACCCACGTGGCTCAAGACTAAGGACACTGATATTCTAAGGCACACAACAATCCCAAGCATAGAGTTAGAAAGCAAGAAGTCGTTTCACACGCTTATAAAGGACACTCCCATTTGGGAGAGATTTTCGTCAATGCTTAGGATGAAAAGAGTAATAGCTCAATGCAAGAGATTCTTAGATTACAAAAACAAAAGAAGAGATATTTTGAGTGCTGCTGAGTTGAATGACGTTGAAGATAGCTGCGTCAGGTATTATCAGAAACTAATATATAGTCAAGAAATCGAAGACCTGAAGAAAAGAGGGAAAGTTAGAAACAGGAGTTCTCTGATCAAACTTACACCGTACTTGGATGAAAACAATTTGTTTAGGGTTGGAGGCAGATTGAGTAAAGCGAACTTACCCGAAACTGCTAAACACCCGATTATCATCCCAAACAAACAGCATGTCACGAGATTAATCATAACCGACGCGCACGCGAAAACCTTACATGGTACGGTTCAGCAGGCAATGACATACATCCGAACCAAGTATTGGGTAATAGGTCTAAAATCAGCAGTTAGGGATTTCAGTCGAAAGTGTGTAGTGTGCATAAAGAATAATGCAATAACTAAACAGCAACTGATGGGTCAGTTACCTGCTGCGAGGGTCATTCAGCATCGTGCCTTTTACCATAGTGGCGTTGATTTCGCGGGCCCAGTGTATTTAAGAACATCTAAAGGCCGAGGGCACAAATCCACGAAGGGATATATCTGTTTGTTTGTCTGCATGTGCACCCGGGCAATTCACTTGGAGGCAGTGACTAGTAGGTAGTAATTGTCTGTTCTGCCTCAACCGCTCGACCGCTCCGCGGTCTCGCTGAGGCAGCACAGACAATTACTTTTTCTCTACCAATCATGTTAGATATTAATCCTATTATTTTCGTTTTCAGTTCGAATATGGGTATTTGTTAAGATAATTCACAAGTGATTGGGGTATGGACAATAGTTTCTGTTCCTCATTTATAATTTTGAGATCCGACCAATCACTAGTGATTCTAAAATCATGACCAATTGCTCTATTTAAGGCCAATCTTGATAGATGAAGCAGCGCTAGTGGTTCAACTCTTAGTGGCTTCTTTAATTCTATGTGGTATCTTTGTAGCCACGTTTCTCCATTTGGTGATTTGACATAATATTGAATTAATTCTATGATGTTACTCCACATTTCTCTAACTTCTCTTACGCCTTCAAATGCATATCTAGTTTTAGAATACGAAGACCATATCCTGATGGATTTGGGACCTCTTACTGTTTGTACAGACAGCGAAAATTCAAAATTTGGATGGTTAGAGTTCCTGACCAGAAAAGTTCCAATGCTTGTGTTTTCAAGCATTCTATTAGCATCTTGCAAATTCAAACTTTCATAATACCATCCGCATTGTCTCAATAAATCCATATTGTTACTTATCATACCACAAACATTATCGATGTGATGATGATGTATTTGACGTTGACAGATACATTTTAACCTGAAAGCTAAAATTGAATCATTTTATATCAGCCTTTTGCAGGTATGATTGCGTTTACGGCTGTCATAATGCATTCGTCTCTCTCGCACTCGTTCGTAAAAAATAAAACTGCAATTAATAGTATTAGTTTTCTTTATTTGAAAAAATATTATTTGTTATACACCACTTTCTTAAGCAAGTTACATTTTTAAAGGCGCATATGTTACTATGGTAAATACAACTTTGAATATCCGACGATGTTGAATAATTTTTATACAGGGTTTTTAAATTGGGACAATTGTATTCTTCCAAATTGTAGATATTATCCGTTTCTAATATTTCTTTTAGCCACATCACCTTTTCACTACCTTTAGTGTATATTTTTTTATTCTTTATATATTCTAATATCAAAAACTTGTAATTAAAGCAAGGCGCAAAGCCTTCGTTCCATAAAATTCTAACGTTTTTTTCTACCCATGCCACCTGTAAACGTTCCTCCTTTGTCAAGTAATAGAATGGATATGGTGGTTTTATCAACAAAACAAGAATACGATTATCACATAAAATTGCTATTTCTTTTGGTATAAATTTGTTGTCTTCACTTTTAAAACCTTGAACATCAACAATGGCACTCATGATAGTTTTCGAACTATGTTACTGAGTGGTTTATATTCAAAGAGGCAGTCGTTTAGGATCAGACAGTAGGCAGTTGTATTTTCAGGAATGTCTTCTGAGGACTCAATTTCTAAACGCACGTCAACTGGTCCAGTTTTTAGTGAATCATTTTGTCTTGAGCAGTCGATAACAAAAAGTGGAGCAATTTTCGAGAATGTGTTCAAATCCAACAACGGTTCGATACAAGCGTTGTAATATGACTGACGAAAATTAGCATACATCTCATATAATATACTATATTTACTTTCATCAAACTTTAAATTAAGACTGTCATAGGGAAAGTATTGCGAATTCAAAAATAATTTGACATTTGTTATATTACAATGATCAAATAAAGCTGAACTTCTTGTTGTATTGAATTTTCTGTCAGTTTGCAGTCCTAATATAACAAATCTCGGTTTCTCTAGTTGAGAAGCAGTTTTAATTGACCAAGAATGCTTTGTTGTCATAGGTAATAACGAATATTCATATAAATCCCAATTCCTGAAGGCTAACTGTATGGGTCGATCTTTTTCTAAATGTTTTAGTAGCACAAGTCGTTCGCGATCAGAAACTCTAATATGTGGTACACGCCATTGGATTTTTGATGTTTATATTTATATTTTCGTTTTTCTCAGCTATCACACTGTTTGAAGCAGAACTGCTTCTTTGTAATATAAGTTCATGTCTACAATTGATGAGTATTTTATTATAATCTTCAGCGAATCCTAATATTTTATTTAAGGGTATTATAGCTGTGAAATGGACATCTGGTGCCTTAGTTCCATCTAATTTCCAACCCCATAAAGCTGCATTTTTACTTTCTCCTTCATTCATTGAAATATAAGATTTCATTGTAGTTGTGATTCCAGCATTTTTAATGTTATCTATTGCAACACCATTCAGTTCGTATCTAATATTTTGAAACAAAAACAATATTGGATTGTTTATAAATTTAACTTTTTTCGTTGTTGTTTTCCCTGTTGTGTCTGTGGTAGTCGTACTTGCACGTCCCTCAATGTAAATGGAGCTAGCTGAAGGTAGAACATAAACGTCTTGCTGGTGTATTGGTATCCTTATTTCATCGTTTTCGCTGAAACTGTTACTGTAAGGGTTATAGCTATGAATTTCATAGCTTTCAATGGAATTGTCATGATGTGGTAAATCTGCGATTTGTAACATTTTTTTATATTTTAAAACCGAGTGAACGTAAAAAAATCTTATTATTTTTTGTAATTGCCTTTGTTGCTCTTACACGTCTTCTATCTTTCAATACTGGGCGTGAAATATCAGGAGATCTATTATGAACAGAGCTTTTATTGAAAACAATCATTTTAAGTAGCGGTATTTTTAATTTCGTAGATTTGAAAGTAAAACATGCAATATTCAATGCGTTTGGCATTACAATGTACCCTGCTCAAACACGCCCTTCTATTTATTTGATTGTCGTCTGTTGAGAAGCTTTACGTCATGTGTAAGTAATTAATTCATTCTCTCCCAAAAAGAGGCAAGGAACTTTAAACTTAAATGACCACAGATATACAAATTGTTTCCCTGTAAATTATCATAATTGTAGTGAATTTTATCTCCCATGTACTTGACAAACTCCTGCGGTGGTTTTAAATTGCCATAACTATCAAAGTATTCAGTATAATCATTTATTTATAGGCTACCCAATGAGTACCAGAATTTTTAGAAGAATCTAAATTGATAACCCCGCATTCTAGCGTTAAAGGGAATTCTGGTAATTTATCTCTCATAAACACATCGCGAAAAAAAGGTATGTTATTAGAGTACTTCATAATATCAATATTAGTTAACGCTCTTTTGGGTAGCCGAGTAATTAGTTTTTTTTCTTTGTAACATAAATTCCTAGCCCATTTTTGTATGGCTTAAGATGCAATCCTTTTCCAATACACAGTCCTTCCATATTCATATTATGCTTTTTGAATTCCTCAAAATTTTTTTTAGCAAACTTATAGTCATTGATAGCTTTCGTGATTCCAGCGATACCTCCTGCTAAACTACCGGCGGCAGACAATCCCGCAAATATAGGTATTAATGGTAGAAATCCTCCGGTTTTAGGCACTGGGATTACTCTCGGTAGTTTTATAGGTAAGTCGTCAGATGCCAGTTCATGAGCAGCTGTATATGCTAGTTCCGCTAAAAGTTTTTTGCACTTGGGCTTTAATTTACGAATACGTTTTTTGGTATGCGAAACAATATTATTAAATGTTTTTTTAAAACCAGAACCAGTTTTCACTTTTGAAGCAGGCAATATGTTTTTTTTCTTCATGTTTAAATTATTGGTATTATTTTGATTCTTGTTCATAATTATTTTAATTAACCTGTCAATGCAGTGTTTATAGTATGACGATTCGTATACAACTGAGTACAAGTAAAAACAATAGATGTTTAAATACTGTCAATAGTATTTTTAGCCTACAAACGATTAGTCTTTTCTATCCAACTGTTTTCGCTTGAAGGCAGCCCTAACCACTTTACATACACCTTGTTTCCTTTAGCTCGTAAAACTTTTTCAACGAGGTATACCTCAGGGTATAAAATCTTTCGAATTTCGTGCTCATAAAATGCTCCTAAAATTGGTCTAGACCTCGAATCTTCTAATAAATAAGTTGTTGGATTGGTATCTTGAACTTTTATTATCTTAAATATTTCTGTAGACCAATTAGCTGTATATCCTTTTTCGAAGCAACTTTTATATTTGCTTATTCTCACAAAATCCCCTACTTTGAATCTTTTGCACTTAGATATTTTCTTAGATTGTTCTATTTGGGCTTTAGTGTATCTTTGTAATATTGTTTCTTTATTATCATGGTTAATTGTAGCTGGAGGTGCTCCTATAGTTCTATGGAACGTATGATTGTACTCATAAATTTTACAATCTAGTGTTCCATCAATCCATTTATAATTTCCTTTCAAATTAAATTCTTTATATAATTTATTTTTGAGCGTTCTAATGAAGCGTTCTACGATAGAGGCTTTTTTGGTCGAATATGTAGAATAGTGGTTAATATTATTATTTTTAATAATCTTCGAAAAAACATTATTGTAAAATTCCTTGCCCATATCTGTTTGTAAATTTTTTGGTAGTCGACCTTTTGCTAAGAAAACCTTAAATACGGTAGACACCATTTCTTTCGTTTTTTGTTTTAGGGGAAATGCCCAAGCATATTTTGAGAAACAATCTATAATTACGAATATATATTAATAACCCGAATTTACATTCGATAGTGCTTGCATATCAATCAAATCTGCCTGCCAAAGGTCATCTATGTCTTTTAATATAACTCTTCTTCGCGGAAAGTTCACTCTTACATTATTATGAATTTCATTTACGACGTCGGCTTTGCTCATAGTGCTTGGTCAACTTCCCTTCTAGTTCTTTTAATTCAATATTTTTTTCAATTTTTTTAATACGCTCTGATAAAGCCACGATTAGCTTATCAAGATGTGCTAGTGTGTTTGAAGTAACTTTTATTTTTGTATCAATGTATTCGTAAATTTTAATACTGTCCGATATTTCAACTTCGTGTATAGCACATACTTTATTTCCTTTTATTTTACAACAATTATTTTCTTTTTTGCGGACATTCATGTTTGATGTCCTTTTGATTACTAAACTTAATGATTATCACATGTCAGTTTTTATTCTTTTATTATACCGGATTCTTTTAACTCTTCAATAATGGATAAGATTTCGTTATTATGATTGCTGTTACCAGCGCTTTTAGATGCTATTAATAATTTTAGTCTCTCAATTAATTCGTTTGGATCATCCCAATAAATATAGTCTGTAGCTTTCTTATATTTTTTTAATTTAGGCAAGGAACCTCCAATTTTAAAATCCGTCAACTTTTCAGGGAATTCCTGCTTAGTATCCGAGAACAGAGGTTTAATAATCTGACAGTATTTTAATCCTTTGTCTCCTTTCAATTGTCCATTGGGATTAAAATCTCGCCTGTGGGCACTTGTAATAACAAGCAGATTTTTGTATACAATTTTATCTTTTTCTGTTACTAGTTCGAGATTAGGCTTATTTCGAATTAAAAGTTCTTTTAAACCTGCTGTGAATTCATAATTTTGGTTATTTATTGTAATCATATATTGTTTCTCTGCGGAATTTTTATTTACTAAGGATAAAGTAACAACAGAATTTCCCATCATGAGTTTCTTATTTTTATTACGGATTCCAAATGGAATGTTAATATTATCGTAAATGTCTAGCACGTCTTCTTTTTTAAGAGATATTAATGTGTCATTGACGTTACTTTGAGAATTTTTGCCATCATTTTCAAAATCATAATATTCTGAATGCTTGCTTGAATCAGCTTCGAGCTGCTCTTGGAATTTTTCATATACTATGGATGAGTTCAAGTCCATGGGCGTATCGTGTTCATTTATAGTATTTGAAATATTTAAACTAGAAGTTTTTTTATCATTTGCTTGTATCAATGTCTCTAGAGGATCCGTAATGGGTTTGAATACTTTCTTTAATTTTAGATTAGCAGCATCTTCTTCGTCCTGTATCATTCTAATTTTCTTTTTTATGCAAGCTGCTGATGTAATTAGCTGTTTTTTCAGATTGGTTTCCATTCTTATTGATTTCACTAGCTGTGTGTTACATACGGACACTGGAGTTCAATTGAGTGTTATTTTTCAATGTGTTAGGTATATATAATGAATTTATAAATAAATAAATGTGTCAAAACCTAATCTATATCTTCCTTTATCAATTGCACAATCTGTATTAAGCAATAAAAAGTTGTATTGATTTCTCCATATAGTACAACAAAGCTCCTTAAATTTTAGCCAATCTATGTCTGTATTTATGTGATCATTGTATATATGTCTTAAATTTCTGTCGTCTTGTTTAAAAATAATCAAAAGATTGGCATTATCTCTTAATAGTTGTTTCGGTATTTTGGAATAAGTTTGGGATAAATAAAAGCAGTCTATCTGCCTATGTCTTCCCATAGCAAAATAATTTCTAATATTCATTTGATTTTCACAAGCTACATCATCAAAAATCATGACTGAATTTGTTAAAGCATCATTGGGATGAAGAACTTCTCTACTGTCAGTAAATAAATAAAAACTTGCTCCTGGAATTCTTTGCATAACTTGCTTCAAAAAGAGATACTTTGGCTGGAAGGCCGTTTTTGAGTACAAATAAATGTGCTTAAACTTTAAACCATTTTCGTGTAACAATAAATTCAGCATAACATTAGTTTTACCGCAGTTAGAAGGACCACATATTATGCAGCGAATTGTGTTAGGTAACAGGGCGCTATGCTTTACTTTCTGTGCATTTATTTCGACATTTATAGTATTCACCTCTAATGTTTCAGTTTGCTTAACAAACCTCATGATGAAATGTGAGGTAAATCAAAAGTTACAAGTCCTTATATACCTAATAAAATGATGTTATGGTCACAATGTGGGTGTCAGATTTCGTGGTGTTTGCTGTCACGTTTCCGGCTAAAGGAGACTTCATTTTTTAAATTAATATTAAGATGCTGCCATTTCTGCAGTGGTCGTCAAAGAAAGAACTCGCGATTCAGAAATTACTCGTGATTCAAGTGAGCTTATTTTTAAATGTTTTGCATAAAATAATTATTCATGTTTTTAATGCACCAATTGTTATATCACTGAATATTTTATTGTCTTATTACAGAACATGTCGAACCTCGAAAACTTTGAACGTCAAGAATTCAACGGCGGCATTGATGTCACCGGTCGTCTCGTGAATGATTTATTTTATAATACTCAAGACCTAGAAGATCTGTACAGTGTTCAGCATCAGGAAAATAAAGCGTCGAATGAGAAGAAATGTAAAGCTTTGAAAAATAAACCAAAAAAGAAAATACTCAAAAAGTCACAGGTGGAAATTTCAAACAATTTATCGTCTGTATCTCGACGAGGAACAGAAAATGGACATCACTTGATTAAAATAAACATTTATGAACTTCGTCCTGGAGTTAAGTGCAAAAATGTGGATGATAGTGTTTGCCTAAGTGCACAGTATGTGGTTGAGGACAAATATGACGAAATTTTGGACTGTACCGAAACGCTAGTCAAGAAAATTGTGAAAAAAATAAGCGACAGTGATACTTACAATTTGTAAAATGGTCTTCATGCAAATAATTTATCAATAAATACTTGTTGATCTAAATTAAAAAAACTTTTTTTATTACGTTAGGTACACTTTCAAATCTGTAGCGTTACAAAGCCCTTGTAGTTATTCGTATTTGACAGTCAATTAAAACAGCGGGAACAAAAGGATGATTAAATAAAAATGGTTAAAAATTTCATGTTAACATTTATTAAAATACAAAGCTATTAATATACACTTATGGGTACATTCATAATTATCCTATAGGTACAGCAAATACATTTTAATTATATATATAAATCTTATCAACTACTTAGTCTTATAATATATTACTATAGTGACCCCACGGTAAAGTTCTAACTGTGCCGTCTATTAATTGCCTTTTATCATCATTTTTACTTAACACTAGTTTATTCAGTTGCTGGGTAAACATTTTATGGTTTTTTGATTTAATAATACACATGTTGTCCCTTAATTCCTCGCTATTATACAAGCATTTTTTATACTTTTTCATATTGAGTTTTTTAGTCACACACTTCTTTACCCCTTTGGCTTTTTTGATAGATGTTGCCTCGGTATTGATACAGTATAATTTAGCTCGTAATCCAACAAACTCAGATATTACTGCGCCACTCATTTCATCTTTGAAATAGCCAGGAATTTTCATGTTTACGATCGGCATGTTGTAAATATTATTAACTGGAAAATTACTTGTATCAAAGTATGGAAGCATTTCTTTCATATCCATGAAAAAGTTGTTAGTATAAACTAAATATAAAAGACTATCAGTGTCTGTGTAACATAAGTGAATATTTTGAGGATACCTTTTTCTCATGACAGAATAATGAAATTGATACAAGTGCTTTTTAGCGAGCTCTAGTACAGTAAATCCAATATAAATAGGCATATCCAAAACTAATTTAGATTGTTGCATTTGAATGGCTACTAGGTTTTCCGAGAAAACTGACAAACTTTTAAAGTTCGGAGCGCCGATATACTTTTCTGCGCCGCAAATTTTGTTAGTTTTATTCGAAATATCTCTCCAAACATTTACCAATTTAACGTCAACTTGATTTCTTTTATTTTGTATTGTCTTTCCATAGATGCTATTAACCTGCTTTTTAAAGAAGTTTTTTTCGAAGTCACATTTAGCGTTTTGTCTCAGTTCTGTATTTAGTGTTATGTAAGGTTCTAAAAATTTTCCTTGGTTAAAAGCTAAAATACGATGAATTTTCAATAATTTTAAACCCTTATTCAAACATTCTTTTAAGTGCTCGTAATGTATTACGTATTTATATTTATTGTGCAAATTTGCTACCAGTTTACGACTCGTTTTGCTGGGAGGAACATAATTTTCTGGAGCAAATGGCAAATCTGAGTGGTCATCATGCAATTCACAGGGGTATTCAAGATCTACTTCAAGTATGTACCCTCGAGGACTGTCGCAGCTGACACTTTTAACATCAAATTTGTTTATTTCTTGGTCGTTCAGAAACACAAAATTGTTTGTTGGTAAATATTGCAGCATAGCAAAACCATACAAATTGACACAATCTAAGTATATTAAATATGAACTAGCATGAGCATCGTTGTGGTCTGACAAATATATGTTATTCGCCTTTGCATGTCGTAGCGAACATTAAGCAAGACCGCCTCGAATACCCTTTTCTATCATTTGGTACATTTCAACATCAGATATCAAATCCAGCTCTATTTTTGTATATAGCAACATTGCGTCCCAGCTCAAAGCTGGGCTAGAAACATAGTAACACGGGTCTAAATTATAATAAGTTAGACTCATACATCTGAATTTTTCGAATATATCACATAACAATAATACATCACATTTTAGGTATAAATCAGTATATTCGCCCAAACTTTGTATGTTAAATTCTCTCCACACTGACTTTGCATGTTCGTAATTGTCTTCTGTTATATTCCCCGCTGTTAGTTTACTATAAAAAAACTTTCGGTCTGGCAGTTCAGTTTCGTTGTATCGATCCCACGAGTCTATGTAGTCATAACAATATATGCCTTTCTTACGAAGTAATTCAAAGTGATAAGAATTAGGATAAAAAAATTTGAGGTTTTTAAAGTCGCCAGGATCCAATGCTAGCCAATCCGTCTAAACCAGAATTCAAGAAGTTAAATGAATCGATAAATTTCAACTGCGCTGGATTTTGACTTTCTATTGGTATGAATTTAGTTAATGATATGTATTTTTCCTTTGTTTTTGGAATTAAATTCATGCGACCAATTGTTTTCGATAGTTCTGTAATAAATAAGTGACAATCATAACCGGAAAAATTATGAAAGAGTATGGGTATAAACTTACAAGACTTGGCATTTAGATTACAAGAATCGTGACTTGGACCGCGATATTTACCAGTAAAATGGTCATGGTCTGCTGCGATACGCTCGCCGATTTTAAACGATTTTCTGCAGATATGGCAAATCGTAGCATTTTGGAGCGAATGCTTTTCTTCGGCAGATAAAGGCAACATTTCACAATTAACTGATAATAACTGGTGCAATTTCTTTACATCTTTGGAAATAGTTTCTACAAATTTTTTGGCACAATTTGGACCGCGATATGATATGTACTCGTTTAGCTCCGGTTTGGATTCACAGCATATATAGTAAGCAAAACACGTCGCTTCATGTACTTGTATATTTTCTATGTGGTTGGAATTGCTTTTGTCCGAATATTCTAAAAGCAAACTTTCGAAATCTCCATAAATTACTATAGGCACTCTTTGTGTCCTTTCAAAATGTCTAAATGCTAGTGTACTGTTAGGTTCAGGTAATATAGTCTTTACTCTAGCGCAATTATGAGCATAAAGTTTTTGTTCTGTATCAAAGTATATAAAACATTCTTCACATAAATGGATTTTAGACGTATTTTTAGTAAGTTGTCTATGAACAAGCTTTTCTATATTTTTTATTAAACAGAAATGAGATTTTCCATTTTGTTCGATAAGTAACAAGTTAACGTGTGTCAACTTATGTTTCAATGTCTTATATAGAGGTCCAGGCACGTCATAATTTTTTTCTAAACCATATACATTAATTGAGATGTTCGGATTGTTTTTTCGAATGTTTTTAGGTCGTCCAGGGCTGGTGAAAATGACATGCCTCTAATATTGAGAATGTTTCTAAAATGCGGATATGAAGAAACTCTGTTTGGATTTTTACTGGCGGGGTACATATGAGACATAACACTCCATAAAAAACAATAATCGTCTTTGTTTTGTATATTTAAACATGATTTAGAGTTGCGAATTTTGGCTGGCAAACAAACATATGTGCCGGCCCTTAACGTGTTGTATTTATTTATGTTTATTTCTAGATGGCTAATTGAATCAATAGTCCAGCCTGATTCTGAAAGTTCAAACTCTGAGCACTTTGTTATAAGGTTGTCAATATAATTGGAATATATCGACAAAATGTCAGTATTCTGAAAAATTTGAAAGTACTGTGTATTAAATGATTTCATTGCTGTTTCATTGTTTTTTGGCTGTGTGTATGTAACAAAAAGCTCAAGATTTACTTTCAAAGCAGTGTGTTTTTCTAGAGAGATTTTTATTAGTTCAAATACTGATTTAGAAATCCTATTTAGGAACTGTTCCGGGGTTGAACGGATATCATCTGCAATAGAATTTACTCTATAACTTCTAATTCTATTTTTAAATGCGGTAGCTATGACCTGCACATTGTCGAACTTGGTGTTTATCAAACAGTTTGACTTATGAAGGTTGCTCTTTTTGTGTGATGTGAAGTTAGAAACATGAACTTTGCATTCGTTACAAAACATGTTTTTTCAAGTTCTTAATTTTATCAGGACTATCAACGGAATAGATTTTTTAAATTAATTGTTTAATTATTTCCTTATTTCCTTATTTCATTGTATATGCTGTGAATGAAAGAACACGTAAAACGGTTATACCTTTAATGCTCGGGTTATTTACAAAAATGATAAATGCGAATATATAGGTATATTATACTAAATGCCGCCGAGTATATTGGTTAGGCAAAATATAATTCTTAAACATATGTTACTGAGAACCTGATGGATACATAATCGGCTGAATTTTGACGAAGTCTTGTTTACCGGCCTGTACTAATTTCGAGACCGCGGCCCACAGCGATGTATTGACGTCAGTGGCCACCTTTAATGTGGTAAGAGCATTTTTCCATCGCTCTTCCACTGCTAACCGCTCTGCTTCACGGGTATTATAGACCCGGAGTTCGATGAAGTATTCTCCTGTTTTGGTAGGATCCCTCTGTGTCGTAAATCCCGATGCGCCGCGCTGAGTCAAAAAACTTCTCAATGCCGCTGCTCGAACAGGCTTCTGAAACTTGTCCTGTTGCACCTCGTCCTGTAAGACAAAAAAATAATAATAAATTAATCAGTTTATAATCAAATCGAAAATATTGTGTGCCTAGAAAAAAGACAAAAGATTGTAAAATAGTTTGAAAAACAAATAGTGCTTTAGATAACTTTGGATACAGAAAATATGTTTAATTAGCAAATCAAACCGCCTGATGGTGAATAGCCTTGACACACGGGTAACTAATTGCAGTGTCAGAAATGAGGCAGTAAATTTAAAAACATTAGAGCTGAATATAATTAGTATGACCCTCCAATATTCGCGAGAAAACCCCGCTGTACTCATCACTAACTTAAGAATGTTAGCTATTTTACGTAAAAAATAATACTTTTTTTAAAAGGCTCTATATTAATGACAGTAGCCAACAATGACACTAATCATCCGATATCTGGTCACCACTGACTTTCTGAATAAATAAATTAGAAATCTAAGTAGGTCAGATATG
The DNA here is from genome assembly GCA_963556455.1 of Epiblema foenella. Lineage (NCBI taxonomy): Eukaryota > Metazoa > Arthropoda > Insecta > Lepidoptera > Tortricidae > Epiblema > Epiblema foenella. The sequence goes on along the minus strand of OY747097.1, from coordinate 3,077,509 downwards.
CACATACCTCAGATTGCAACACCTGTGCAGGGCGTTTACGCTTCACTGGCGGCGATTGAGCGCACGGGATGACATCGTCTTCAGACTCCGAACAGCTATCCAGAGCCGATAGCTCTTTAACTTGAGATGCTGCTGGCGCCTTTGGTTTTTTCGGCGCACGTTTCTTCGCAGGTTTTTTCTCTGTTACTGTTTTCGACACCGACGGCGTTGGCTGAACGGAAGAGGACTCGTCAATCGTCCTCGAAGAATCGTCCAGCAGCTCGTCCTCCCAAAACGGATTTAGAGACCAACCAGGCCTGCAATAATAAAACAATATGTATTTGAAATGCGCCAACGAATTGGAAACCAAAAAACCGACTTAATAACGCGATAAGTACTATATACATACACTTACATGGTTTCCTGTTGTAGTTGCGTATATACACCAAACACCAACTCACTTTTGCTTGATTGCAGCGAACACCGAGCCGGGTTATTATTTTTTATTTAAAACACACACCCTGAACCTGGACTGTCCGAGTCCTGAAAGTTATGGGGCTAATGGCACGTTAAATGTCCGGCTGTCCTATTTATTATACGATATTCTAAAGTTACGATTACAATGGCTAATAAGAGAATCATGGAAGACAGTGCATAAAAACATAAAACACAGCTGAACAAATGTAGTCCTTATGTAGACCATCTATAAACACTTCGACTGTTCCGAGCATTGATTCCATTATAAACATGCCTTAACTTTCCTAAAAAGAAATGCGTCTCTTGCATAAACTCCTTACAACATGAAAATCGATACGCAAATCTTAAAAGGAGGCGGTATGTACTCTCTACCAACTCGCTCAAGTTAATTAAACACCTTACGCTGAAAAAAACCCATACATTTTAGATGGCTATTTAACTTGGTCGGGTTAAAACATATTTGTAATGAATGAGCACGGTTCATTGTATGTTGGAAAGTTATGTAATATGAAGTATATATCCAGTATTACTTGAACTACGGACATTGTCCAGGCGGACAATAAGAAATGCAGTTTCTTCAAATAACAATTTATTGAGAACTAACACGAGATTAAAATTACTGAGAAAAATAGCTCCGCGCGACGTGCGCTTGACGCTGATATGGCTCGCCGACCGCCGGAGTGCACGCGCGCCGTCCGGTCCGCGCTCCCTCGCGCCTCGCCCCGCTCCCGATGGCCGCGTGTACATCCTCCCGGCGTTGAAAGACTGGCTTTCAACAAAAATCGCAGAATTTCTTTATGTTGCCTTTCGCGGGTCTAGGAAGTAAGTCTAGTCAACCCTTCGACAACCTGCAATGTTGCGGTGGAGTTCGTCCGACGGGATTCGAGTGCTTGTAGTCGAGGTGTTTAGATGATTTTCAAATGTAAGTATTCGGAGATGCTTCTTGCTTACGAAGTGTCCTTTGACATATCGTTGGGTGCAGTTAGATGAGAGTCCCTATCTACAGAATTCAGGATTTGTTGCCCTTAATGGGTAGGTGAGCCATTCTTCCCTTCGACAACGTCTGTAGTAGGGATAATGCACATTTTGTTAATTGCCCTTCTTATTGTGCCCCGATTGGTAGTGACATCAGCGACACGGTTGACGCCATCTTTCCCAGGGTATAGACGACTGATGCGTGCGAGGCGCCACTGAAGAGGAGGTAATTGGTCTTCCTTCAAGATGACGAGGTCTCCGACTCGAAGCTCTTGCTGCCGCGTCTTCCACTTCGTACGCTGTTGGAGCTCCGCTATGAATTCTCGCCGCCACCTCTCCCAGAAGTGCTGCCTCAGCTGCTCTATGCGTTCGTATCTGTTGGGGTACTTTGTAGTGACAGGTCGGGACGGTACCGAAGTGAGAGGCCGCCCGACCAGGAAGTGCCCTGGAGTCAAAGGAGAAGGGTCAAGAGGATCCGAGGAGAGAGGCGTTAGGGGTCGAGAGTTTAAAATGGCTTCGACCTGTGCAAATAGCGTTGCTAGCTCCTCAAACGTTAGGGAAGCCCTACCGGCAATACGTCGAAGATGATACTTAGCTGACTTAACGCCAGCTTCCCAGATCCCTCCAAAGTGGGGAGAATAGGCTGGACTAAACATGAATTTGATTTCTTCCTCATTAGCAAAGTTAGTTATCGAATGACGACTGGACTTAATCAATTTACCCAGTTCATTGTTTGCGCCTTTAAAGTTTGAACCATTGTCACAAAAAATTACAGAAGGTCTACCTCTACGAGACACAAACCGTCGCAGGGCAAGAATGAATGCTTCTGTACTGAGGTCACTAACCAGTTCAAGGTGAACCGCCTTGGAAGTGAGACATACGAACAAGCATAAGTAACATTTTGAAATGCGGCTTCCCTTTCCCTTTTTACTAGAGATCATGAATGGACCTGCCATGTCGACACCGCAAGTATAGAAAGCGTATGGAGAGCTTGTTCGTTCAGTGGGCACATTACCCATAATTGGTTGAACGGGTTTACCTCTAAGTCGGACACAAATAATACATCGTCTAGTTATGCCGCGAGCCAAGTCCCTACCTCCTATTGGCCAAAACTGTTCTCGAACTGAAGCTAAAAGAAGTTGCGGACCGGCATGGAACAAGCGTATGTGCTCATGTCTCATTATTAATTTAGCCAATTGATGCTTTGCATCTAATATGATAGGGTGTTTCTTGTCGTACTGAAAGTCGGAGTTTTGGAGTCGACCTCCAACTCGTAGGACCCCGTTTGAATCCATGAAAGGATTTAATGATAACAGTTTCGATTTGCGGTGGACCGGCCTACCCAACGAAATATTTGCAATGTCACTCGCAAAACATTGAGATTGACATGTCTTTATGAGAAACGACAAGGAGTTATCTAGTTCGGATATATCAAACACTCCAACTAATTTTGACTTGTTAGCCTGACAATTGTTTATAAAGCGTAATACATAGGCATAAGTTCTTTTCAATTTGGTCAAATTTGAGAATCTATCAAAATCGACAATATGCTCGTTAGTAACTTCGATGCAACATTTCACGGAACTCAAGTCCTTAGATACTTTGATCTCAGGTAGATTAATCGTAGGTATTTGTGCGTAATTTTGAGAAGGCCATCCAGAAGGATCTGTCCTGAGGAACGATGGCCCGTTCCACCAAAGAGAACACGTAAGTAATGATCTCGGGTCGGCACCTCTGGAAGCAATGTCTGCAGAATTCTTATCGGTAGGCACATGACTGAAAGTGTAACCGGGTGTCAACTCGTGTATCTCGTTAACGCGATTACATACGAAAGCTTTCAAGTCTTTAGATTGAGTTTTAAGCCATCCTAAGACTACAGTTGAGTCAGTCCAAATGAATTTACTTTTTATGTCACAGCGTAAAGACTGACAAACCTTATCGCAAAGCCGTGCTCCCAGGAGCATACCACAAAGTTCAAGTCGCGGAATGGTAGTAGGTTTCATAGGTGCCACACGCGCTTTAGCACACAGCAAGTGAACAGTGATTTCTCCGTCACTGCCCACTGAACGCAAATACACACACGCAGCGTACGCATGCTGCGAGGCATCAACACAGCAATGTAGTTCTATATATTTAGGGTTGTCACATAGCGCACGCCGTGGTACCCTGATTTCAGACAAAATTGAGAAGTCCTTTACTAAGCGTGACCAGTCCCTAGCAAAATCGTTGGGAATAGGCTCGTCCCAATCTAATTTAGCACCCCATAGCTTTTGAAGCAGTATTTTGGCGGTGATGGTACATGGGCACATCAAACCTAGTGGATCAAATATTTTGCATGTGGTCGAAATAACTGACCTCTTCGTACACGTGGTAGTGGGCTCTTGGTCCCTTGAAAATTGCAATGTGTCAGTTACTGGCGAATAATTAAGACCCAGAACACTTGCGTCCTTAAATAAATCGAGAGACGTTGATGCATTTTCATTGTTTCCAAACAAATCGACGCAGTTTGTGCGAAATTTTCGTAATGGTAAGCACGCAGAATCTAAAACTTCTACAACTCCACGCGCAATATGTTTTAACTCTTCTATAGAATCGGCTCCTGTGTTGAGGTCATCTACATAGAAATCGTTTTGTATCACGTTTGACACTACATTATCTGGACACTCAAGTGCTAATTGCAAGAGACACCGAGTACTTAAAAATGGGGCTGAAAATGTCCCGTAAGTAAGTGTATTAAGCCTTAGAACCTGTATGGGCTGATTTTTATCTTCACGCCATAATATCAGTTGCAAGTGACGCTGTGATGGGTGTACTTCGATTTGACGGTACATTTTCTCTACGTCAGCAGTCAAGATAAACTTATGCTGCCGGAAACGCAGTAGAAGAGACATTAAGTCACTTTGCACAATAGGTCCTATTCTTTGTATGTCATTTAACGACTTCCCAGATGAAGTCTTGCAGGAGGCATTGAAGACGACCCGCAATTTTGTAGTTTCACTTTTTTCGCGCACCACAAAATGATGTGGAAGGTAGACACCAAATTCAGGCCGCTCAATTCTTGTTAAATGACCTAAATCTGCATATTCCTTTAAAAACTCCCTATATTTCTGTTTTAGATTCGGATACCTACTAAATCTTTTCTCTAAATTTTCTAAACACTTTTTAGCAGTATAGAAATTCTGTCCGAGCGCTTCCTCAGGTGGTTCCTTCAACGGAATGTGAACAGAAAATCTACCACTGGGCAAACGAGAGAAGTTGTCTACAAAGTGCTGTTCACAAAGCTGCTCTTCTGGAGAGTAGGTTTTCTTGGTGGGCAGATCGTCAATTAACCAGAACTTCTCAAGCGAGTCACGAATTTCCTGGCTAAAATTACAAGTAACGTATGGTCTCGCTGGAGATTTGCCAATCGGCCCAGCAACCAACCACCCTAGTTGGGAATCTTGCAAAACCGGCTTATTAGTACCTAACTTTATAGTATTAGGTTTGACTATATCCCAATAAACGTTTGCTCCCAACAGAATGTCCACCTCAGAAGGAGAATAAAACCTCGGGTCCGCCAGCTTGATGTTCATTGGTATTTCTAAATTAGTAATATCAATTGGTGAATTTGGCAGAACATTAGTGATCTGTGGAATTATCAAACATTTTACGTTTACATTGTAGGGTAACACCCGAGAATTTATTTTGAGTAGACATTCTTCTGATATGTGGGTAGCTGCATTATTGATCCCACAAATATTTATGGAATTTATGCTGTCTCCAATCAACCCCAACTTCCTCTTAAATGCGTCTGTCACGAAACTAGATTGGCTTCCCGAATCCAAGAGCGCGCGCGCAGTGTATGTTGTGTCATTATGAATTACTTCAACTAAAGCGGTACATAATAGAACTTGACCCGCGGACACAACCGACAATGTAACTGGTGCAGAAGAAGTATGAGGCGCAGCGTAATCCGATCCACCGCCATCTTTATGCAACAGCGTGTTATGCTTCCTCTTACAAATGCGACAACAGCCTCTTAAGTTACAATGAAATGAATTGTGACCCTTACGAAAACAATTCTTACATAAACGTAATTTGGAAATCTCGTTTATTCGGTCCTCGACACTCATTTCTTTTAATTTAGAACAGTCATACAATCGATGACCTTGATTACACATTTCGCACGTGACACTAAATTTTTTATCGACAGACACCGCAAAACTTTTATAATTATTATTATTATTACACTTTGTTTTTTGTTCGCGTGTCCCAAACTTGTGGTCACCCTTGTCCGAGTGATTACTATAAGACGTTTCTAAAACATCAGCACGACTGCGCAAAAACGAATAAAACTCATTTAAAGTAGGCAGTTCTTTAAGATTACACTTGTACTCTTCCCATTTTTTACTTGTGGTTATATCTAATTTAGCCGAGACCATAAAAATAATAAGTGCATCCCACTTATCAGTAGGTTGCCCCAGCGTTTCCAGAGCTCGTAGATGCTTGGAAAAATGATCCACAACAAACCTCAAAGCTTTGTAAGATTCTTTTGTCATGCTCTCGAAAGTAAATAGTGCCTTCAAATGGTTGTTAATTAAAATATTCTTATTATTGTACCGTTCGCATATGAGGTCCCACGCAAGTTTGTAATTATTTGCACTGAACTCGATCGACTTTATAACCGTGCTAGCGCTGCCCTCTAGGGACGAGCGTAAATAGTGGAACTTGTTTATCAGCGGTATATTGTTATTATTATGTATCATCGATTCAAAACTGTCCCTGAATTCAAGCCAATGCAAATAACTCCCTCCAAATGTTGGTAATTTTATTGTGGGAAGCCTAAGACCGTCAAATGAATTCAATTGACAGCTGGCCATGGACTGATCATCGCGAGCTGGAAGAGAATTGTTATTAAAAGACGAATTATCTAATAAGTCCTGCCCGATAGCTAGACATGACATAAATTGATTCTCAATATCATCGCGCTCCTGTATTTGCTCTGCGGAATCACTATGCAATAGATCAATCTGACCTTGAATGTCATCAAATTCACTCAACACCGATTGCAATTTATTTAACTTTAATCCCAACTCTTTATACTTTGCGGACGTCGAAATGGCAGGCTTTAATTTTTGAAAGCCACTTAAGTAGTCGTTAAATTTAGTTAGTCGGCCTTTGATACTACCGCGCTGCTTTATAAGCTTAGACAAATCATCAACCCTCGATTGCTCATCCACTTTTGACCCGTCCAGTGGTGACATAGTTTCAAACAATTAATATCGAAGGCACTAACAACAATGAAATAAGTAATTAAATCTCAAACCAGTTAAATCCAGTCTCAGCCACGACCGCCCGACAAAAATTGCTCGAGCCGAGCACCCAGCCAGCCAGCAAGGAGCGCGCGGAGCTGACGATGCCGCGGGTCGAAAACAACAGGCTTCTTGCTCGCGCCGGTGCCGATAAGTACTGAAACAGTCGGCAAATCGCGGTGAAATACTTGTACTACAAAGAGTAATTGCTTAGCGGGGAATTTATATTATTATCCTTGTTTATTTCGATAAATCTCTAATTTATATAAGGAAATACCTTGATTTGGCAAAATTATTGAAGAAAAATACGGAATAGGCACGTATTGCACTAAAAGGAACCGTTAGAACAAACTTCAAATTTAAATAAAACCAACGGTTTTTACTAAACAATTGACTCACTAAAATAAGCACTTTAACGCTTGAAATTACACTTAAATACTTAACATGCGTGTAAATGAGACAAATAAAATAATATTAGCTGAATTTAGCCTCTTAAAAGCTAGATCAGGTATTTGCCTAACACTTGGAAATGAAGAAAAAAGTATGTATTTATTCCGCAATATTAGGTAAAAATAGAAAAAAAAACACTGGCAGTTGCGTGTAGCTAATAGTCTTGTCTTTTAGGCAAGCTAGATTAGGAATTGAACCTAACGCTTAAGATGCAAGAAAGCCATCACACAAGCCGAAGCCAAATTTATAAAAAAAAAGGATCGGAACAAAGGAATATAGATTAGGCGTACTTCCCTCGGGTTAGACCTCCTGCTGATCCTTGAAGCCCCAGAATTCAGGAAACGCAGCAGTAAGTAATCCTTTGTTCTCGGCGGTGAGTCGGCGAGCCGTTAAAAAACCGTTAACTTAACGGTTAAAATTATGCAGCTTGAACTTGAACGTTACTTGCAGTTTCTTTCCCACGGTCGCCAATATTGTCCAGGCGGACAATAAGAAATGCAGTTTTCTTCAAATAACAATTTATTGAGAACTAACACGAGATTAAAAATACTGAGAAAAATAGCTCCGCGCGACGTGCGCTTGACGCTGATACATTGCAATTTTCAAGGGACCAAGAGCCCACTACCACGTGTACGAAGAGGTCAGTTATTTCGACCACATGTAAAATATTTGATCCACTAGGTTTGATGTGCCCATGTACCATCACCGCCAAAATACTGCTTCAAAAGCTATGGGGTGCTAAATTAGATTGGGACGAGCCTATTCCCAATGATTTTGCTAGGGACTGGTCACGCTTAGTAAAGGACTTCTCAATTTTGTCTGAAATCAGGGTACCACGGCGTGCGCTATGTGACAACCCTAAATATATAGAACTACATTGCTGTGCTGATGCCTCGCAGCATGCGTACGCTGCGTGTGTGTATTTGCGTTCAGTGGGCAGTGACGGAGAAATCACTGTTCACTTGCTGTGTGCTAAAGCGCGTGTGGCACCTATGAAACCTACTACCATTCCGCGACTTGAACTTTGTGGTATGCTCCTGGGAGCACGGCTTTGCGATAAGGTTTGTCAGTCTTTACGCTGTGACATAAAAAGTAAATTCATTTGGACTGACTCAACTGTAGTCTTAGGATGGCTTAAAACTCAATCTAAAGACTTGAAAGCTTTCGTATGTAATCGCGTTAACGAGATACACGAGTTGACACCCGGTTACACTTTCAGTCATGTGCCTACCGATAAGAATTCTGCAGACATTGCTTCCAGAGGTGCCGACCCGAGATCATTACTTACGTGTTCTCTTTGGTGGAACGGGCCATCGTTCCTCAGGACAGATATATCGAGGTGTTTAGATGATTTCCAAATGTAAGTATTCGGAGAGGCTTCTTGCTTACGAAGTGTCCTTTGACATATCGTTGGGTGCAGTTAGATGAGAGTCCCTATCTACAGAATTCAGGATTTGTTGCCCTTAATGGGTAGGTGAGCCATTCTTCCCTTCGACAACGTCTGTAGTAGGGATAATGCACATTTTGTTAATTGCCCTTCTTATTGTGCCCCGATTGGTAGTGACATCAGCGACACGGTTGACGCCATCTTTCCCAGGGTATAGACGACTGATGCGTGCGAGGCGCCACTGAAGAGGAGGTAATTGGTCTTCCTTCAAGATGACGAGGTCTCCGACTCGAAGCTCTTGCTGCCGCGTCTTCCACTTCGTACGCTGTTGGAGCTCCGCTATGAATTCTCGCCGCCACCTCTCCCAGAAGTGCTGCCTCAGCTGCTCTATGCGTTCGTATCTGTTGGGGTACTTTGTACTGACAGGTCGGGACGGTACCGAAGTGAGAGGCCGCCCGACCAGGAAGTGCCCTGGAGTCAAAGGAGAAGGGTCAAGAGGATCCGAGGAGAGAGGCGTTAGGGGTCGAGAGTTTAAAATGGCTTCGACCTGTGCAAATAGCGTTGCTAGCTCCTCAAACGTTAGGGAAGCCCTACCGGCAATACGTCGAAGATGATACTTAGCTGACTTAACGCCAGCTTCCCAGATCCCTCCAAAGTGGGGAGAATAGGCTGGACTAAACATGAATTTGATTTCTTCCTCATTAGCAAAGTTAGTTATCGAATGACGACTGGACTTAATCAATTTACCCAGTTCATTGTTTGCGCCTTTAAAGTTTGAACCATTGTCACAAAAAATTACAGAAGGTCTACCTCTACGAGACACAAACCGTCGCAGGGCAAGAATGAATGCTTCTGTACTGAGGTCACTAACCAGTTCAAGGTGAACCGCCTTGGAAGTGAGACATACGAACAAGCATAAGTAACATTTTGAAATGCGGCTTCCCTTTCCCTTTTTACTAGAGATCATGAATGGACCTGCCATGTCGACACCGCAAGTATAGAAAGCGTATGGAGAGCTTGTTCGTTCAGTGGGCACATTACCCATAATTGGTTGAACGGGTTTACCTCTAAGTCGGACACAAATAATACATCGTCTAGTTATGCCGCGAGCCAAGTCCCTACCTCCTATTGGCCAAAACTGTTCTCGAACTGAAGCTAAAAGAAGTTGCGGACCGGCATGGAACAAGCGTATGTGTTCATGTCTCATTATTAATTTAGCCAATTGATGCTTTGCATCTAATATGATAGGGTGTTTCTTGTCGTACTGGAAGTCGGAGTTTTGGAGTCGACCTCCAACTCGTAGGACCCCGTTTGAATCCATGAAAGGATTTAATGATAACAGTTTCGATTTGCGGTGGACCGGCCTACCCAACGAAATATTTGCAATGTCACTCGCAAAACATTGAGATTGACATGTCTTTATGAGAAACGACAAGGAGTTATCTAGTTCGGATATATCAAACACTCCAACTAATTTTGACTTGTTAGCCTGACAATTGTTTATAAAGCGTAATACATAGGCATAAGTTCTTTTCAATTTGGTCAAATTTGAGAATCTATCAAAATCGACAATATGCTCGTTAGTAACTTCGATGCAACATTTCACGGAACTCAAGTCCTTAGATACTTTGATCTCAGGTAGATTAATCGTAGGTATTTGTGCGTAATTTTGAGAAGGCCATCCAGAAGGATCTGTCCTGAGGAACGATGGCCCGTTCCACCAAAGAGAACACGTAAGTAATGATCTCGGGTCGGCACCTCTGGAAGCAATGTCTGCAGAATTCTTATCGGTAGGCACATGACTGAAAGTGTAACCGGGTGTCAACTCGTGTATCTCGTTAACGCGATTACATACGAAAGCTTTCAAGTCTTTAGATTGAGTTTTAAGCCATCCTAAGACTACAGTTGAGTCAGTCCAAATGAATTTACTTTTTATGTCACAGCGTAAAGACTGACAAACCTTATCGCAAAGCCGTGCTCCCAGGAGCATACCACAAAGTTCAAGTCGCGGAATGGTAGTAGGTTTCATAGGTGCCACACGCGCTTTAGCACACAGCAAGTGAACAGTGATTTCTCCGTCACTGCCCACTGAACGCAAATACACACACGCAGCGTACGCATGCTGCGAGGCATCAGCACAGCAATGTAGTTCTATATATTTAGGGTTGTCACATAGCGCACGCCGTGGTACCCTGATTTCAGACAAAATTGAGAAGTCCTTTACTAAGCGTGACCAGTCCCTAGCAAAATCATTGGGAATAGGCTCGTCCCAATCTAATTTAGCACCCCATAGCTTTTGAAGCAGTATTTTGGCGGTGATGGTACATGGGCACATCAAACCTAGTGGATCAAATATTTTACATGTGGTCGAAATAACTGACCTCTTCGTACACGTGGTAGTGGGCTCTTGGTCCCTTGAAAATTGCAATGTGTCAGTTACTGGCGAATAATTAAGACCCAGGACACTTGCGTCCTTAAATAAATCGAGAGATGTTGATGCATTTTCATTGTTTCCAAACAAATCGACGCAGTTTGTGCGAAATTTTCGTAATGGTAAGCACGCAGAATCTAAAACTTCTACAACTCCACGCGTAATATGTTTTAACTCTTCTATAGAATCGGCTCCTGTGTTGAGGTCATCTACATAGAAATCGTTTTGTATCACGTTTGACACTACATTATCTGGACACTTGAGTGCTAATTGCAAGAGACACCGAGTACTTAAAAATGGGGCTGAAGATGTCCCGTAAGTGATTGTATTAAGCCTTAAAACCTGTATGGGCTGATTTTTATCTTCACGCCATAATATCAGTTGCAAGTGACGCTGTGATGGGTGTACTTCGATTTGACGGTACATTTTCTCTACGTCAGCAGTCAAGATAAACTTATGCTGCCGGAAACGCAGTAGAAGAGACATTAAGTCACTTTGCACAATAGGTCCTATTCTTTGTATGTCATTTAACGACTTCCCAGATAAAGTCTTGCAGGAGGCATTGAAGACGACCCGCAATTTTGTAGTTTCACTTTTTTCGCGCATCACAAAATGATGTGGAAGGTAGACACCAAATTCAGGCCGCTCAATTCTTGTTAAATGACCTAAATCTGCATATTCCTTTAAAAACTCCCTATATTTCTGTTTTAGATTCGGATACCTACTAAATCTTTTCTCTAAATTTTCTAAACACTTTTTAGCAGTGTAGAAATTCTGTCCGAGCGCTTCCTCAGGTGGTTCCTTCAACGGAATGTGAACAGAAAATCTACCACTGGGCAAACGAGAGAAGTTGTCTACAAAGTGCTGTTCACAAAGCTGCTCTTCTGGAGAGTAGGTTTTCTTGGTGGGCAGATCGTCAATTAACCAGAACTTCTCAAGCGAGTCACGAATTTCTTGGCTAAAATTACAAGTAACGTATGGTCTCGCTGGAGATTTGCCAATCGGCCCAGCAACCAACCACCCTAGTTGGGAATCTTGCAAAACCGGCTTATTAGTACCTAACTTTATAGTATTAGGTTTGACTATATCCCAATAAACGTTTGCTCCCAACAGAATGTCCACCTCAGAAGGAGAATAAAACCTCGGGTCCGCCAGCTTGATGTTCATTGGTATTTCTAAATTAGTAATATCAATTGGTGAATTTGGCAGAACATTAGTGATCTGTGGAATTATCAAACATTTTACGTTTACATTGTAGGGTAACACCCGAGAATTTATTTTGAGTAGACATCCTTCTGATATGTGGGTAGCTGCATTATTGATCCCACAAATATTTATGGAATTTATGCTGTCTCCAATCAACCCCAACTTCCTCTTAAATGCGTCTGTCACGAAACTAGATTGGCTTCCCGAATCCAAGAGCGCGCGCGCAGTGTATGTTGTGTCATTATGAATTACTTCAACTAAAGCGGTACATAATAGAACTTGACCCGCGGACACAACCGACAATGTAACTGGTGCAGAAGAAGTATGAGGCGCAGCGTAATCCGATCCACCGCCATCTTTATGCAACAGCGTGTTATGCTTCCTCTTACAAGTGCGACAACAGCCTCTTAAGTTACAATGAAATGAATTGTGACCCTTACGAAAACAATTCTTACATAAACGTAATTTGGAAATCTCGTTTATTCGGTCCTCGACACTCATTTCTTTTAATTTAGAACAGTCATACAATCGATGACCTTGATTACACATTTCGCACGTGACACTAAATTTTTTATCGACAGACACCGCAAAACTTTTATAATTATTATTATTATTACACTTTGTTTTTTGTTCGCGTGTCCCAAACTTGTGGTCACCCTTGTCCGAGTGATTACTATAAGACGTTTCTAAAACATCAGCACGACTGCGCAAAAACGAATAAAACTCATTTAAAGTAGGCAGTTCTTTAAGATTACACTTGTACTCTTCCCATTTTTTACTTGTGGTTATATCTAATTTAGCCGAGACCATAAAAATAATAAGTGCATCCCACTTATCAGTAGGTTGCCCCAGCGTTTCCAGAGCTCGTAGATGCTTGGAAAAATGATCCACAACAAACCTCAAAGCTTTGTAAGATTCTTTTGTCATGCTCTCGAAAGTAAATAGTGCCTTCAAATGGTTGTTAATTAAAATATTCTTATTATTGTACCGTTCGCATATGAGGTCCCACGCAAGTTTGTAATTATTTGCACTGAACTCGATCGACTTTATAACCGTGCTAGCGCTGCCCTCTAGGGACGAGCGTAAATAGTGGAACTTGTTTATCAGCGGTATATTGTTATTATTATGTATCATCGATTCAAAACTGTCCCTGAATTCAAGCCAATGCAAATAACTCCCTCCAAATGTTGGTAATTTTATTGTGGGAAGCCTAAGACCGTCAAATGAATTCGATTGACAGCTGGCCATGGACTGATCATCGCGAGCTGGAAGAGAATTGTTATTAAAAGACGAATTATCTAATAAGTCCTGCCCGATAGCTAGACATGACATAAATTGATTCTCAATATCATCGCGCTCCTGTATTTGCTCTGCGGAATTACTATGCAATAGATCAATCTGACCTTGAATGTCATCAAATTCACTCAACACCGATTGCAATTTATTTAACTTTAATCCCAACTCTTTATACTTTGCGGACGTCGAAATGGCAGGCTTTAATTTTTGTAAGCCACTTAAGTAGTCGTTAAATTTAGTTAGTCGGCCTTTGATACTACCGCGCTGCTTTATAAGCTTAGACAAATCTTCAACCCTCGATTGCTCATCCACTTTTGACCCGTCCGGTGGTGACATAGTTTCAAACAATTAATATCGAAGGCACTAACAACAATGAAATAAGTAATTAAATCTCAAACCAGTTAAATCCAGTCTCAGCCACGACCGCCCGACAAAAGTTGCTCGAGCCGAGCACCCAGCCAGCCAGCAAGGAGCGCGCGGAGCTGACGATGCCGCGGGTCGAAAACAACAGGCTTCTTGATCGCGCCGGTGCCGATAAGTACTGAAACAGTCGGCAAATCGCGGTGAAATACTTGTACTACAAAGAGTAATTGCTTAGCGGGGAATTTATATTATTATCCTTGTTTATTTCGATAAATCTCTAATTTATATAAGGAAATACCTTGATTTGGCAAAATTATTGAAGAAAAATACGGAATAGGCACGTATTGCACTAAAAGTAACCGTTAGAACAAACTTCAAATTTAAATAAAACCAACGGTTTTTACTAAACAATTGACTCACTAAAATAAGCACTTTAACGCTTGAAATTACTACTTAGATACTTAACATGCGTGTAAATGAGACAAATAAAATAATATTAGCTGAATTTAGCCTCTTAAAAGCTAGATCAGGTATTTGCCTAACACTTGGAAATGAAGAAAAAAGTATGTATTTATTCTGCAATATTAGGCAAAAATAGAAAAAAAAACACTGGCAGTTGCGTGTAGCTAATAGTCTTGTCTTTTAGGCAAGCTAGATTAGGAATTGAACCTAACGCTTAAGATGCAAGAAAGCCATCACACAAGCCGAAGCCAAATTTATAAAAAAAGGATCGGAACAAAGGAATATAGATTAGGCGTACTTCCCTCGGGTTAGACCTCCTGCTGATCCTTGAAGCCCCAGAATTCAGGAAACGCAGCAGTAAGTAATCCTTTGTTCTCGGCGGTGAGTCGGCGAGCCGTTAAAAAACCGTTAACTTAACGGTTAAAATATGCAGCTTGAACTTGAACGTTACTTGCAGTTTCTTTCCCACGGTCGCCAATATTGTCCAGGCGGACAATAAGAAATGCAGTTTTCTTCAAATAACAATTTATTGAGAACTAACACGAGATTAAAAATACTGAGAAAAATAGCTCCGCGCGACGTGCGCTTGACGCTGGTATGGCTCGCCGACTGCCGGAGTGCGCGCGCGCCGTCCGGTCTGCCGCTCCCTCGCGCCTCGCCCTGCTCCCGATGGCCGCGTGTACATCCTCCCGGCGTTGAAAGACTGGCTTTCAACAAAAATCGCAGAATTTCTTTATGTTGCCTTTCGCGGGTCTAGGAAGCAAGTCTAGTCAACCCTTCGACAACCTGCAATGTTGCGGTGGAGTTCGTCCGACGGGATTCGAGTGCTTGTAGTCGAGGTGTTTAGATGATTTCCAAATGTAAGTATTCGGAGATGCTTCTTGCTTGCGAAGTGTCCTTTGACATATCGTTGGGTGCAGTTAGATGAGAGTCCCTATCTACAGAATTCAGGATTTGTTGCCCTTAATGGGTAGGTGAGCCATTCTTCCCTTCGACAACGTCTGTAGTAGGGATAATGCACATTTTGTTAATTGCCCTTCTTATTGTGCCCCGATTGGTAGTGACATCAGCGACACGGTTGACGCCATCTTTCCCAGGGTATAGACGACTGATGCGTGCGAGGCGCCACTGAAGAGGAGGTAATTGGTCTTCCTTCAAGATGACGAGGTCTCCGACTCGAAGCTCTTGCTGCCGCGTCTTCCACTTCGTACGCTGTTGGAGCTCCGCTATGAATTCTCGCCGCCACCTCTCCCAGAAGTGCTGCCTCAGCTGCTCTATGCGTTCGTATCTGTTGGGGTACTTTGTAGTAACAGGTCGGGACGGTACCGAAGTGAGAGGCCGCCCGACCAGGAAGTGCCCTGGAGTCAAAGGAGAAGGGTCAAGAGGATCCGAGGAGAGAGGCGTTAGGGGTCGAGAGTTTAAAATGGCTTCGACCTGTGCAAATAGCGTTGCTAGCTCCTCAAACGTTAGGGAAGCCCTACCGGCAATACGTCGAAGATGATACTTAGCTGACTTAACGCCAGCTTCCCAGATCCCTCCAAAGTGGGGAGAATAGGCTGGACTAAACATGAATTTGATTTCTTCCTCATTAGCAAAGTTAGTTATCGAATGACGACTGGACTTAATCAATTTACCCAGTTCATTGTTTGCGCCTTTAAAGTTTGAACCATTGTCACAAAAAAAATACAGAAGGTCTACCTCTACGAGACACAAACCGTCGCAGGGCAAGAATGAATGCTTCTGTACTGAGGTCACTCACCAGTTCAAGGTGAACCGCCTTGGAAGTGAGACATACGAACAGGCATAAGTAACATTTTGAAATGCGGCTTCCCTTTCCCTTTTTACTAGAGATCATGAATGGACCTGCCATGTCGACACCGCAAGTATAGAAAGCGTATGGAGAGCTTGTTCGTTCAGTGGGCACATTACCCATAATTGGTTGAACGGGTTTACCTCTAAGTCGGACACAAATAATACATCGTCTAGTTATGCCGCGAGCCAAGTCCCTACCTCCTATTGGCCAAAACTGTTCTCGAACTGAAGCTAAAAGAAGTTGCGGACCGGCATGGAACAAGCGTATGTGTTCATGTCTCATTATTAATTTAGCCAATTGATGCTTTGCATCTAATATGATAGGGTGTTTCTTGTCGTACTGGAAGTCGGAGTTTTGGAGTCGACCTCCAACTCGTAGGACCCCGTTTGAATCCATGAAAGGATTTAATGATAACAGTTTCGATTTGCGGTGGACCGGCCTACCCAACGAAATATTTGCAATGTCACTCGCAAAACATTGAGATTGACATGTCTTTATGAGAAAATACAAGGAGTTATCTAGTTCGGATATATCAAACACTCCAACTAATTTTGACTTGTTAGCCTGACAATTGTTTATAAAGCGTAATACATAGGCATAAGTTCTTTTCAATTTGGTCAAATTTGAGAATCTATCAAAATCGGCAATATGCTCGTTAGTAACTTCGACGCAACATTTCACGGAACTCAAGTCCTTAGATACTTTGATCTCAGGTAGATTAATCGTAGGTATTTGTGCGTAATTTTGAGAAGGCCATCCAGAAGGATCTGTCCTGAGGAACGATGGCCCGTTCCACCAAAGAGAACACGTAAGTAATGATCTCGGGTCGGCGCCTCTGGAAGCAATGTCTGCAGAATTCTTATCGGTAGGCACATGACTGAAAGTATAACCGGGTGTCAACTCGTGTATCTCGTTAACGCGATTACATACGAAAGCTTTCAAGTCTTTAGATTGAGTTTTAAGCCATCCTAAGACTACAGTTGAGTCAGTCCAAATGAATTTATTTTTTATGTCACAGCGTAAAGACTGACAAACCTAATCGCAAAGCCGTGCTCCCAGGAGCATACCACAAAGTTCAAGTCGCGGAATGGTGGTAGGTTTCATAGGTGCCACACGCGCTTTAGCACACAGCAAGTGAACAGTGATTTCTCCGTCACTGCCCACTGAACGCAAATACACACACGCAGCGTACGCATGCTGCGAGGCATCAACACAGCAATGTAGTTCTATATATTTAGGGTTGTCACATAGCGCACGCCGTGGTACCCTGATTTCAGACAAAATTGAGAAGTCCTTTACTAAGCGTGACCAGTCCCTAGCAAAATCGTTGGGAATAGGCTCGTCCCAATCTAATTTAGCACCCCATAGCTTTTGAAGCAGTATTTTGGCGGTGATGGTACATGGGCACATCAAACCTAGTGGATCAAATATTTTACATATGGTCGAAATAACTGACCTCTTCGTACACGTGGTAGTGGGCTCTTGGTCCCTTGAAAATTGCAATGTGTCAGTTACTGGCGAATAATTAAGACCCAGAACACTTGCGTCCTTAAATAAATGACCTAAATCTGTATATTCCTTTAAAAACTCCCTATATTTCTGTTTTAGATTCGGATACCTACTAAATCTTTTCTCTAAATTTTCTAAACACTTTTTAGCAGTGTAGAAATTCTGTCCGAGCGCTTCCTCAGGTGGTTCCTTCAACGGAATGTGAACAGAAAATCTACCACTGGGCAAACGAGAGAAGTTGTCTACAAAGCGCTGTTCACAAAGCTGCTCTTCTGGAGAGTAGGTTTTCTTGGTGGGCAGATCGTCAATTAACCAGAACTTCTCAAGCGAGTCACGAATTTCCTGGCTAAAATTACAAGTAACGTATGGTCTCGCTGGAGATTTGCCAATCGGCCCAGCAACCAACCACCCTAGTTGGGAATCTTGCAAAACCGGCTTATTAGTACCTAACTTTATAGTATTAGGTTTGACTATATCCCAATAAACGTTTGCTCCCAACAGAATGTCCACCTCAGAAGGAGAATAAAACCTCGGGTCCGCCAGCTTGATGTTCATTGGTATTTCTAAATTAGTAATATCAATTGGTGAATTTGGCAGAACATTAGTGATCTGTGGAATTATCAAACATTTTACGTTTACATTGTAGGGTAACACCCGAGAATTTATTTTGAGTAGACATTCTTCTGATATGTGGGTAGCTGCATTATTGATCCCACAAATATTTATGGAATTTATGCTGTCTCCAATCAACCCCAACTTCCTCTTAAATGCGTCTGTCACGAAACTAGATTGGCTTCCCGAATCCAAGAGCGCGCGCGCAGTGTATGTTGTGTCATTATGAATTACTTCAACTAAAGCGGTACATAATAGAACTTGACCCGCGGACACAACCGACAATGTAACTGGTGCAGAAGAAGTATGAGGCGCAGCGTAATCCGATCCACCGCCATCTTTATGCAACAGCGTGTTATGCTTCCTCTTACAAATGCGACAACAGCCTCTTAAGTTACAATGAAATGAATTGTGACCCTTACGAAAACAATTCTTACATAAACGTAATTTGGAAATCTCGTTTATTCGGTCCTCGACACTCATTTCTTTTAATTTAGAACAGTCATACAATCGATGACCTTGATTACACATTTCGCACGTGACACTAAATTTTTTATCGACAGACACCGCAAAACTTTTATAATTATTATTATTATTACACTTTGTTTTTTGTTCGCGTGTCCCAAACTTGTGGTCACCCTTGTCCGAGTGATTACTATAAGACGTTTCTAAAACATCAGCACGACTGCGCAAAAACGAATAAAACTCATTTAAAGTAGGCAGTTCTTTAAGATTACACTTGTACTCTTCCCATTTTTTACTTGTGGTTATATCTAATTTAGCCGAGACCATAAAAATAATAAGTGCATCCCACTTATCAGTAGGTTGCCCCAGCGTTTCCAGAGCTCGTAGATTCTTGGAAAAATGATCCACAACAAACCTCAAAGCTTTGTAAGATTCTTTTGTCATGCTCTCGAAAGTAAATAGTGCCTTCAAATGGTTGTTAATTAAAATATTCTTATTATTGTACCGTTCGCATATGAGGTCCCACGCAAGTTTGTAATTATTTGCACTGAACTCGATCGACTTTATAACCGTGCTAGCGCTGCCCTCTAGGGACGAGCGTAAATAGTGGAACTTGTTTATCAGCGGTATATTGTTATTATTATGTATCATCGATTCAAAACTGTCCCTGAATTCAAGCCAATGCAAATAACTCCCTCCAAATGTTGGTAATTTTATTGTGGGAAGCCTAAGACCGTCAAATGAATTCGATTGACAGCTGGCCATGGACTGATCATCGCGAGCTGGAAGAGAATTGTTATTAAAAGACGAATTATCTAATAAGTCCTGCCCGATAGCTAGACATGACATAAATTGATTCTCAATATCATCGCGCTCCTGTATTTGCTCTGCGGAATCACTATGCAATAGATCAATCTGACCTTGAATGTTATCAAATTCACTCAACACCGATTGCAATTTATTTAACTTTAATCCCAACTCTTTATACTTTGCGGACGTCGAAATGGCAGGCTTTAATTTTTGTAAGCCACTTAAGTAGTCGTTAAATTTAGTTAGTCGGCCTTTGATACTACCGCGCTGCTTTATAAGCTTAGACAAATCATCAACCCTCGATTGCTCATCCACTTTTGACCCGTCCGGTGGTGACATAGTTTCAAACAATTAATATCGAAGGCACTAACAACAATGAAATAAGTAATTAAATCTCAAACCAGTTAAATCCAGTCTCAGCCACGACCGCCCGACAAAAGTTGCTCGAGCCGAGCACCCAGCCAGCCAGCAAGGAGCGCGCGGAGCTGACGATGCCGCGGGTCGAAAACAACAGGCTTCTTGCTCGCGCCGGTGCCGATAAGTACTGAAACAGTCGCCAAATCGCGGTGAAATACTTGTACTACAAAGAGTAATTGCTTAGCGGGGAATTTATATTATTATCCTTGTTTATTTCGATAAATCTCTAATTTATATAAGGAAATACCTTGATTTGGCAAAATTATTGAAGAAAAATACGGAATAGGCACGTATTGCACTAAAAGTAACCGTTAGAACCAACTTCAAATTTAAATAAAACCAACGGTTTTTACTAAACAATTGACTCACTAAAATAAGCACTTTAACGCTTGAAATTACACTTAAATACTTAACATGCGTGTAAATGAGACAAATAAAATAATATTAGCTGAATTTAGCCTCTTAAAAGCTAGATCAGGTATTTGCCTAACACTTGGAAATGAAGAAAAAAGTATGTATTTATTCTGCAATATTAGGCAAAAATAGAAAAAAAACACTGGCAGTTGCGTGTAGCTAATAGTCTTGTCTTTTAGGCAAGCTAGATTAGGAATTGAACCTAACGCTTAAGATGCAAGAAAGCCATCACACAAGCCGAAGCCAAATTTATAAAAAAAAAGGATCGGAACAAAGGAATATAGATTAGGCGTACTTCCCTCGGGTTAGACCTCCTGCTGATCCTTGAAGCCCCAGAATCCAGGAAACGCAGCAGTAAGTAATCCTTTGTTCTCGGCGGTGAGTCGGCGAGCCGTTAAAAAACCGTTAACTTAACGGTTAAAATTATGCAGCTTGAACTTGAACGTTACTTGCAGTTTCTTTCCCACGGTCGCCAATAGCAATATCCTGTCACGGTCGCCAATATTGTCCAGGCGGACAATAAGAAATGCAGTTTTCTTCAAATAACAATTTATTGAAAACTAACACGAGATTAAAAATACTGAGAAAAATAGCTCCGCGCGACGTGCGCTTGACGCTGGTATGGCTCGCCGACTGCCGGAGTGCGCGCGCGCCGTCCGGTCTGCCGCTCCCTCGCGCCTCGCCCCGCTCCCGATGGCCGCGTGTACATCCTCCCGGCGTTGAAAGACTGGCTTTCAACAAAAATCGCAGAATTTCTTTATGTTGCCTTTCGCGGGTCTAGGAAGTAAGTCTAGTCAACCCTTCGACAACCTGCAATGTTGCGGTGGAGTTCGTCCGACGGGATTCGAGTGCTTGTAGTCGAGGTGTTTAGATGATTTCCAAATGTAAGTATTCGGAGATGCTTCTTGCTTGCGAAGTGTCCTTTGACATATCGTTGGGTGCAGTTAGATGAGAGTCCCAATCTACAGAATTCAGGATTTGTTGCCCTTAATGGGTAGGTGAGCCATTCTTCCCTTCGACAACGTCTGTAGTAGGGATAATGCACATTTTGTTAATTGCCCTTCTTATTGTGCCCCGATTGGTAGTGACATCAGCGACACGGTTGACGCCATCTTTCCCAGGGTATAGACGACTGATGCGTGCGAGGCGCCACTGAAGAGGAGGTAATTGGTCTTCCTTCAAGATGACGAGGTCTCCGACTCGAAGCTCTTGCTGCCGCGTCTTCCACTTCGTACGCTGTTGGAGCTCCGCTATGAATTCTCGCCGCCACCTCTCCCAGAAGTGCTGCCTCAGCTGCTCTATGCGTTCGTATCTGTTGGGGTACTTTGTAGTGACAGGTCGGGACGGTACCGAAGTGAGAGGCCGCCCGACCAGGAAGTGCCCTGGAGTCAAAGGAGAAGGGTCAAGAGGATCCGAGGAGAGAGGCGTTAGGGGTCGAGAGTTTAAAATGGCTTCGACCTGTGCAAATAGCGTTGCTAGCTCCTCAAACGTTAGGGAAGCCCTACCGGCAATACGTCGAAGATGATACTTAGCTGACTTAACGCCAGCTTCCCAGATCCCTCCAAAGTGGGGAGAATAGGCTGGACTAAACATGAATTTGATTTCTTCCTCATTAGCAAAGTTAGTTATCGAATGACGACTGGACTTAATCAATTTACCCAGTTCATTGTTTGCGCCTTTAAAGTTTGAACCATTGTCACAAAAAATTACAGAAGGTCTACCTCTACGAGACACAAACCGTCGCAGGGCAAGAATGAATGCTTCTGTACTGAGGTCACTAACCAGTTCAAGGTGAACCGCCTTGGAAGTGAGACATACGAACAGGCATAAGTAATATTTTGAAATGCGGCTTCCCTTTCCCTTTTTACTAGAGATCATGAATGGACCTGCCATGTCGACACCGCAAGTATAGAAAGCGTATGGAGAGCTTGTTCGTTCAGTGGGCACATTACCCATAATTGGTTGAACGGGTTTACCTCTAAGTCGGACACAAATAATACATCGTCTAGTTATGCCGCGAGCCAAGTCCCTACCTCCTATTGGCCAAAACTGTTCTCGAACTGAAGCTAAAAGAAGTTGCGGACCGGCATGGAACAAGCGTATGTGCTCATTATTATTAATTTAGCCAATTGATGCTTTGCATCTAATATGATAGGGTGTTTCTTGTCGTACTGAAAGTCGGAGTTTTGGAGTCGACCTCCAACTCGTAGGACCCCGTTTGAATCCATGAAAGGATTTAATGATAACAGTTTCGATTTGCGGTGGACCGGCCTACCCAACGAAATATTTGCAATGTCACTCGCAAAACATTGAGATTGACATGTCTTTATGAGAAAAGACAAGGAGTTATCTAGTTCGGATATATCAAACACTCCAACTAGTTTTGACTTGTTAGCCTGACAATTGTTTATAAAGCGTAATACATAGGCATAAGTTCTTTTCAATTTGGTCAAATTTGAGAATCTATCAAAATCGACAATATGCTCGTTAGTAACTTCGATGCAACATTTCACGTAACTCAAGTCCTTAGATACTTTGATCTCAGGTAGATTAATCGTAGGTATTTGTGCGTAATTTTGAGAAGGCCATCCAGAAGGATCTGTCCTGAGGAACGATGGCCCGTTCCACCAAAGAGAACACGTAAGTAATGATCTCGGGTCGGCACCTCTGGAAGCAATGTCTGCAGAATTCTTATCGGTAGGCACATGACTGAAAGTGTAACCGGGTGTCAACTCGTGTATCTCGTTAACGCGATTACATACGAAAGCTTTCAAGTCTTTAGATTGAGTTTTAAGCCATCCTAAGACTACAGTTGAGTCAGTCCAAATGAATTTACTTTTTATGTCACAGCGTAAAGACTGACAAACCTTATCGCAAAGCCGTGCTCCCAGGAGCATACCACAAAGTTCAAGTCGCGGAATGGTAGTAGGTTTCATAGGTGCCACACGCGCTTTAGCACACAGCAAGTGAACAGTGATTTCTCCGTCACTGCCCACTGAACGCAAATACACACACGCAGCGTACGCATGCTGCGAGGCATCAACACAGCAATGTAGTTCTATATATTTAGGGTTGTCACATAGCGCACGCCGTGGTACCCTGATATCAGACAAAATTGAGAAGTCCTTTACTAAGCGTGACCAGTCCCTAGCAAAATCGTTGGGAATAGGCTCGTCCCAATCTAATTTAGCACCCCATAGCTTTTGAAGCAGTATTTTGGCGGTGATGGTACATGGGCACATCAAACCTAGTGGATCAAATATTTTACATGTGGTCGAAATAACTGACCTCTTCGTACACGTGGTAGTGGGCTCTTGGTCCCTTGAAAATTGCAATGTGTCAGTTACTGGCGAATAATTAAGACCCAGGACACTTGCGTCCTTAAATAAATCGAGAGATGTTGATGCATTTTCATTGTTTCCAAACAAATCGACGCAGTTTGTGCGAAATTTTCGTAATGGTAAGCACGCAGAATCTAAAACTTCTACAACTCCACGCGTAATATGTTTTAACTCTTCTATAGAATCGGCTCCTGTGTTGAGGTCATCTACATAGAAATCGTTTTGTATCACGTTTGACACTACATTATCTGGACACTTGAGTGCTAATTGCAAGAGACACCGAGTACTTAAAAATGGGGCTGAAGATGTCCCGTAAGTGATTGTATTAAGCCTTAAAACCTGTATGGGCTGATTTTTATCTTCACGCCATAATATCAGTTGCAAGTGACGCTGTGATGGGTGTACTTCGATTTGACGGTACATTTTCTCTACGTCAGCAGTCAAGATAAACTTATGCTGCCGGAAACGCAGTAGAAGAGACATTAAGTCACTTTGCACAATAGGTCCTATTCTTTGTATGTCATTTAACGACTTCCCAGATGACGTCTTGCAGGAGGCATTGAAGACGACCCGCAATTTTGTAGTTTCACTTTTTTCGCGCACCACAAAATGATGTGGAAGGTAGACACCAAATTCAGGCCGCTCAATTCTTGTTAAATGACCTAAATCTGCATATTCCTTTAAAAACTCCCTATATTTCTGTTGTAGATTCGGATACCTACTAAATCTTTTCTCTAAATTTTCTAAACACTTTTTAGCAGTGTAGAAATTCTGTCCGAGCGCTTCCTCAGGTGGTTCCTTCAACGGAATGTGAACAGAAAATCTACCACTGGGCAAACGAGAGAAGTTGTCTACAAAGTGCTGTTCACAAAGCTGCTCTTCTGGAGAGTAGGTTTTCTTGGTGGGCAGATCGTCAATTAACCAGAACTTCTCAAGCGAGTCACGAATTTCCTGGCTAAAATTACAAGTAACGTATGGTCTCGCTGGAGATTTGCCAATCGGCCCAGCAACCAACCACCCTAGTTGGGAATCTTGCAAAACCGGCTTATTAGTACCTAACTTTATAGTATTAGGTTTGACTATATCCCAATAAACGTTTGCTCCCAACAGAATGTCCACCTCAGAAGGAGAATAAAACCTCGGGTCCGCCAGCTTGATGTTCATTGGTATTTCTAAATTAGTAATATCAATTGGTGAATTTGGCAGAACATTAGTGATCTGTGGAATTATCAAACATTTTACGTTTACATTGTAGGGTAACACCCGAGAATTTATTTTGAGTAGACATTCTTCTGATATGTGGGTAGCTGCATTATTGATCCCACAAATATTTATGGAATTTATGCTGTCTCCAATCAACCCCAACTTCCTCTTAAATGCGTCTGTCACGAAACTAGATTGGCTTCCCGAATCCAAGAGCGCGCGCGCAGTGTATGTTGTGTCATTATGAATTACTTCAACTAAAGCGGTACATAATAGAACTTGACCCGCGGACACAACCGACAATGTAACTGGTGCAGAAGAAGTATGAGGCGCAGCGTAATCCGATCCACCGCCATCTTTATGCAACAGCGTGTTATGCTTCCTCTTACAAATGCGACAACAGCCTCTTAAGTTACAATGAAATGAATTGTGACCCTTACGAAAACAATTCTTACATAAACGTAATTTGGAAATCTCGTTTATTCGGTCCTCGACACTCATTTCTTTTAATTTAGAACAGTCATACAATCGATGACCTTGATTACACATTTCGCACGTGACACTAAATTTTTTATCGACAGACACCGCAAAACTTTTATAATTATTATTATTATTACACTTTGTTTTTTGTTCGCGTGTCCCAAACTTGTGGTCACCCTTGTCCGAGTGATTACTATAAGACGTTTCTAAAACATCAGCACGACTGCGCAAAAACGAATAAAACTCATTTAAAGTAGGCAGTTCTTTAAGATTACACTTGTACTCTTCCCATTTTTTACTTGTGGTTATATCTAATTTAGCCGAGACCATAAAAATAATAAGTGCATCCCACTTATCAGTAGGTTGCCCCAGCGTTTCCAGAGCTCGTAGATGCTTGGAAAAATATAGATTTCCAAATTACGTTTATGTAAGAATTGTTTTCGTAAGGGTCACAATTCATTTCATTGTAACTTAAGAGGCTGTTGTCGCACTTGTAAGAGGAAGCATAACACGCTGTTGCATAAAGATGGCGGTGGATCGGATTACGCTGCGCCTCATACTTCTTCTGCACCAGTTACATTGTCGGTTGTGTCCGCGGGTCAAGTTCTATTATGTACCGCTTTAGTTGAAGTAATTCATAATGACACAACATACACTGCGCGCGCGCTCTTGGATTCGGGAAGCCAATCTAGTTTCGTGACAGACGCATTTAAGAGGAAGTTGGGGTTGATTGGAGACAGCATAAATTCCATAAATATTTGTGGGATCAATAATGCAGCTACCCACATATCAGAAGAATGTCTACTCAAAATAAATTCTCGGGTGTTACCCTACAATGTAAACGTAAAATGTTTGATAATTCCACAGATCACTAATGTTCTGCCAAATTCACCAATTGATATTACTAATTTAGAAATACCAATGAACATCAAGCTGGCGGACCCGAGGTTTTATTCTCCTTCTGAGGTGGACATTCTGTTGGGAGCAAACGTTTATTGGGATATAGTCAAACCTAATACTATAAAGTTAGGTACTAATAAACCGGTTTTGCAAGATTCCCAACTAGGGTGGTTGGTTGCTGGGCCGATTGGCAAATCTCCAGCGAGACCATACGTTACTTGTAATTTTAGCCAGGAAATTCGTGACTCGCTTGAGAAGTTCTGGTTAATTGACGATCTGCCCACCAAGAAAACCTACTCTCCAGAAGAGCAGCTTTGTGAACAGCACTTTGTAGACAACTTCTCTCGTTTGCCCAGTGGTAGATTTTCTGTTCACATTCCGTTGAAGGAACCACCTGAGAAAGCGCTCGGACAGAATTTCTACACTGCTAAAAGTGTTTAGAAAATTTAGAGAAAAGATTTAGTAGGTATCCGAATCTAAAACAGAAATATAGGGAGTTTTTAAAGGAATATACAGATTTAGGTCATTTATTTAAGGACGCAAGTGTTCTGGGTCTTAATTATTCGCCAGTAACTGACACATTGCAATTTTCAAGGGACCAAGAGCCCACTACCACGTGTACGAAGAGGTCAGTTATTTCGACCATATGTAAAATATTTGATCCACTAGGTTTGATGTGCCCATGTACCATCACCGCCAAAATACTGCTTCAAAAGCTATGGGGTGCTAAATTAGATTGGGACGAGCCTATTCCCAATGATTTTGCTAGGGACTGGTCACGCTTAGTAAAGGACTTCTCAATTTTGTCTGAAATCAGGGTACCACGGCGTGCGCTATGTGACAACCCCAAATATATAGAACTACATTGCTGTGTTGATGCCTCGCAGCATGCGTACGCTGCGTGTGTGTATTTGCGTTCAGTGGGCAGTGACGGAGAAATCACTGTTCACTTGCTGTGTGCTAAAGCGCGTGTGGCACCTATGAAACCTACCACCATTCCGCGACTTGAACTTTGTGGTATGCTCCTGGGAGCACGGCTTTGCGATAAGGTTTGTCAGTCTTTACGCTGTGACATAAAAAGTAAATTCATTTGGACTGACTCAACTGTAGTCTTAGGATGGCTTAAAACTCAATCTAAAGACTTGAAAGCTTTCGTATGTAATCGCGTTAACGAGATACACGAGTTGACACCCGGTTACACTTTCAGTCATGTGCCTACCGATAAGAATTCTGCAGACATTGCTTCCAGAGGTGCCGACCCGAGATCATTACTTACGTGTTCTCTTTGGTGGAACGGGCCATCGTTCCTCAGGACAGATCCTTCTGGATGGCCTTCTCAAAATTACGCACAAATACCTACGATTAATCTACCTGAGATCAAAGTATCTAAGGACTTGAGTTCCGTGAAATGTTGCGTCGAAG
This sequence comes from Epiblema foenella, assembly GCA_963556455.1. Classification (NCBI taxonomy): domain Eukaryota; kingdom Metazoa; phylum Arthropoda; class Insecta; order Lepidoptera; family Tortricidae; genus Epiblema; species Epiblema foenella. Next base: position 3,049,806 of record OY747097.1, on the reverse strand, counting down.
TTACTAACGAGCATATTGTCGATTTTGATAGATTCTCAAATTTGACCAAATTGAAAAGAACTTATGCCTATGTATTACGCTTTATAAACAATTGTCAGGCTAACAAGTCAAAATTAGTTGGAGTGTTTGATATATCCGAACTAGATAACTCCTTGTCTTTTCTCATAAAGACATGTCAATCTCAATGTTTTGCGAGTGACATTGCAAATATTTCGTTGGGTAGGCCGGTCCACCGCAAATCGAAACTGTTATCATTAAATCCTTTCATGGATTCAAACGGGGTCCTACGAGTTGGAGGTCGACTCCAAAACTCCGACTTTCAGTACGACAAGAAACACCCTATCATATTAGATGCAAAGCATCAATTGGCTAAATTAATAATGAGACATGAACACATACGCTTGTTCCATGCCGGTCCGCAACTTCTTTTGGCTTCAGTTCGAGAACAGTTTTGGCCAATAGGAGGTAGGGACTTGGCTCGCGGCATAACTAGACAATGTATTATTTGTGTCCGACTTAGAGGTAAACCCGTTCAACCAATTATGGGTAATGTGCCCACTGAACGAACAAGCTCTCCATACGCTTTCTATACTTGCGGTGTCGACATGGCAGGTCCATTCATGATCTCTAGTAAAAAGGGAAAGGGAAGCCGCATTTCAAAATGTTACTTATGCTTGTTCGTATGTCTCACTTCCAAGGCGGTTCACCTTGAACTGGTTAGTGACCTCAGTACAGAAGCATTCATTCTTGCCCTGCGACGGTTTGTGTCTCGTAGAGGTAGACCTTCTGTAATTTTTTGTGACAATGGTTTAAATTTTAAAGGCGCAAACAATGAACTGGGTAAATTGATTAAGTCCAGTCGTCATTCGATAACTAACTTTGCAAATGAGGAAGAAATCAAATTCATGTTTAGTCCAGCCTATTCTCCCCACTTTGGAGGGATCTGGGAAGCTGGCGTTAAGTCAGCTAAGTATCATCTTCGACGTATTGCCGGTAGGGCTTCCCTAACGTTTGAGGAGCTAGCAACGCTATTTGCACAGGTCGAAGCCATTTTAAACTCTCGACCCCTAACGCCTCTCTCCTCGGATCCTCTTGACCCTTCTCCTTTGACTCCAGGGCACTTCCTGGTCGGGCGGCCTCTCACTTCGGTACCGTCCCGACCTGTCAGTACAAAGTACCCCAACAGATACGAACGCATAGAGCAGCTGAGGCAGCACTTCTGGGAGAGGTGGCGGCGAGAATTCATAGCGGAGCTCCAACAGCGTACGAAGTGGAAGACGCGGCAGCAAGAGCTTCGAGTCGGAGACCTCGTCATCTTGAAGGAAGACCAATTACCTCCTCTTCAGTGGCGCCTCGCACGCATCAGTCGTCTATACCCTGGGAAAGATGGCGTCAACCGTGTCGCTGATGTCACTACCAATCGGGGCACAATAAGAAGGGCAATTAACAAAATGTGCATTATCCCTACTACAGACGTTGTCGAAGGGAAGAATGGCTCACCTACCCATTAAGGGCAACAAATCCTGAATTCTGTAGATAGGGACTCTCATCTAACTGCACCCAACGATATGTCAAAGGACACTTCGCAAGCAAGAAGCATCTCCGAATACTTACATTTGGAAATCATCTAAACACCTCGACTACAAGCACTCGAATCCCGTCGGACGAACTCCACCGCAACATTGCAGGTTGTCGAAGGGTTGACTAGACTTACTTCCTAGACCCGCGAAAGGCAACATAAAGAAATTCTGCAATTTTTGTTGAAAGCCAGTCTTTCAACGCCGGGAGGATGTACACGCGGCCATCGGGAGCGGGGCGAGGCGCGAGGGAGCGGCAGACCGGACGGCGCGCGCGCACTCCGGCAGTCGGCGAGCCATATCAGCGTCAAGCGCACGTCGCGCGGAGCTATTTTCCTCAGTATTTTTTAATCTCGTATTAGTTCTCAATAAATTGTTATTTGAAGAAAACTGCATTTCTTATTGTCCGCCTGGACAATATTGGCGACCGTGACAGGACACGAACCTGCAATCTTCGGATATTGGCACGAAGAGGTCAGTTATTTCGACCACATGCAAAATATTTGATCCACTAGGTTTGATGTGCCCATGTACCATCACCGCCAAAATACTGCTTCAAAAGCTATGGGGTGCTAAATTAGATTGGGACGAGCCTATTCCCAACGATTTTGCTAGGGACTGGTCACGCTTAGTAAAGGACTTCTCAATTTTGTCTGAAATCAGGGTACCACGGCGTGCGCTATGTGACAACCCTAAATATATAGAACTACATTGCTGTGTTGATGCCTCGCAGCATGCGTACGCTGCGTGTGTGTATTTGCGTTCAGTGGGCAGTGACGGAGAAATCACTGTTCACTTGCTGTGTGCTAAAGCGCGTGTGGCACCTATGAAACCTACTACCATTCCGCGACTTGAACTTTGTGGTATGCTCCTGGGAGCACGGCTTTGCGATAAGGTTTGTCAGTCTTTACGCTGTGACATAAAAAATAAATTCATTTGGACTGACTCAACTGTAGTCTTAGGATGGCTTAAAACTCAATCTAAAGACTTGAAAGCTTTCGTATGTAATCGCGTTAACGAGATACACGAGTTGACACCCGGTTACACTTTCAGTCATGTGCCTACCGATAAGAATTCTGCAGACATTGCTTCCAGAGGTGCCGACCCGAGATCATTACTTACGTGTTCTCTTTGGTGGAACGGGCCATCGTTCCTCAGGACAGATCCTTCTGGATGGCCTTCTCAAAATTACGCACAAATACCTACGATTAATCTACCTGAGATCAAAGTATCTAAGGACTTGAGTTCCGTGAAATGTTGCGTCGAAGTTACTAACGAGCATATTGCCGATTTTGATAGATTCTCGGATTTGACCAAATTGAAAAGAACTTATGCCTATGTATTACGCTTTATAAACAATTGTCAGGCTAACAAGTCAAAATTAGTTGGAGTGTTTGATATATCCGAACTAGATAACTCCTTGTCTTTTCTCGTAAAGACATGTCAATCTCAATGTTTTGCGAGTGACATTGCAAATATTTCGTTGGGTAGGCCGGTCCACCGCAAATCGAAACTGTTATCATTAAATCCTTTCATGGATTCAAACGGGGTCCTACGAGTTGGAGGTCGACTCCAAAACTCCGACTTTCAGTACGACAAGAAACACCCTATCATATTAGATGCAAAGCATCAATTGGCTAAATTAATAATGAGACATGAGCACATACGCTTGTTCCATGCCGGTCCGCAACTTCTTTTAGCTTCAGTTCGAGAACAGTTTTGGCCAATAGGAGGTAGGGACTTGGCTCGCGGCATAACTAGACGATGTATTATTTGTGTCCGACTTAGAGGTAAACCCGTTCAACCAATTATGGGTAATGTGCCCACTGAACGAACAAGCTCTCCATACGCTTTCTATACTTGCGGTGTCGACATGGCAGGTCCATTCATGATCTCTAGTAAAAAGGGAAAGGGAAGCCGCATTTCAAAATGTTACTTATGCTTGTTCGTATGTCTCACTTCCAAGGCGGTTCACCTTGAACTGGTTAGTGACCTCAGTACAGAAGCATTCATTCTTGCCCTGCGACGGTTTGTGTCTCGTAGAGGTAGACCTTCTGTAATTTTTTGTGACAATGGTTCAAATTTTAAAGGCGCAAACAATGAACTGGGTAAATTGATTAAGTCCAGTCGTCATTCGATAACTAACTTTGCAAATGAGGAAGAAATCAAATTCATGTTTAGTCCAGCCTATTCTCCCCACTTTGGAGGGATCTGGGAAGCTGGCGTTAAGTCAGCTAAGTATCATCTTCGACGTATTGCCGGTAGGGCTTCCCTAACGTTTGAGGAGCTAGCAACGCTATTTGCACAGGTCGAAGCCATTTTAAACTCTCGACCCCTAACGCCTCTCTCCTCGGATCCTCTTGACCCTTCTCCTTTGACTCCAGGGCACTTCCTGGTCGGGCGGCCTCTCACTTCGGTACCGTCCCGACCTGTCAGTACAAAGTACCCCAACAGATACGAACGCATAGAGCAGCTGAGGCAGCACTTCTGGGAGAGGTGGCGGCGAGAATTCATAGCGGAGCTCCAACAGCGTACGAAGTGGAAGACGCGGCAGCAAGAGCTTCGAGTCGGAGACCTCGTCATCTTGAAGGAAGACCAATTACCTCCTCTTCAGTGGCGCCTCGCACGCATCAGTCGTCTATACCCTGGGAAAGATGGCGTCAACCGTGTCGCTGATGTCACTACCAATCGGGGCACAATAAGAAGGGCAATTAACAAAATGTGCATTATCCCTACTACAGACGTTGTCGAAGGGAAGAATGGCTCACCTACCCATTAAGGGCAACAAATCCTGAATTCTGTAGATTGGGACTCTCATCTAACTGCACCCAACGATATGTCAAAGGACACTTCGCAAGCAAGAAGCATCTCCGAATACTTACATTTGGAAATCATCTAAACACCTCGACTACAAGCACTCGAATCCCGTCGGACGAACTCCACCGCAACATTGCAGGTTGTCGAAGGGTTGACTAGACTTACTTCCTAGACCCGCGAAAGGCAACATAAAGAAATTCTGCGATTTTTGTTGAAAGCCAGTCTTTCAACGCCGGGAGGATGTACACGCGGCCATCGGGAGCGGGGCGAGGCGCGAGGGAGCGGCAGACCGGACGGCGCGCGCGCACTCCGGCAGTCGGCGAGCCATATCAGCGTCAAGCGCACGTCGCGCGGAGCTATTTTTTCTCAGTATTTGTAATCTCGTGTTAGTTCTCAATAAATTGTTATTTGAAGAAAACTGCATTTCTTATTGTCCGCCTGGACAATATTGGCGACCGTGACAGGACGAATAGGCTAGTCGGTTGCTTGATGTTGCGGTGGAGTTCGTCCGACGGGATTCAAGTGCTTGTAGTCGAGGTGTTTAGATGATTTCCAAATGTAAGTATTCGGAGAGGCTTCTTGCTTACGAAGTGTCCTTTGACATATCGTTGGGTGCAGTTAGATGAGAGTCCCTATCTACAGAATTCAGGATTTGTTGCCCTTAATGGGTAGGTGAGCCATTCTTCCCTTCGACAACGTCTGTAGTAGGGATAATGCACATTTTGTTAATTGCCCTTCTTATTGTGCCCCGATTGGTAGTGACATCAGCGACACGGTTGACGCCATCTTTCCCAGGGTATAGACGACTGATGCGTGCGAGGCGCCACTGAAGAGGAGGTAATTGGTCTTCCTTCAAGATGACGAGGTCTCCGACTCGAAGCTCTTGCTGCCGCGTCTTCCACTTCGTACGCTGTTGGAGCTCCGCTATGAATTCTCGCCGCCACCTCTCCCAGAAGTGCTGCCTCAGCTGCTCTATGCGTTCGTATCTGTTGGGGTACTTTGTACTGACAGGTCGGGACGGTACCGAAGTGAGAGGCCGCCCGACCAGGAAGTGCCCTGGAGTCAAAGGAGAAGGGTCAAGAGGATCCGAGGAGAGAGGCGTTAGGGGTCGAGAGTTTAAAATGGCTTCGACCTGTGCAAATAGCGTTGCTAGCTCCTCAAACGTTAGGGAAGCCCTACCGGCAATACGTCGAAGATGATACTTAGCTGACTTAACGCCAGCTTCCCAGATCCCTCCAAAGTGGGGAGAATAGGCTGGACTAAACATGAATTTGATTTCTTCCTCATTAGCAAAGTTAGTTATCGAATGACGACTGGACTTAATCAATTTACCCAGTTCATTGTTTGCGCCTTTAAAGTTTGAACCATTGTCACAAAAAATTACAGAAGGTCTACCTCTACGAGACACAAACCGTCGCAGGGCAAGAATGAATGCTTCTGTACTGAGGTCACTAACCAGTTCAAGGTGAACCGCCTTGGAAGTGAGACATACGAACAAGCATAAGTAACATTTTGAAATGCGGCTTCCCTTTCCCTTTTTACTAGAGATCATGAATGGACCTGCCATGTCGACACCGCAAGTATAGAAAGCGTATGGAGAGCTTGTTCGTTCAGTGGGCACATTACCCATAATTGGTTGAACGGGTTTACCTCTAAGTCGGACACAAATAATACATCGTCTAGTTATGCCGCGAGCCAAGTCCCTACCTCCTATTGGCCAAAACTGTTCTCGAACTGAAGCTAAAAGAAGTTGCGGACCGGCATGGAACAAGCGTATGTGTTCATGTCTCATTATTAATTTAGCCAATTGATGCTTTGCATCTAATATGATAGGGTGTTTCTTGTCGTACTGGAAGTCGGAGTTTTGGAGTCGACCTCCAACTCGTAGGACCCCGTTTGAATCCATGAAAGGATTTAATGATAACAGTTTCGATTTGCGGTGGACCGGCCTACCCAACGAAATATTTGCAATGTCACTCGCAAAACATTGAGATTGACATGTCTTTATGAGAAACGACAAGGAGTTATCTAGTTCGGATATATCAAACACTCCAACTAATTTTGACTTGTTAGCCTGACAATTGTTTATAAAGCGTAATACATAGGCATAAGTTCTTTTCAATTTGGTCAAATTTGAGAATCTATCAAAATCGACAATATGCTCGTTAGTAACTTCGATGCAACATTTCACGGAACTCAAGTCCTTAGATACTTTGATCTCAGGTAGATTAATCGTAGGTATTTGTGCGTAATTTTGAGAAGGCCATCCAGAAGGATCTGTCCTGAGGAACGATGGCCCGTTCCACCAAAGAGAACACGTAAGTAATGATCTCGGGTCGGCACCTCTGGAAGCAATGTCTGCAGAATTCTTATCGGTAGGCACATGACTGAAAGTGTAACCGGGTGTCAACTCGTGTATCTCGTTAACGCGATTACATACGAAAGCTTTCAAGTCTTTAGATTGAGTTTTAAGCCATCCTAAGACTACAGTTGAGTCAGTCCAAATGAATTTACTTTTTATGTCACAGCGTAAAGACTGACAAACCTTATCGCAAAGCCGTGCTCCCAGGAGCATACCACAAAGTTCAAGTCGCGGAATGGTAGTAGGTTTCATAGGTGCCACACGCGCTTTAGCACACAGCAAGTGAACAGTGATTTCTCCGTCACTGCCCACTGAACGCAAATACACACACGCAGCGTACGCATGCTGCGAGGCATCAACACAGCAATGTAGTTCTATATATTTAGGGTTGTCACATAGCGCACGCCGTGGTACCCTGATTTCAGACAAAATTGAGAAGTCCTTTACTAAGCGTGACCAGTCCCTAGCAAAATCGTTGGGAATAGGCTCGTCCCAATCTAATTTAGCACCCCATAGCTTTTGAAGCAGTATTTTGGCGGTGATGGTACATGGGCACATCAAACCTAGTGGATCAAATATTTTACATATGGTCGAAATAACTGACCTCTTCGTACACGTGGTAGTGGGCTCTTGGTCCCTTGAAAATTGCAATGTGTCAGTTACTGGCGAATAATTAAGACCCAGAACACTTGCGTCCTTAAATAAATGACCTAAATCTGTATATTCCTTTAAAAACTCCCTATATTTCTGTTTTAGATTCGGATACCTACTAAATCTTTTCTCTAAATTTTCTAAACACTTTTTAGCCGTGTAGAAATTCTGTCCGAGCGCTTCCTCAGGTGGTTCCTTCAACGGAATGTGAACAGAAAATCTACCACTGGGCAAACGAGAGAAGTTGTCTACAAAGTGCTGTTCACAAAGCTGCTCTTCTGGAGAGTAGGTTTTCTTGGTGGGCAGATCGTCAATTAACCAGAACTTCTCAAGCGAGTCACGAATTTCCTGGCTAAAATTACAAGTAACGTATGGTCTCGCTGGAGATTTGCCAATCGGCCCAGCAACCAACCACCCTAGTTGGGAATCTTGCAAAACCGGCTTATTAGTACCTAACTTTATAGTATTAGGTTTGACTATATCCCAATAAACGTTTGCTCCCAACAGAATGTCCACCTCAGAAGGAGAATAAAACCTCGGGTCCGCCAGCTTGATGTTCATTGGTATTTCTAAATTAGTAATATCAATTGGTGAATTTGGCAGAACATTAGTAATCTGTGGAATTATCAAACATTTTACGTTTACATTGTAGGGTAACACCCGAGAATTTATTTTGAGTAGACATCCTTCTGATATGTGGGTAGCTGCATTATTGATCCCACAAATATTTATGGAATTTATGCTGTCTCCAATCAACCCCAACTTCCTCTTAAATGCGTCTGTCACGAAACTAGATTGGCTTCCCGAATCCAAGAGCGCGCGCGCAGTGTATGTTGTGTCATTATGAATTACTTCAACTAAAGCGGTACATAATAGAACTTGACCCGCGGACACAACCGACAATGTAACTGGTGCAGAAGAAGTATGAGGCGCAGCGTAATCCGATCCACCGCCATCTTTATGCAACAGCGTGTTATGCTTCCTCTTACAAGTGCGACAACAGCCTCTTAAGTTACAATGAAATGAATTGTGACCCTTACGAAAACAATTCTTACATAAACGTAATTTGGAAATCTCGTTTATTCGGTCCTCGACACTCATTTCTTTTAATTTAGAACAGTCATACAATCGATGACCTTGATTACACATTTCGCACGTGACACTAAATTTTTTATCGACAGACACCGCAAAACTTTTATAATTATTATTATTATTACACTTTGTTTTTTGTTCGCGTGTCCCAAACTTGTGGTCACCCTTGTCCGAGTGATTACTATAAGACGTTTCTAAAACATCAGCACGACTGCGCAAAAACGAATAAAACTCATTTAAAGTAGGCAGTTCTTTAAGATTACACTTGTACTCTTCCCATTTTTTACTTGTGGTTATATCTAATTTAGCCGAGACCATAAAAATAATAAGTGCATCCCACTTATCAGTAGGTTGCCCCAGCGTTTCCAGAGCTCGTAGATGCTTGGAAAAATGATCCACAACAAACCTCAAAGCTTTGTAAGATTCTTTTGTCATGCTCTCGAAAGTAAATAGTGCCTTCAAATGGTTGTTAATTAAAATATTCTTATTATTGTACCGTTCGCATATGAGGTCCCACGCAAGTTTGTAATTATTTGCACTGAACTCGATCGACTTTATAACCGTGCTAGCGCTGCCCTCTAGGGACGAGCGTAAATAGTGGAACTTGTTTATCAGCGGTATATTGTTATTATTATGTATCATCGATTCAAAACTGTCCCTGAATTCAAGCCAATGCAAATAACTCCCTCCAAATGTTGGTAATTTTATTGTGGGAAGCCTAAGACCGTCAAATGAATTCGATTGACAGCTGGCCATGGACTGATCATCGCGAGCTGGAAGAGAATTGTTATTAAAAGACAAATTATCTAATAAGTCCTGCCCGATAGCTAGACGTGACATAAATTGATTCTCAATATCATCGCGCTCCTGTATTTGCTCTGCGGAATTACTATGCAATAGATCAATCTGACCTTGAATGTCATCAAATTCACTCAACACCGATTGCAATTTATTTAACTTTAATCCCAACTCTTTATACTTTGCGGACGTCGAAATGGCAGGCTTTAATTTTTGTAAGCCACTTAAGTAGTCGTTAAATTTAGTTAGTCGGCCTTTGATACTACCGCGCTGCTTTATAAGCTTAGACAAATCTTCAACCCTCGATTGCTCATCCACTTTTGACCCGTCCGGTGGTGACATAGTTTCAAACAATTAATATCGAAGGCACTAACAACAATGAAATAAGTAATTAAATCTCAAACCAGTTAAATCCAGTCTCAGCCACGACCGCCCGACAAAAATTGCTCGAGCCGAGCACCCAGCCAGCCAGCAAGGAGCGCGCGGAGCTGACGATGCCGCGGGTCGAAAACAACAGGCTTCTTGCTCGCGCCGGTGCCGATAAGTACTGAAACAGTCGGCAAATCGCGGTGAAATACTTGTACTACAAAGAGTAATTGCTTAGCGGGGAATTTATATTATTATCCTTGTTTATTTCGATAAATCTCTAATTTATATAAGGAAATACCTTGATTTGGCAAAATTATTGAAGAAAAATACGGAATAGGCACGTATTGCACTAAAAGGAACCGTTAGAACAAACTTCAAATTTAAATAAAAACAACGGTTTTTACTAAACAATTGACTCACTAAAATAAGCACTTTAACGCTTGAAATTACTACTTAAATACTTAACATGCGTGTAAATGAGACAAATAAAATAATATTAGCTGAATTTAGCCTCTTAAAAGCTAGATCAGGTATTTGCCTAACACTTGGAAATGAAGAAAAAAGTATGTATTTATTCTGCAATATTAGGCAAAAATAGAAAAAAAAACACTGGCAGTTGCGTGTAGCTAATAGTCTTGTCTTTTAGGCAAGCTAGATTAGGAATTGAACCTAACGCTTAAGATGCAAGAAAGCCATCACACAAGCCGAAGCCAAATTTATAAAAAAAGGATCGGAACAAAGGAATATAGATTAGGCGTACTTCCCTCGGGTTAGACCTCCTGCTGATCCTTGAAGCCCCAGAATCCAGGAAACGCAGCAGTAAGTAATCCTTTGTTCTCGGCGGTGAGTCGGCGAGCCGTTAAAAAACCGTTAACTTAACGGTTAAAATTATGCAGCTTGAACTTGAACGTTACTTGCAGTTTCTTTCCCACGGTCGCCAATATTGTCCAGGCGGACAATAAGAAATGCAGTTTTCTTCAAATAACAATTTATTGAGAACTAACACGAGATTAAAATTACTGAGAAAAATAGCTCCGCGCGACGTGCGCTTGACGCTGATATGGCTCGCCGACCGCCGGAGTGCACGCGCGCCGTCCGGTCCGCGCTCCCTCGCGCCTCGCCCCGCTCCCGATGGCCGCGTGTACAGACATTTTTTTAGGTAAAACAAAAATAGTTTTAACATTAATTTGAGTCAGTTGAAATTACTCCAGTAGAGATTTTTTTAAAGCTTAGTATTAACTTGTAAAGATAAATCCTTCATTTTTAAAAATAATCCGCAATCGAATGGTTTACGGGTGTAGCATAATTATACTCTGTTCCAAAACTTTGGTTAACTAAATTCTAACTCCGCTCGACTTTATTGAAGGCCATATTATAATGAAATGAAAATGAAAATATATTTATTGGGTATCAGTACATCAGCTTATGGTTTGCAAATATGGTACTAAGAGTGCACTTAGTATTACTAGATAAGCCTAGGAACGGTGTCCTGTGCCCTAAACTAGGTAAACCTGTCTTATGGGGAACAGGGGAAATAATGATAATGATTTAGGATCGCGTTTTTCCTGCGGATATTGTAAAAGTTAAGGGCTTTGAAGCCTAGTTTTTTGGTTGGACTCATGGTCCGCATGAATAGCGTCTGTCTCATCTTCTATAAATCCATGGGAGACAAACATTACTCACATGCACATAATACCATATCAATAACCACCATACCATAATAACTATTGACCACAGGAAATACGACTTTTGTTTTTCCAACTGTGTAGAACCCAATTACCAAATTTCAGCTATTAATTTTACGTAAAACTACCTCGTTTCATCTGTGTTTCTGACTATGTTGCATTTCTATATCGTATCATAGGTATGTATCCCTCCAGGCTTTGAAATTAACAAGAAGAAACTTTTGTAGGGTTAATGTTGGAAGTGTATTACAAATGTAAACATTTGTGATTGACCTAACTACTCGTATGTAAAAATATTTTTTAATTCATAATCTTTTGTTATTCACAGTCAGTTTTGTATTATATAAAATATGGCACTAGTTATAGTCAGTAAATAATGATTAATGTTAAAATTCAAGCCTCATTCCTCTCTAAATTTCCCTAGTCGCCATACCTCAGCAACTAAAATAATTTACCTATTTAATATCAGTATTCTCTGGTTTAACTTATTTTTCAATACTATTCAACAACTTCGTGTCGGACGAGGAAATCGTATCGAGATTTAAAGTCAGGCCGGCAAATTAAAATAACACTCCTCAACCTATTACGCATTAGTTGCTCGCTTTGTTAGTGGTATTCGTACAACAATAAGTATAATTCAGAGACATGTTTATTAGGCAGTGGTTCGTTCTAAAATATCATATGTTAAACGCCTGAGCAGTGTGTGCGAGATTGTAAAGCATTCTCAACTTGGTTAAACATAATATGAGAATTCATTTATTCCAATGCTTCATTCGAGACAGGTCGTGTTCCTATGCAAATGCATTATAAGATGCAGCGTGAATCATAGCTACAACCGGCCAGTCAGTCAAGAATATTTTGTTGAGTACCATCTCGTCCCTTGCGTATCAAGTAGGCATGTTGTCATAACAAAAAGTAATTGTCTGTGCTGCCTCAGCGAGACCGCGGAGCGGTCGAGCGGTTGAGGCAGAACAGACAATTACTACCTACTGTGACTGAACTTACAGCTCAAGCGTTTATTGCTGCATTTAGAAGATTTGTAGCGAGACGAGGACATTGCGCACAAATATGGAGCGATAATGGCACAAATTTCGTTGGAGGAGATAAAGAATTGAGGCAAATGTGGTCAAAGAGCAGTAATGGAGTAGCTAAAGAGATAGCTGAACTCTTAGCTAAAGACGGTACGACATGGCATTTTGTACCACAAAATCACCCAACTTTGGGGGCTTATGGGAGAGTGGGATTCGATCAGCAAAGCGCCATCTAGTGAGAGTTAACGGTACTACGAAGTTGGCATATGAGGAAATGTCAACGTTGTTGGCACAAGTTGAGGCATGCTTAAATTCTCGTCCTATCTGTCAGTTAGACGAAACTTTGGATACGCTAAACCCTCTTACGCCAGGACATTTCCTTGTTGGCGAACCTGTAATCAACGTTCCTGATGCAAATTATGAAACCAAAAATATCAACTTGTTAACTCACTGGCAACTTGTACAGTCGCAAATGCAAGATTTTTGGAGAAAATGGCATTCCGAATATTTGAATACTCTCCAACAAAAACATAAGTGGCATGATGTAGTCCCGTCACCCTCTATAGGTGATATTGTTATTATAAAAGAAGAGGACCTGCCACCAGCTAAGTGGCTGTTAGGAAAAATCACGTCACTACATCCTGGATGTGATGAGTTAGTACGTGTCGTAACAGTACAATGTAAGGGTGGTCACAGTCTAAAAAGACCGTTATCCAAACTAATATTGCTACATAAAACTGTAAGTTAAAATACATCAGGTGTGTAAAAGACTTGGCAAAGGTGGGCGGTTAAATTTATATTTTTATTTGTTTTACATTTTCTAACTAAAGTTGGCCTACTGTAGTTGTTACACATCTACTCAATACATAAGCACGAAGTTATTGCAACCGTAATATACCTTTTGCTTAAAAATAACATTGCTGATAAACTTTTAATTCTGAACTTTATTTAAACATGATTGTATTCTAGAAATTGTCATATTTGCCTACTGTTTACTGTGTTAATTATGTACGTGTTACAAATTATAACTGTTAAAGGGGTCTTCATGTAACTTATGTCAAGTAATTATGTTATTTGCCTAAGTGCAACAATTCAAGCAATTTAAACTTGCACATAATATATGATAAAGGTTGAAGAAATTTTCATTGCTCCGAATATGTTTCGATTACTTATTCGAGCCTTTATTACTTGTAAACAATGTTGAATTACAAATTAATATTTCCTAGTTACTAAGTAGTATATTACTAAAAGTCATCCATAAAAACAAAACAAAGCTTAAATACAGTCCATTTAATAGTAAATAATAAAGTTGATATGGTTGGCATTTAGTTTTGTTTGTTAAGTAGAAAATAAGTAAACACATTATGTTTTAAAGGAATACCCTTCATTGGTAAGCGAATCATACCCTCGGGTCTCGATCAGTGGTTAACTTGATCGAATATTATTATCAGTTTACTACTGGCTTGCGCGAGCGTCGCTTAACTTGTTATTGTTTGTTATAGTGAACATTCATAGGTATTTAAGTGAATTGTTTCGTGTTCCTAAGGTTTTATTAGTGTTTGATATAAAGAGTTTGTAATTGTGTCCGTGATGTGATTTGGATGCATCAGTTTGGGGAACAATTCGCGTAAGTTTAAGGTTAGTTTATAATTTATATGCTTTACTTAAAAACTGTTGTTTTTGGTGGGCGGAATGTTTTGGCGATATTCGCCCCTATGCTATACGTACGTAGCTGTAATATATGCATCTTTACCCACAAGTTAGTTATAATAAATCCTGTATAGAAACCAGACGCGTTTTGCTTTGAAAATCACCTGTAATCAAAAGTGAACCTTATTACGCTAAGAACAGTAATTACTGGCATAATAATGTAAATGAGCGAAGGGACTTGCTCTAGCAGGATGGCCGAGCTGTAAGCATAACGTATATTTATAATGGCTATACTTATATTTAGAACACATTTTGTAATAATTATTAAGTCAACCAGTATTTAAAAGTAATTGTAATGATCGGTCACGTAACTAAAACCCGTGGCCGCCCCCTTCCACCTCCAGTAATGGCGACGACTCACGGCGACGCCAGCAGGCATTCACGATTGAGCTTCGGTGACGAACGGACGAAGTAGTTGAACTGTTACTGAAGGTGGAAGTGATAAGTGTGATTGTTTGTTATTCCAGCTGAAATTAGTACAGGTCAGTGTCATTTCATATCAAATAAGAATGATTTAGCGTGTAGCAGTAAATACTATATATCGTATTGGTTATAATGTTAAATTATGAGGTGCATTCATTGTGTTAATAAACACCTTTTAAAACCAACTATCGTTGTTTAGTTTAATACCCCAATCCCCTTTTAATAATATGTAATGTATAAATAATGAAACAGAACCGAAAAAATAACAATTGGTAACTTACCGACAGTTTGTGAAGACTGTCACAGCTAAATACTTCTTAATAATGATTTTTCGTTTTCCAGCTCACTCGTTTATATTCGTTTCTAAGTGTCATTAAAGTTCAAAATCCGTATTATTCATTGTTTTGCCATATTTGCTTCGATTTTCAGGCAATACTAACCATATTTTTGTTTGGTTTGACGACTTCCAGCCTCCCGAACAAGCCGGATTCCGAAAAGGCTACAGTACCGTAGACCACATACATGCCTTGCGGCAGGTTATACAGAAGACCGAAGAGTATAACTTGCCACTTTGTTTAACATTTGTGGACTACGAGAAAGCCTTCGATTCGATCGAGACTTGGGCTGTACTGCAGTCTCTCCAGAGGTGCCAAGTTGACTACCGGTATAACGAAGTCCTGAAGTGCCTGTACGAAAACGCCACCATGTCCGTCCGACTACAGGACCAGGAAACAAAGCCTGTTCCACTGCAGCGGGGAGTCAGACAAGGAGATGTAATCTCTCCGAAGCTCTTCACCGCTGCACTGGAGGATGCTTTCAAATTTCTGGACTGGGAAGGACAAGGCATCAACGTAAATGGCAAGTACATCACTCACCTTCGATTTGCTGACGACATTGTAGTCATGACTGAGATCATGGAGGACCTCAGTACAATGCTCGTTGATCTCAGCAGAGTTTCCGATCGAGTTGGTCTGAAAATGAACATGGACAAGACGAAGGTCATGTCTAATGCCCATGTTGTACCAACTCCCGTAATAATCGGCGGCTCTGTGCTCGAAGTTGTTGACGAGTACGTATTGTAACACTTTGTAGGTTCGTTATTAGAACAATTTGTTAACAAATATACATTTCGTTTGTACGTACCGGAGGTCAACTTTTCGAGTCACTTTATTGCTGTAAGTACGGCGATAACTCCTTTTATCATGTTAGCTGCAGAATTCATAAGAAATGCACTCACTTCACTTTCACTTCGTTTTAGATAATAAATTACACTTTTTTCACAAGTAAACAAGTTTCATTGCGCCGTGTCTGACAGCGCGAAGCGTTTTGTATTTGCAGTTTGCGCGTGTTCGACTGTCTTTTTAGTATCTGTCAAAGTGCCGCACTCGTTATTTTATTCCCATTGGATAAAACTATTCTTAAATTCGTAAGATAGCAATTTCTAAACCTATTAGTCTCAGGTTATCATATATTCCATTTTTATTATAAATTCAAACTGTTGGAATTTAATGGAAATGTTTAATTTTGTCGTTGGTGTATAGCTAGCAAGGGAACGAAACGTATCAAGTTTTTCTATCCTGTGTCGCGAGCGATCTGTTATCAACTTAGGTATGCGATCTGTGTTTATAAACATAAATTTGTTTATGTAGTTTTTTTAATCCTGTTAGCTGGATGGAACCCAGGTCGTCGTCATTTTCATAATAGCATGTCGTCGAGTGCATCTACATCGTTTTCGGTAAAAAAACAATAAAATTATTCTTTCCTTTATGATGGTTTCCATCGTTGCCTGCATCTAGAGAGCATAGATTCAAAACACTTTCTGGGGTGATCGGGCGCTTTTGAGATCCTCGAAGGGGATCGAAAGTGCCTTCGTCACTATGAGATTCCAACACGATGTGAAAGCAACGTTTTTGAGTCGTCGTGGTCTGAAAGTCAATCGCTTCGGGGTAAGTGTTTCTATTAGCAAGGCCTGAGTGCCTATTGTCGTTTTTGGTGCTAATTGGTGTTTTATTTCGTTCCAGCGTACAGCCCAGATTGCGTAACTTAGCGTCACAGCACCAATATGGACTAGCCCGTCCAGAACTTTCTATCCTTCTATTTCATAATTCGATACTCAGGTGAGTTTTCTTTTATCATGTAACGACTTTGTTCACAATTTTATGGTAGATTTTGTCATTAAAGTGTGAATTTCGTACTTTTCAGTTTCACTTTGTCACGACATCTTTAATCGCCGACACGTGTAATTTCCCAAAGCCGTACCTACTTATGAACCGTAAAACAACCCACCATACGTGGTAAGCCTATTTGAATTTCTAATTTTAAGGTAACATTTGTATTCTCAAATACCAACTCTTTTCTAATAGAAACAATTTTTTTCTTTTAGGGTTGTTAGCGAACGTTGTTAGTTGTAAGTTAACTTTGTTTGTTAACTTTGTTAACTGTTAGATGGTCAGCCTATTGAGAAGCTTATAAGTTTGCTCTGCTTTGTGTGGCTTGAGCTATGTTCAACCAATCCACTTAAACAACGAGCATATTCATGGAAGTCACCGAGTGGAACCAGCCTACCTGATCTACTCTCCGGCTCCAGCTACTAGCTGAGACTGCCGCCTACCTCTGTACTTACTGCGGAGCGTGTAGCTGCGTTGGAGGTGTACTGTGATGGAGGTTTGAGTTGCCTCAACTATCGGGTATTTATCCTTTTATTTCACTGTATCTAGATAACTTTATGTATGTATGTATGTAAAATTCTTTATTGTACATGAGTAAAACATAACATAAATTACAAGAACAGTTGACATATATGTACAAAGGCGAGCTTATCCCTGTAAGGGATTTTTTCCAGCTAACCTTTGAGCAATTGAGTGGAGATTAAGATTAATAGGCAAACCGAGAAACATGTACAACTCGAACACAAAATTATCTTAATAACATCACAATAATATATAGATATATATATATATATATAAACTTTAGTAACTCGCTTAAATCCTTAGTCTTACTTTTTTGTGCGTACTACTTTAAGTCTATGCCTATATTGCACTGAATTGGTCCACCGGTCTAGCGAGAAGACCAAACCCTATTTAATGCTTACCTTTAAGTATATTCTCTTGTAACCGAACAAACCTAGGTCTTAGAAACTTTAGCTTTGCATGTCTGACCTCAGTGCTTATAAACAAAAGTGTGTCATAATAAATAATTGTTAAACTTACTAGATGTTTTTATTTAACTCATTCTCATATTTGTCGGTGGTCTCACCTGGCGCTCATTAAATATAAATTCTCGATGATACCTACTGCTCTGGCCATAAACAAACTCACGGCCTACTAAAACAGAATCTCATGTTCACCACTAGACATAGCTTAGCCGCAGCAATACCTCTAAGTGGCCTCTCACAGCCCTTATAGGCCTTATCATTATAGTATACCTGGGACAAACAGTCCAGTTAGGTAGGTCCAACTTCGAGAAAGAGATCACTCGTCGAATCCGACTCGGCTGGGCAGCGTTCGGGAAGCTTCGCAGTGTATTCTCGTCCAATTTACCGCAGTGCCTCAAGTCAAAAGTCTTTGACCAGTGTGTGTTGCCAGTGATGACATATGGATCCGAGACATGGGCGCTAACGATGGGCCTCATAAGAAAGCTCAAGGTCACCCAAAGAGCAATGGAAAGACCTATGCTCGGGGTTTCTCTGCGTGATAGAATTAGGAATGAAGCTATCCGTAGCAGAACTGGGGTCACCGACATAGCCTTCAAAATTGCGAGACTTAAGTGGCAGTGGGCAGGGCACATTGCTCGCAGGACTGACGGTCGATGGGGCCAGAAACTGCTTGAGTGGCGTCCACGCACCGGAAGACGAGCTGTCGGTAGGCCTCCGACAAGGTGGAGTGATGACCTGGTGAAGGTCGCGGGAATCCGGTGGAAACGAACGGCACAGGACCGGTCTAAATGGCGAGCCTTGGGGGAGGCCTATGTTCAGCAGTGGACGTCTTTCGGCTGAAATGATGATGATGATGATGACTAACCATATTACCGTGGTCAATAAGAATAATTTCTATCAGCATCTGTATACCACTCGCGTCTTATTGGTAAGGGACAGTATGTACTCTTTTGATAGCAACGTATTTATTGCAGACGTCTGCTAAGGTAAAAAATATGGAGCGCCCGGCGCCTGGAAGACGATTCCGTCTGCACTCATGACCTTATTTAATATCACTAGTGATCCGCCCCGGTTTTGTCGGAATACAATTAAAATTCTTGGTAAATTATATGCGTTTATTTTGTTACTACTGAGATATGTGAACTCAAATGGATGAACAGACGGACATGCTTACACTTGTTTAATGTTTACCGAGTGAGTTAAAGTAAAGCGATGTTAGCGTCCGAAAAGTAGATTTTATTATTATCGAGATAAGGGTTACTTATTCATTTTAATAATGATGTTTATTGATGTACCAGTATAGTCGTCGACATTTATATATGTACCAAAAATACATAAATTAGGAAAAATAAAAAGAAATCCTAATATTTGGACAAAGCCTTATGTTACCGACTGTTCCTGTCCGATACAAAAAGTACTAACTCAAGAATCATTTAATGTGTCCAGTTCTTATTCCTTCAATATAAGGACGATATTAAAGAGTAGATTTATTACGTGGTGGAAAATATTATAAAGACAAAAATATGCTACAATATTTGCAGTCATATAATTCACTTCGCAATCTTAATGTAATGGAATTAGAATTCATATTAAGCCCTATCGATGATTGCTGTACACGTCGAGGATTTTGTTTCGCGTGTATACTGACTGCGCATTTTTACAAATTTGGGTAAGAGTGAGGCATATCAAGGGCTATAAAGAGCGGTCCCGACTATCCGAGATCATTGCTCAGATCGTCAATTCCTCGGGAAGACAGCTCAACTGGAACAACTGATCCGACTACTGCAAACCAACTAACAACTATGTAAGTAAATTTAAATTGCTACTACTTATTATTTAACTGTGACATCTATTCAAACCAATAATTAATTATAATTACTGTATAGATTTTTTTATTCGCTTTTTATTCAGTGTCACTGATAGTTAAGACTGGTAAATAGCAATATAATTCTATTAATTGTGTCAAAAGGTCGTGGGTTCGAATCCCTCTAGAACATAAAAAATACGAGAATATGAGTTTAACCTCTTCGCGAATTATTTAACTATTCACTTATTAATACATAGTATAAATCCTATGAAAATAAATAATCGCTCTAGCTAAGAGTTGTCACCCGGAATAATGAGCAATTATAGATTAAAACCTGCGACTCAAAATTCTCTACCTATTGGTGGGAAACCTCATCGAAATCGGTTCAGCATTTTCTGACTTTTATATAAATACATTTCCCCGACTTTGTAATATGTATAGATGCTATTATTTATTCATACTATTCAACGTACACCCTGTTCAATTTTTAGATCGCATAATGCGTGAGCATTTGCATAATGCCTAATGTAATATTTACGGTCTGTGTATAGCGTCTATCCCCTAAGTACCGCGTTAGTTTTATCCGCATTTACTTACTGCTTCTATTTTATTTTCTCAGGTCTGTTGCAAGAGATCTTTTCATCTCCGAAGACGAATGTGAGATGGTGCCGCAGCCTAAACTCGCTATTAAGCAAAAGAAACGATCGAGATGTGCGAGTGCGGAGCGTTCGGAGCCTTCGACGTCGACGGCGGCGAACAAGAAATGCGTCGAAGAGCCGGCCCATGCACCCGTGACCAAGAAAAGAAAAAACACCATCAACCCGATCAGCCCCGTCATGAAGCCAAGGTCGTCTGATCTGTTCGGCAGCGACAGCGACGAGGATTTTTTAGAGAGCTCGGAGGTTAAGAAGGGTACGCCCATCTATTCCTACATTACTCGTAGACTGGCAAACGGTACTTCTCGCCAGTCGCATGATAATAAGAAGGGTACTCATTACGTAGAGTTGAAATTATATTCCTGCGATGAAATTGAGTAGGTGCAACCGATGAATAGATGGCGGCACAGCGTAGTTACCATTAAAAATCGAACCAATAATGATACCGAAGCCTGGACCCATCTTGCCAAATTTATTAGCGCAACTCGCAAAGAATTTAAAGATTGCCCACCCTCATTTAATAGCATGTACTATTAAACGAAATCTAATAAAATGTATTTGTTATCGGTATTTATAACTAGGTATATCAATGCCGATATTATTCACTAGAATAGTCATCATATTTATTCGTAAAAGTTAACATTTTTAATTTTTCTCAGTTACTCCAATCTGACACCGACAGAAATGACTGAAAAACATGACAAATTTGAACTTTTCCGAATAAGTATGATATAAACGGAATGTTATTCGTATTTTGTTAATCAATAATCGACAAAGTTCTTGTATAATTGTAATCGAATATAGGTAATCATATCGCGAACAAATAAATACTTATTACTTATACTTACATTATTCTTTACAGTAATATCCCCCCAGGCGAAGGCGGTCATGTGTGAAGCCTGTAACATCGATGTTCCGCAAAATAAATATCAATATCATTTGAGAACGAATATACATAAAAAGAATTGTTTGTTAAAAACTGACTTCAAAAATATTGATATTGTTGCAACTGCATTTAAGAACAGAATTGTTACATATCGCATAAACCCAGCACAGGAAGTCGAACACCTCACCCCTGAGGCGTTCCTGAGCTATCACTAAGACGATGTTTTAAAAGTTATAAGATTATCGTTACCTACTTAAACACACACTTGCTTAAAGTTGAATTTTGAACTGTTTGCTAATTTTGTGTTACCGCAGTCAGATACGCATCAGTTAAAATCTTTTAATACAAAGTTTGATTGTGTCTTTAACAGCACTGATATTGATGAAATGTATTTAAATGCCTTAGAAACATTCAAGCATAAGCTTATTGAATTCAAGCACTGTGAATCTGGTTGGTCGCTGCTTTCAATAAGCCATTTAGAATTAAATATAAACAAATATTGTCCTCTAAGAGGAGGTTCATTCATAGATCTGCCTCCGATCGTAAAGAATAGTAAAAGTTGTTTGAATATACAGAATAAAGATGTGCACTGTTTTTTATGGAGTATTGTTGCCGCATTGTTTCCTGCTAAAAGTAATGTATGTAAAACGAGTTCATATCAAAACGATTTACACCCAATTGGTCTACTGAAATATTCAAAATAAGAAAAGTTCTAGATACTTACCCCGCCACATACCTATTAGAAGATGAGAGATCTAGACCTATTTTAGGGGCATTCTATGCTCAAGAAATTCAGAAAACGGCATATCCTGAAATATATATCGTTGAAAAAGTTTTGAAAAGCAAGGGAAAAAAAATATATGTGAAGTGGTTAGGTCTTCCGTCAAGTGAAAATAGCTGGATTGATAAAATAAATCGCTTGTAGCTTCAAAAATACTGTGTGTTTACATATAAATAGGCTATTTATATTTGGTAAAATAATTTATAATTAGTTCTTGAAACAGAAAGGACTGCTTTGAATCAAGTATTTTCGTTATACCGATAGTAATGAAAATTAAACTTACCCGAGTTAATACTGAGAAGGCGAATGAGAAGAAAAAAGAACCTTCAGCAATCGCTCATAAAACTTGAGCTGGGATGAAAAAAACCTTTACCAATATTATTTCGCACACAAACAAACATATCCGTAATCTTAAACCAAAATGTAAGAAAATGTTAATAGAATTAGCATATGCAGCTGCTAGGGAATTGGCTTCCGACTTACCCGTCACATTACCAAGAGTAATACCTTTACCCAAAACCGGAGGATTTCTACCATTAATTCCTATTTTCGCGGGGCTATCTGCAGCAGGAAGTTTAACTGGAGGCATAGCAGAAATCACTAAGGCGGTGAATAATTATAAGTCGGCCAAAAAACAACTAGCAGAATTGAAAAGGCATAATATGAAAATGAGGGGAATGTGTATTGGAAAAGGACTGCATCTCAAACCGTACAAGCAGGGCTTGGGAATTTATGCTTCGAATAAAAAAAACTAAATACTAAGCTACCCAATAGAGCATTAACTAATATCGATATAATAAACCATGCGAAAAATATTCCCAATTTTTGCGGTGTGTTTATGAGAGACGAAATACCAGACACACCTTGGTCGAAAGAATGTGGTGTGATAAATTTAGATTTTTCTGAATGTTCTGGTACTCATTGGGTAGCTTACGGAAAATATAAAGATTAATAAATAAATAAATAAATAAATATTAGAGGACAATCTTACACAAATCGAACTAGCCCCACAGTAAGCTCAAGAAGGCTTGTGTTATGGGTACTAGACGACGATATATTTAATAGATATAAATACTATAAATACTATTTAAAGATTATATTGAATATTTCGATAGTTACGGTAATCTAAAACCACCAAAAGAATTCATAAAATATGTGGGCCCGCGCATTCAGTATAATTACGATAACTTACAAGGAAATCACTTATTTAATTGTGGGCATTTATGTCTAAAATTTTTGAAATCATAAAAGCGGCGTAATAGAAATAACCAATACATTTTATATACAATGTGACAAACCTAACATCAATAAAATTAGATGCTATCCTAATGTAGCACATTTCTCCCGGGGCACTGATTGGAATTAGGTGTGATTTACATACCCGTCCGCGAATAACATCATTCATATATCATTAATTCAGTATGTATATTTTCGATAAAAGCCTCATGGTAGCTCAAAAACCCCCTATTCGACTTCCTGCTTTTAAAGGAAGTAGACTATTAAGTACATCTAAAAAAATAAGTAAAAGTAATAGAGAATTTCTTCGATCTCTTGGTTTTACACTAAAAAATCAAAATGCTACAAATAACCGACCCTCCTCAGCATGACAATTCCATCGAAAGTTATGAGATCCATAGTTATAACCCCTACAACCTTAGCTTTAAAGAAAATGATGAAATTAGAATACCTATTCACCAGCAAGACGTTTATGTATTACCATCTGCGAGCTCCATCTACGTTGAAGGGTATGCGAGCGTATTTAAACTAGATGCTGCAGGAAAAATAATAAGCAAAGATATCAACTTCACAAACAATCCGATATTGTTTTTATTTCAAAATATAAGATATGAGCTAAATGGTGTTGAAATTGATCATACTAAAAATACTGGAATCACTACAACTATTAAATCTCTCGTATCAATGAACGAAGGCGAAAGTAAAAGCGCAGTACTATGGGGCTGGAACTTAAATGGAACGAAGCAAAAACATGGTCTTTTCTCTGTTATTATACCCCTGAATAAAGTACTAGGATTCGCTGAAGATTATAACAAAATTATTGTGAATTGTAGACACGAACTTATACTCCAACGAAGTAATTCGGCTTTAAATAGCGTAAAAATGGACGAAGAAGATAATGTCGAAATCGACATACAAAAAGTCCAATGGCGTGTACCGCACGTTAGAGTTTCCGATCGTAATAGATTATCACTACTTAAGTGTTTAGAAAAGGATAGACCCATACAATTAGCTTTCCGGAATTGGGATTTATATGAATATCCTCTTTTACCTAAAACAACAAAACACTCATGGTCGGTGAAAACTGCTTCTCAGTTAGAAAAACCAAGCTAGCTTGGTTTACAAAGTGACCGTAAACTAAGCAAATCGAAGAGTTCTTCCATCTTTGATCATTGTAATATAACAAATATCAAATTATTCTGCAATTCGCAGTATTTTCCTTATGATTCACTTAATTTGAATTTTAATGAAGACAAGTATGGTATATTATACGAAATGTATGCTAACTTTCGTCAGTGTTATTACAACACTAGCGTCGATCCGTTGCTTGATTTGATCGAATTTGCAAAAAAAGCTTGTAACGTATTTATTATAATTAACCTGTACGTTACTCACCGACCACGACTCAACGTAGGCATGAAACTCTTTTCGGAAAAATCCCAGGGCGCCTTACTGCGGGTGTGGTAATAAAATGAAAACCATAGAAATTCAGGAGAAAGTCTTTAATTTCACTTATAGTCACTTTTACATATACGCACAGCTTCCACGTCACTGATACACTTTTCATGAAAATATTTGAGAAGAAACTAACCTTTTAAAAGTTCAATCTTACACTATGCAGTTTTCTTCCGCTGATGCCTCCAGGAAGCAGGACCAGGGTATCGGTGGAGCGGAAACCAGCTCAAACACCGGGCACAGATTGAAGTGTAATTTCCAATTTAAAATCGCATCTTCTCTGGTTGACTATATGTAAAGGTGGAACTAAGAACCCCTAAAACAAAATCAGAATCCAGCTATAACCAAAATACTCGGCCAAGCCAACACGTGCTCACAACTTCAGGTTAGGATTGAAAGCAGTCGTACTTACATTTTGGGTTCTGTGTTTAAATTTCTAGGTGACTTTCTCCGTATTTTACATTATAAAGTTTTAATTAAGTAGCGAGAGACACTGGCTTCTCGAAGCCTGGAGTGGAAGAGGGCCACGTTGCCGACATTTTCTTCCTTTATTTAATTAATATTGGTCGTGTACGTGCTCTGTCGCTCCGTTATTCAAAAAGAACGAATCTCCACCGCAGCGCCGTAGGTTCGGGCGGTGGTGGCTATTAGAACTAACTCGACCTCTCACCTAGTTAAATGCCGCGCGCGCACGCTGCTGAGCTACTTCTGAACGTAGTTTTACTATTTGTCCCTAGAGGGCGCTCACTACAATAGCAAATATTATTTGATCATTTAGGTATTTTATTTTTACTTAATACCTAGTAGAAAGTTCACGTTACACATCCGTCCCACTTGGGTTAAAAAGTTTTTCGTATCGCAAAAACTTTTTGCTAAATCAAAAAAAAAATTAAGTTATATTTGAATCACCTAATTACCTATTTTATCACTAACTTACTGCAGTCACGCAGTGAGGCAGACAGAAAACATGCGGTACCATCCGCCGCACTACATTGACACCTATTCGCTACGAACATTATTTACCTGATTACGCTAAGATTCACATACTACCTAACAATTACCTATTGATACGAAATTGCAACCTATACCTATATGCAGGTTGCGAATTTATAAGTTATAAGAAGTTTCCGTGCACATCGATAAAACACGTAAACTAAAATATCTAACACTTACTGTAGTATTAGACTACGGCCTCCATGCATTTCATACTCGTAAGTAATAGTTATGCACACATGTATGCATGGTGGGTGCATATTAAGATAAATCTATCATAACTACCGATGATTAAATTAAGTTTATCCGGTGGATAAAATATGAAAACTAAATACTCGCATTAAAGTATCTAAGTTCATTATTAAGTTAGGTACCTACTCATATACATTTAAGTTTTTAAGTACATTGATCTCATTAAACTTGTTTCGTTAAGTAGAAATATTACAATTCACGTTCAAATAATACATATCGAACAAACTCAATTATACATGTACACAAATGATGTTGTTTACGACTTGAGCTCGCCGAGTTAGTTTTTCTGCAACTATGCACATTCCATTCTTATCTCTGCCATAACTTATTTAAACCAGATAGTTCACGCGTATTAATTTTAAAAACACTTTCATACCATTCATCTTACATTCAACACATGTTACAAAAATTACTGTTATGTATCATTTTGTTTAAGTATATCCTTTATATGATAACTACCCAGATGTTTGCCTTCAGGCGTACTCAGAACATATACCAAAGGTGATAGTTTAGCGGTTATGACACATTTTTGAAATTTAGGGGCTAATTTGGAAGTAAATTTTTTCGATGCATTTGATAAATGAAATGTACGTTTATAAACGATTTGCCCTACTTTGTATTCAATATTTCTTTTTCTTAAATTATAATGTCTCGTATTTTTGACATGGGCATTATGTATGTTCTTTTGCACCTTTTTGAAAATTGTATCCAACTCGCTCAACTTTTTACCATGTACATCTAGATCTTGAACAGTGACTTGTGACCTAAGTATTGGTTCATCAGAGTTTAAGTGGTGCAAGTTTCCCTTGCTAATGAACTCTCTGCCATGTACGAGAAAATAAGGTGTGTACTTCGTGGTCTCATTCACTGCCGTATTAAGTGCACATTGTATTTTATGTATATTTTCATCCCATCTTCGGTGATCATTTCCTACATAACATGAAATACAATGTTTAACGTTTCGGATCGCTCTCTCCGACGGATTAACTTGGGCATGGTATCGAGGGTTGGCATATATATTTGGGACCTCATAACGAAGTAATAAATTCCTTAAGTACGCGCTCGTAAATTGTGGGCCATTGTCAAAGTAAATAGTCTTGCACACTCCGTGAACTAGAAATATGTGTTCTTCTAAGTACTTCGCCACAGTGACACCTGTTGCTCTCCGTATAGGATGCAACATGACGTACTTGCTGAAATAATCTATGCACACAATTAAGTAGGTATTTCCATTTCGAGAAGGTGGAAATGGGCCAAGTAGGTCAATGCATATGGACATCCAGGGCTTGCTCACCTCTTTGGGATTGCCCATTAACCCAGGTCTAGCGTTATTAACGGGTTTATACATTTTACACACTTCGCACCGTCCCACATAAGTTTTAACGTCTTCATACATTCTAGGCCAGTAATAATGGAGACTTAAGCGTTTATGTGTTTTAAAAATGCCTAAGTGCGCGCTTGTAGGATCGTCATGACATGTTTTTAAAATACCTAACCTGTCCTCTTGTGGCACTACTAGCTTCCAGTCGAACTCACTCGTCAGCTGGTATTTATTTTTAGTGTACCTAAACAGTTTATCGTTTGTAATTAAGAAATTCGGATACCTGCGCGGATTAGATTGGCACTTCTCGAATATTTCATTATACCAGCTGTCGCTTGAGGTCGCTGACCCTATTGCGTCAATCTTAACTCGGCTTAATGCGTCCGGGATTACATTTAATTTGCCCTTTCTATGTTCAATATCGAAGTGGAATTGACTTAACCTCATGCTCCATCTCGCTAATCGACCGGTAGGGTTATTAAGTTTATAGAACCATAAAAGTGAGGAGTGATCAGTTATTAGTTTGCATTTTTGACCTTCTACATAGGGTCGGAATTGCTCTAGGGCATATATTAGAGATAATAACTCCCGTTCCGTTGTACTATAGTTACCCTCATTTTTATTAAGTGAGCGACTGCAATAAGCTATGGGATGCTCCACATCATCATAAGTCTGCGTAAGAACCGCTCCTATTGCTACGGAAGAAGCGTCACTGTGAATCGTGAATGGAAGGTCAAAATTGGGACATTTCAAAATAGGCGCAGAAACTAAAGCGGTTTTTAAGAGATTAAAAGATTCTTCAGCTTCACCCGACCATTCAAATTTAACATGTTTACTAGTTAACTTGTTTAACGGCTTTGCAATGTTAGAGAAGTGGTTTATAAATCTTCTATACCAGCCAGCCATACCTAAAAACCGTTTTACTTCCTTTGCTGACGTCGGTGTGGGATAATTCAGTATAATATCAACTTTAGACGGATCCATGCGGAGTCCATGTCTATCGACTAAATATCCCAAGTATTTTAGTTCACTTCTACAAAACACTGACTTCTCCATATTTATGGTTAGATTCGCACCCTTAAGTTTATCATATACCCTGTGTAATAATTGGACGTGTTCTTCGAAAGTACTAGATATGATGATTATGTCGTCTTGAAAACAGAATACTTTATTTTCGAATTCGGCACCAAACAACTTGTCCATCAATCTCTGCATCGTGGCACTGGCTCCTACAAGGCCAAAACACATCACATTATACTGAAAAAGTCCCCTTTTTGGGACACAAAAAGCACTTTTTTGGGCTGAAAGCTCATTATCAAATGGTATTTGCCAGTACGCTGCCGAAAGATCTATGGATGAGAGATATTTGGCATCCCTAAGTTGATCTAGTATACTGCTAATATAAGGTAAGGGATACGCATCAGGTTTCGACACAGAGTTCAGTTTTCTACAGTCTAAACATAGCCTAAGGTCACCGTTCGGTTTTTCAACCATCACTACTGGACTACTCCAAGCAGATTGTGACGGAGATACGACTCCCAAGCTAAGCATCCTGTCTAATTCCTTCTCTAATGCTTGTTGTTTAACCGGGGATAAGGGGTAATATCTTTGCTTAATCGGCTTACAATTGCCCGTGTCAATCGTATGATAAGCTAGATTTGTACGACCCAAACCAACTTTGTTTGTATTAATTGTGTCAAATTTCTTAATCAAATTGTCTATGGTCCCTTTTTGTTCCGGTGTCAGAGACTCATATTCCTCTAAGCCATCATTAGATGAAATCGAACTTATATAATGGTTAATGTCTGACTCACAAACAAAATCAGTTTCGAGTCCAGTTACCAAACCTTCTCCTAATTGAAATTGCTGCCAAAAATCTACTCCCAATATAATTGGCGTCGTTATATGTGGTATGATACGAAAGTTAATGACCTTGATAGTATTGTTATATTCTAAGGGCAACGACATATAGCCTAAGCAATGGAGTCTCGTACCGTCAGCTGTTCTAACGTACGTATCAGTATTGCAATCATTTATTTTAAACCCATATTCAATAAATTTTAAGTGTGCATCGCGACCTAAAACTGAGCAGAATGCTCCAGAATCCAATAGACCGTATGCTATTAAGTCCATTATTTTAAGTTTTAAATGTGGCCTAATGTCATTAAAGTTTTTCTTAAACAGGACCTCCTCAACACTTTCATTGCGCACTGGCTCAGATCTAATTGGCTGGTCAAGGAGTCCTGGCGCAATTAGTTTTTTGAAATAAGGCTACATTCACACTCCGGGCGCTTCACACCTTTTCTACCACACTTGAAGCACACAACTTCCCTAGATTTACACTGATTGGTGTAATGATTAGTCTTATTACATCTAAAGCATTTCTTCATAGACTGGTTAGAAGAACTGGCACTGTCAAGCGCAGAAACTTGTTTGCTAAATGACTTTAGAGATGGTCTGGAATGTAGATCCGATGTGATTCGGAAATTACCGAAATTTGGTTCATTAAATTGGTCTGCACGCGAGCGTGCTAGTTCCAGTTGTTTACAGTAGTGTTTTAACGAATCAATCGAATCAATGCTTTGAAATGCTAAGTCTCTCATGTATTCAGGGCGGATATTATGCATGAGTATTTCAAGTTGGTCTTTGCTTGAAAGAGGAGTGATAAGTCTGGAAAACATACCTTGTGTTTAAGGGTGAGATGATGGGTCCTTGATAAAAACTCCAAATTCAAAAAGAGACGTATAATCCGTGACAAAGGGTACGGAGCTAACGGACAAGTGACATGCAAATTTTGATATGTGAATTTCTCCTTGACATGTATGTATGTCGGGGACGGCACGGACAGCATCTTGCTCTTCGCATTTACGTAGGCGTTGCATACGCTTTCTGTTGCGCGAACATGCCCCCGGGCGTTGAAAGACTCCCTTTCAACCAGATTCGTCTGCCACAGGCAGTGGACAGATCTTGCTGAAGGACCGCCGGATCAGTCCAGTCGCGGTCTTGATGTCTGCAACCCTGGTGATACCGTCGGACCCCGGATGGATGGCAGTGACACGACCCAGCTTCCACTTCAACGGGGGAAGGTTATCTTCCTTAATAAGCACCAGAGCATCCAGCTTCAGCGCTTCATGATGCGTGCGCCATTTGGTCCTGGCTTGAAGCTCCGACACATACTCCTTGCTCCATCTGGCCCAAAAATGCTGTCGGAGTTGTTCTAGCCTCTGGTACCGGGTGAGGTAGTTGAAGGAGCGGTCTCTGATATCGCGAACTGGGAGCGAAGTGAGGGGGCGCCCAATGAGAAAATGTCCCGGAGAGAGTGGCCGCATATCGGCCGAATCCGAGGATATGGGAGTCAGCGGCCGAGAGTTCAACACCGCTTCAATTTGGACCAGAACAGTGTTGAGTTCTTCATACGTCAAATTACAATCTCCCAGCACTCTTTTTAAATGATATTTGCTAGATTTTACACCAGCTTCCCAAAGACCACCTGAATGTGGAGAGTAGGCAGGAATAAAATGAAAATTAATGTTTTCGTGAACTGCAGCTTCAGCTAGCGAACCACAGTTGCCCTTTAAAAACTTGGATAATTCATTGTATGCACCTACAAATGATGTACCGTTGTCGGAATAAATATCGGATGGTAAACCTCTCCGAGACAGGTAGTTGTTACTGGTTAAATCTCCCACCAGTTCCAAGTGTACGGCTTTCGTGGTGAAGCATACGAAAATAGCTATATACACCTTCACAAGTCTACATCGACGACCCTGGCGACTAGCAGCGGTTAGAGAGCCCGCATAATCTACACCGACTGTTTTGAACGGTAAGTCTGGAGTAATACGAGATTTAGGCAAATTACCCATTAATGGCGGCGCCATGACTTGGCCTTTTATGCGAACACACTTAACACATTTACGGAAGCATGCCTTGGCTAAATTAGTCCCTCCAATTGGCCAGTATTCATCCTTGATGGATGATAACAATAATTGAGGCCCTGCATGCATCAGCCTTTTGTGTTCATGTTCAAATAATAATTTTGCGACTCTATGATTAGCATGAATGACCACGGGATGCTTCTTTTCATATGAAAAATTAGAGTTATCGAGCCGGCCACCTACACGCATAATTTTATTCTCATCTAGAAACACGTTAAGCCTATTAAATGAGCCTTTGGTTACAGCATGACTGTCTAGAAGTAAGTTATATTCGGGAAATGACGGTAATTGTTCGTCCCAAGACAACCGAAGTAACCATAGCTTCTGTAACAATATTTTCATCAGAATGATGTAAGGTGCTAATAAACCCATGGGATCAAATATTTGTGCAATCGCTGACAGCAAATCTCGTTTGGTGCCGCCGCCAAGCGAACAACTACCAACCGGGAAACACAAATGATCGCAATCTGGCTGCCAACTAAGTCCCAAGGTTTTACCGGGCTCGGTTCCTACAATATCTAACTTTGATTGAGAGACATCAGAATCCTTTACAAGTTGAGGTTCATTTGATTTCCATTTCCTCAAATTCATGCAAGCAGGTGCCATAGCAGAAGACACTTTGTTTTTAATCGACAGCACTTGTTGCAAGTCATCCCCACCAGTGAGTAGATCATCTACGTAAAAGTCATGAGTGATGATCTCACGAACGACTTCATCGTTACAGTCGAGACCTATCTGCTTCAGGCATCTCGTGGCGAGAAATGGAGCACTGGCAGTCCCATATGTGACGGTGTTCAAAGTGAAGGCTTTCGGTTTAGTCGTTACGCTGCTCTGTCGAAAGACGCCGTGGTGTGGGATAAACACGCCTAAACACGTCTTGCGTTCGAATTGAACCCCCTTGCATTCAGACATATAGTTTAAAGACTGATATTTTACCATAAACTCCTTATACATGTCTGTAAACTGTGGGCGCGATTCATTTCTACGCTCTAATGATAAAAAACACTGCTTAGCACGGTTAACAGAATCACCTAGAACACTAGGGTCCTCCTTTAATGGTAAACGTACACAAAAACGCCCGTCCTCCAGCCTAGTGAAGTTTTCAGTGAAATGCTTTTCACATGATTTCTCCTCGGGAGAATAATGAGAATTTTCAGAGCAGACTTCCTCAAGCTGCCAAAAACGCGTAAGTTGGTTTTGAACCTCATTATTTAGCATTTCAGTACTAGAGCTAGACGTGACATTCGTAAAATTACAATTAATTGTACGCGATGGAGTCGATACTTGACCGCTGCTTATCGGGCCTGAGACCAGCCAACCTAGCCGTGTCTCACATAGTATCGGCTGCCCATTACCTAATTTTATTTTTTGCGATCCTAACAAGTCCCAAAAGAGATCAGCACCAATTATGAAATCAACTGCAGACGGTGTATGAAAGTTAGGATCAGCCAAACAAAGATCAGCCGGAATATTTAATCTCGATAGATCTACTTGACGAGAGGGCATGACGTCAGTTATTGATGGCAAAACAAAACAGTGCAGATGGGTCGAGTAGGTATTATTCAACGACTTCATTGATACTCGGCACATCTGACCTACGGGGGATACCGTGTTGTTTATGCCTACAACCGATTTATCTACACGTTCGGTATGTAAATTTAACTTTCGACACATTCCCTGAGTCATAATACATGCAGTGCTACCACTGTCCAAAACTGCTCGCGCAATATACTCACGATTATCTCGATCGTAAACTTTAATTAGCGCAGTGGACAGTAGTACCACTTCCTGTTGTGATGCATTTGAATGCAGCGTTGCTAGGCTAGCTGATAACGTAACGGGTGCGGTCGCCGGCGCCGGCGCAGTATTGACCTCGGAGGCGTCCCGCTCGGACGAATAATCTAATCCCGTGTTATGCCTATTCTCAGCAACATGAATAAGCGTATTGTGCTTCCGCTTACATATTTTACAACCTGGCTTTTTACAATGGTTTGCATAGTGACCGCTTCGGAAGCAATTAAAACAAACTTTATAATTCGGTAACAATTGAAGCCGGTCTGCATTACTAAGTGCTAGAAACTGGGAACAGGTATTCAGGCTATGTTCCCCACTACACTTCGGACACAGTTTAGGCGGTGAAGTGACACAGTGTTTAATGTTTTGTGTAGAAAGCATAGTCCTATGTTTTGATGCATTTTTTGCCGGCTGACTCGATTGTCCGGCGACTGGGGCGCTCGATAACTCTAAAGTTTCAATCAAATCGGCACGATTACGCATAAAGGTGATAAAAATATCAAATGAAATAGGTTTATCTTTATCTAGGCTTCCTTTGTGTTCTTCCCACTCGCGAAATGTTTTTGTGTCTAGTTTATTACTAATAATATGAATAAGAAGTGTGTCCCATTTCTCGACAGGTTCACCTAGGGATTCTAAACATCTTAAGTTTTTGTTTACTTGGTCAATAACACGCTTTAAATGCACTGATGACTCTTTTGTGATTGGCTCAATGTTAAATAATGCAGATACATGGTTTTGCAACAATAATCTTTTGTTGTTGAACCTGTCACACAAGAGTTTCCATGCCACTTCATAATTACTCCCAGAAAATTCAATAGAATGAATAACTAAGGCAGCCGAACCCTCCAACGACGCTCTTAAGTAGTGAAATTTATTTATATTATCCATTTCGTCGTTAGAATGGATGAGACTCGTGAATGTGTCATGAAACCCAAGCCAGTCCTCGTATTTTCCACTATATTTAGGTAATGAAATCGTTGGGAGTTTAACCAGTTTGTGATTATTCGAACTACGCTTGCTACATGACTCAAATTCGTCGATTTTTTTATTAAAGTTACCTAGTATCTCCTGGGCTCGTGAGAGGACTGCAAAGTAGGTACTTTGAAACTCCTCTCTGTCTGCCATAAGCACATCCAAGTTTTCGGTTTTGCATTCTAACTGCGTTTGTACATCATCATAAAGTCCATACAACGCATCCATCTTACCTATACGCATCTGTAGTTGATTTGCTTCAGCCTTTGTTAGTTCTGATGCTTTCAATGTGCCTAGGTATGTAGTAAACAGAGTTAATTGACCTTTGTAACTGCCTCTTTTACGAATTAACTCCTTCTCGTCACTCATTTTGGGAAGCTGGTGTAGACCTTGAATGTAAACAATTAATAGATGTAAGTTTGATTGATGTAAATAGTTTAATTATTAAAATTAGGTACACCTTGTTTTCGGTTTAGTCAATAAGCTAGAATAGTTTAGTTCATAAGTTGTGCATATAAAATTGTATACAATAATAAATCGAATAAATTGAGAATATGAATTGATTTGAATACAATAAAATTGCTAAACTATTATCCTATTGTACCTACTCACGAAGGTTGTATATAAATTTCATAAAATAATTATCAATTTAATTAAACAATTTGATTCACAATATAGTAATTATTATTTAAAATCCCTATGTCCGTGTAAAATTAATCCACAATGTCACAAAATACAATAATAAAGTCTCATATGAATACCTACAAATGTACGTGAACCTACACGAATTACGGTAAATTCTAACGGCCGTCTTACGTTGACAAAATTAGTTATTTCACTGCTTTAATTGATTGAATTACATTAAATTAAACGTGTACAAAATAATTTAAGAGCTGACTAGACAAATATCACATTTAATTACCTATGAATAACTTATTGCAAGATGAATTAACGGCTTAATTAACGGTACATTTTAAAACTAAAAGGTATTCACTAACCTGGAATTTCCACAATAGGTAAACCCTACTTATTTACTACACCTGATTAAGAGTGCTGGACCCTAACTTTCCTTTTCCACTCAACACTGATAGGCTCCAAAGGTCCTTGTGGTTTTCTTCAGCAGATCCTTGACTCTCACCGTAGAAATAAGTATCTCGCCAGTATTTCCTCCGATAAATAGGTATTTTCTTTTACTTTTGATTTGGTTCCTCAATAATCCGGTTCTAATGGACCATGTTTAAGGGTGAGATGATGGGTCCTTGATAAAAACTCCAAATTCAAAAAGAGACGTATAATCCGTGACAAAGGGTACGGAGCTAACGGACAAGTGACATGCAAATTTTGATATGTGAATTTCTCCTTGACATGTATGTATGTCGGGGACGGCACGGACAGCATCTTGCTCTTCGCATTTACGTAGGCGTTGCATACGCTTTCTGTTGCGCGAACACCTTGCATAGTCGATAAATATACCACAATCGTTTCCGTCCTAGATTGAGTACGCTGCCTAATCTCGTTAAGTAATTTATAATCTAAGTCGGGTATATCAAAATCCTCACGTAAACATTGCAATAACTGAGGGTAAGTTTGAAAGTTACTTTTATTATTTCTATACCAATGTAATACGGATTTATCAAGTAGGTCCGAGAATGCTGACAATATATGGTTTTCAGGGATATTACGTGCCTGGCGAAGTTCCTCTAGCCTTTCTATAAATACTCGTACACAGGTGGTTCCGTCGTACTTTAAATTTAGTGTATTTAAGTTAACCGGTTTTTCTTTTATATACACTACAGGTTCAGATAAACGGGGGGATTGAGTATGGGTATCCTCATATTCACTGTCTGCCTCACTTTCTGACTGGTCTACCACGCTAAGAATCTTCACTAATCGACCGCGTAAGCTAGTTACTTGGGGACTGCTTTCCGAAATTCTCGCTAACCTATCGATGAGATAGTTGGCACGCCGTGATAGCTTGACACAAAGTTTTCGGTCACTTACCTTGCTGGGTTCTGATATTTCGGATTCTAGATGAGCAACCTTTGAAGTGCAGATATTGATTTCCGTGTCTGTGTCCGGCGCCTGAGCTGGTTCGCATTTCATGCTTCCCCTTCTGGCCAATTTGAACACCTGGCGGATCTGCTTCCTCAAGGCATCCACGGTCACATCATTTCCTGCGGATATACCAAGAATACCAAGTTCATATATGAGTTCATCTTTAAGCAGACAGTCTATAATATTTATGAATGGACATTTTCCTTGTTTTCTTTTCAACTTAGGTTTACAACTTAGTTAAGTAGGATTTATTAAGTATATAACGTTAAGTCACAAGTATGCAAGTGGGGGAAAAAAAAATTAAAGTTAATTTAACATTTAGTAGAATCGTTTTAAATGTACACAACTAATTATCCTGCATGCCTATGACGATAACACAATTCAATTTGTTCTTCTAAAATTATGGCCACGTGAACACGTGGTTAACCAAAAATTAATAACTAAGTAATTTTACACTTTATTCACAATAATTTACGGTTTAAGCACTAATCATTTATTACCACAACGCAGTTTTTAAGGCCAAACGATGGGCAGCCACTTTGTAACGTATTTATTATAATTAACCTGTACGTTACTCACCGACCACGACTCAACGTAGGCATGAAACTCTTTTCGGAAAAATCCCAGGGCGCCTTACTGCGGGTGTGGTAATAAAATGAAAACCATAGAAATTCAGGAGAAAGTCTTTAATTTCACTTATAGTCACTTTTACATATACGCACAGCTTCCACGTCACTGATACACTTTTCATGAAAATATTTGAGAAGAAACTAACCTTTTAAAAGTTCAATCTTACACTATGCAGTTTTCTTCCGCTGATGCCTCCAGGAAGCAGGACCAGGGTATCGGTGGAGCGGAAACCAGCTCAAACACCGGGCACAGATTGAAGTGTAATTTCCAATTTAAAATCGCATCTTCTCTGGTTGACTATATGTAAAGGTGGAACTAAGAACCCCTAAAACAAAATCAGAATCCAGCTATAACCAAAATACTCGGCCAAGCCAACACGTGCTCACAACTTCAGGTTAGGATTGAAAGCAGTCGTACTTACATTTTGGGTTCTGTGTTTAAATTTCTAGGTGACTTTCTCCGTATTTTACATTATAAAGTTTTAATTAAGTAGCGAGAGACACTGGCTTCTCGAAGCCTGGAGTGGAAGAGGGCCACGTTGCCGACATTTTCTTCCTTTATTTAATTAATATTGGTCGTGTACGTGCTCTGTCGCTCCGTTATTCAAAAAGAACGAATCTCCGCCGCAGCGCCGTAGGTTCGGGCGGTGG
The DNA here is from genome assembly GCA_963556455.1 of Epiblema foenella. Classification (NCBI taxonomy): domain Eukaryota; kingdom Metazoa; phylum Arthropoda; class Insecta; order Lepidoptera; family Tortricidae; genus Epiblema; species Epiblema foenella. The sequence goes on along the minus strand of OY747097.1, from coordinate 3,012,711 downwards.
TGGCTATTAGAACTAACTCGACCTCTCACCTAGTTAAATGCCGCGCGCGCACGCTGCTGAGCTACTTCTGAACGTAGTTTTACTATTTGTCCCTAGAGGGCGCTCACTACAATAGCAAATATTATTTGATCATTTAGGTATTTTATTTTTACTTAATACCTAGTAGAAAGTTCACGTTACAAGCTCTGCTATTTGTTATTAACTGCTCTTGACAAAATGATACACTGAAAACTCGTCCTGTTGATGTCCGTATAGAAATCGAATCTTCAGAAGATATTCCTGATAACACAACGGCCTACTGCTTCATCATAAACGATCGTCTCGTGGAGTATAGACTGTCAAGTAACATTGTGCGAAAAATATCATGAATGCGATTATGGATGTTCAAGGTTTTAAAAATGAAAACAATGAGTTTATCCCGAAAGAAATAGCGGTTATTAGTAAGAAGGGTATTCTCGTGTTTTTGATTAAACCTCCATATCCATTTTATTTTTTAACAAGGAAAGAACGGAAACAAATTGCATGGCTAGAGAAAAATAGAGGAATATTATGGAATGATGGGTACGTGTCGTACAACGATTATAAAAGTTTGTTATTAAACTTCATTAAAAATAAAAGTACGAAAGGATATGAAAAAGTACTCTGGCTGAAGGAGATAGTAGAAAGTGATAATGTATTTAATTTAAAGGACAAAAATCGTCCTAATTTAGAAACACTAAGTGAGAAATATTCAATGTCATCGGATATTAAACATTGTATTTACCATACTAATAAATGTGCTTTAAAGAATGTATTTTGTTTCAATAAGTGGTGTATAGATAATAATATTTTTATGTAAATAAACAATTATTAATTCGTAAAGTTTTTGTTTTTTTTTCCCCTATAACAACCTATATTAACGACATTAGTCTTACTTTAGCGAAGATATCATCGCCGGTCAAATTGGAGATTTTTTATAATGATCTAGAAACTAGACTGAAATGCATCGGATTCCTGGCGAGGATAATTGAACTTAAAGGAAACTATATACAACGATCATACTATACATCATCATAAAATCTTGAATATATTAACTCCATGAACAGATTGTACATTATCTACTTCAATTGATAAAAGCTCGTTAAGGACAGTCTTCGGCAATCGATGGTCGGGAATGTAATAGAATGATATAGAAAACGATACTTCACAACCTTAAAAAAAATCACATAGCTAGCCAATGAATGACACTCTTACTTAGAAAAGTCGAATTTAAGATAATACTTATGGACAAGTGTTAAAAAAAAACGGAAAATCACTGAAAACGTGCAAATCGCACTCCCGTATTGTAACAACTGAGCCATAAATATTAGGAATTATGCAATGAATTTTATTAAATAATAAACTTAAAACAATAAAGAATTACCTCCAATAATAATTTTTTAACAAATGTATTCTTATTTTGTGTAAAAAAATCACAAACTTGCCCAATTTTTCGCCCGAAATCTCCATACAAATTACTATGAAACGGCGCGCTCCCTACAAATACCATGGTACAATAATATACTTCGCCAGGTATGGCAAACGGAAACATCGGTTAGTAGTGTGGGTGACACGACCTTTGGCCTCCCTGCTATCGATGGTTCTCAAACTTTGTATTTTGGGGAAAAATTATTGTCTTACTTAAAAAATAGGATATAAATTATATTAAACGACTGTATAAAAAACAAAATTACAACCATTACAAAAAAAATTATGGCATCAGGTCTTAATTGTTTTGCATGTCGTTCATTGTGATTAAGGAGAATTTGCGCCAGTGGCTTGTAATAGTCAGAAGGTAAAAAGTGCTTTGAACATAGTCTACCTGCCAAATAATATGAATTCTGATCATCTATACCAAAGTATAGACCCAGCTATATTCAATCAGTATAACAACATGACACAACGATTGCGGTTTTTTGCAAATAATAGGTTGATATTCCAATTGTCAAGTGTCGGCTTATCCACATCACTATTCTTAGCATTTAGTGTCAAAATTATATTTTGACTGAATAAAAAGGACCCCAACAACATTAAAATGCACAAATTAAGAAAACAAATAACTTTACGTAGTATGGTGTACCATTTTTTTTCGTTGTTTTCGTTCCACAATAGTGAAGCCATTCGTTGGCTACTGACTCGTTTTGTGGAAGTGTGGAAAAACAATATGGTTCCGCCTTTAACACTTCTACTCTTACAGTTCCGAATAGAACCGCCTACCATTTTAAAATCTGGCCTACATCAATTCTTATTAGCAACGGCACCGCAAAACAGTTTGGCAATTGCTGCTTAAACTGACACCGACCGAGAGCGATATATGCAATTCAGTACATCCGAGCGAGATCGCGGTTAACGTCAAAGCGACTGACATGACGCTCGTATGTGTGAGTAAGCATTGTTGCCAGTAGTGTATTATGATACTCCCTGACTTCCATGTATTCTGTAAGTATTTTATTAAATTATTAAGTACATTCATGTTCAATTTGACCTGTTTTGTATGCTTAAACAAGTAAATACCAATTTTAATGCGTAAACAATTTATTTTGCATGATAACGGCAGATTTTTTTTCCTTAATTATCCGTTTTGTTACTATAAAGTGGCAACTCGACCTCGTGTCACGATCCTTATTGTCAGACCTTGTTTTCTTAGACCATGACAAATACGAGTGCAAGCGAACGCGGCGTTCAGTCGGCCACGCACATCCGAAGTGGGAGCACGTCGCTTTGCGCCGCAACCGTTCATCGAGACCGATACGTGTATTTACACAACATCTGTGCACAGTGGTTCTAGCAAGTTAAAGTTAGAATTACGTTTGATTATATGGATTTGCGTAGTTAGCATAAAACAGCGTGTGATGTATAATGAGCCAGAGCAACAAGGAACTATTATACAGCAATTAGTTCATTTTCGATTAAAAAGGTATAATCTAATAGTACATTACTTACCAAGGGCGGTAAAATAAAGAATGTCTCAGATCGCAGGTATTTGACGCCCGAGCCGAAGGCAAGGGCGATAATTATGCGATCTGAGGCTTTCTTAATTACCGCCCGAGGTAAGTACAAAAATTTTATGTCACCCCCTGGCCAGGAAGTGGGATTTTCCGCGCGCGGAGCGTGCGGTAATTGCCCCTTTATGGCCAGGTGTGACATAAATATATAAAAGAAGAAACTGACTCACTGACTGACTGACTGACTGACTGACATATCAACGCACAGCCCAAACCGCTGGTTCTAGAGATTCCAAATTTGGCACCTACGTAGCTTATATAGTCCTTATATGGTCTAGGGGTACATTAAGAAAGGATTTTTCAAAATTCACCCCCTAAAGGGGTGAAACGGGGGTCCAAAGTTTGTATGAAAAACCGTATTTATAAAAGTGAGAGACATGAAATTTTGTATATAGAGTCTGTGTTTAAATATATTAATGGCGTATTTCAGCGTTTTTCTAAATTGCTCCACTAAAGGGGTGAAAAGGGGGTTCAAAGTTTGTACGGGAGAAAATCTTTTTTAAAGTGAGATATTTGAAACTTCGTAAATAGACTCTCTGTTTAAATACAACAAAACAAATTTAAGCGTTTTTTGAAATTGCTCCCCTAAAGGGTTCAAAAGGGGGTTCCAAGTTTGTACGGAGAGCAAATCTTTTTTGAAGTGAGAGATTTAAAACTTCGTATATAGACTCTTTGTTTAAATACAACAAAACATGTTTCAACGTTTTTCGGAATTGCTCCCTTTAAGGGGTGAAAAGAGGGTTCCAAGTTTCAGCGGGGAGCAAATTTTTCCTTTTCGTAAAAATCGATATGGGTGTCATTTTCGAGATTCCTCGGGGTGCCGATTACGAAAATGACATTCATTTTCAAATTAAAGATTGCGGACATTTATTTTTCTTAAAAATCAATATGGGTGTCATCTTCGAGGTTCCTCGGGGTGCAAATTACAAAAATGACATCCATTTTCAAATCCAAGATGGCGGACATTTATTTTTCTTAAAAATCGATATGGGTGTCGTCTTCGAGGTTCCTCGTGGTGCCGATTACGAAAATGGCATTCATTTTCAAATTAAAGATGGCGGACATTTATTTTTCTTAAAAATCAATATGGGTGTCATCTTCGAGGTTCCTCGGGGTGCAAATTACAAAAATGACATCCATTTTCAAATCCAAGATGGCGGACATTTATTTTTCTTAAAAATCGATATGGGTGTCGTCTTCGAGGTTCCTCGTGGTGCCGATTACGAAAATGGCATGCATTTTCAAATCAAAGATGGCGGAGATTTATTTTTCTTAAAAATCAATATGGGTGTCATCTTTGAGGTTCCTCGGGGTGCAGATTACAAAAATGACATCCAGTTTCAAATCCAAGATGGCGGACATTTATTTTTCTTATAAATCGATATGGGTGTCGTCTTCGAGGTTCCTCGTGGTGCCGATTACGAAAATGGCATGCATTTTCAAATCAAAGATGGCGGAGATTTATTTTTATAAAAATCGATATGGGTGTCGTCTTCGAGGTTCCTCGTGGTGCCGATTACGAAAATGGCATGCATTTCCAAATCAAAGATGGCGGAGATTTATTTTTCTTAAAAATCGATATGGGTTTCATCTTTGTGGTTCCTCGGGGTGTCGATTACGAAAATGACATCCAATACATATCGGCATGCAGGTCAAACTGAGAACCTCCTTTTTTGTAGACGGTTAAAAAATACTCTTAGTACGCGGGCGAAGCCGCGGGAAAAAGCGTTGAAACTTTGTATAAAGACTCTCTGTTTAAATACATTAATGGCGTATTTCAGCGTTTTTCTAAATTGCTCCCCTAAAAGGATGAAAAGGGGGTTCAAAGTTTGAACGGGGAGCGAATCTTTTTTGAAGTGAGAGATTTGAAACTTCGTAAATAGAATCTTTGTTTAAATACAACAGAACGTATTTCAGCGTGTTTCTAAAGTGCTCCCCTAAAGTGGTTAAAAGGGGGTTCCAAGTTTGTACGGGGAGTAAATCTTTTTTGAAGTGAGAGATTTAAAACTTCGTATATAGACTTTCTGTTTAAATACAACAAAAAATTACTCGGCATTTTTCGAAATTACTCCCCTAAAGGTATGAAAAGGTGGTTCCATGTAGTGTTTGTACGGGGAGCACATCTTTTTTGAAGTGAGAGATTTAAAACTTCGTATATATTATAGACTCTGTTAAAATAAAAACAAACCATATTTCAGTGTTTTTTGAAATTTCTTCCCTAAAGGGGTGAAAAGAGGGTCCAAATTTGTACGGGAAGCACATCTTTTTGAAATGAGAGATTTAAAACTTCGTATATGGACTCTGAACAAATACAACAAAACACGTTTCAGCGTTTTTCGGAATTGCTCCCCTAAAGGTGTGAAAAAGGGGTTTCAAGTTTGTGCGGGGAGCAGTAATATGGGTGTCATATTCGAGGTTCTTCGGGGTGCCAATTACGAAAATGGCATGCATTTTCAAATCCAAGATGGCGAACATTTTTTTTTCTAAAAAATCGATATGGGTGTCATTTTTGTTGTTCCTCGAGGTGCCGATTACGAAAATGACAACCATTTTCAAATATGATGATGTTATATGACGGATATAGGGTCTTTTTTTTTTTCCTAAAAATCGATATGCGTGTCATCTCCGAGGTTCCTCGGGGTGCGGATTACGAAAATGACATGCATTTTCAAATCCAAGATGGCGGAAATTAATTTATCTTAAAAAATTATATAGGTGTCGTCTTTATGGTTCCACGGGGTGCCGATTACGGAAATAACATCCATACGTATCTACATACATACATACAAACATACGGATCAAACTGAGAACCTCCTTTTTTGTAGACGGTTAAAAATTACTTTTATTACGCGGGCGAAGCCGCGGGTAAAAGCTAGTAGATACATATAAATAAATCTTATTTGCATAAAATGAGTAGTTAGGTACACTGTGATATCAGTACTGACATCATACTTCATACTAATAGGGTACCTATGAAAATTTATCAAACAAAAACGATTTATGTTTCCTTTTTGTTTTATAAATGCAAGAGAAAATTGTCTAGGTGACCGGTGATAGTTGAACTTATTATACCTACTATAACTTATTGTAAAGGCGCCAGTTTGGATGATTATTCTTTCACGCTTTAACGGCTAAACAGATACAAATTTTGGTATACAAATAAAATAGGTACATATAATCTGGAATCGAATTGGAAAATAGACTATTCCCACCTGATTCTCATGGGAAAACGTGCCCACGTAAACAAAGTCTTGGGCAGCAGTTAGTGGGCATTTTTGTTAAGGTAAAACACATTTGACTTAACAATTTAAATATTTGGTTACAAAATCCAAAGTTACAATTTAGTTGTCGAGTCAAAGTCGGACAAACCACTGCGTACGTACTTGTGTGCGTGTGCGGCGCGCGAGCCTCGATCGTTGTGTGAGTTAAGTAGCGCTAAAAACCTAAACTTCGCGCGGCGCGGCTCCGAAGCCGACGCTTAAACAATCATGAATACTGCGAATAAACACAAGACCTAACGTGACTTCTTGAATACATCAGTTATCATGGTCGAATAAATGTAAGCTCGCTTTGAATAGATGTGTCTTCTTTAGTAGGCGACTCGTACTTCTTAAGTAGATGACTCTTGCTTTTTTAATCAATGATTCTTACTTCCTGAATAGATGTACGCTACTTCTTGAATAGATGAAATAGTGGTTTTTGGGGTATCTGGATAGCTCCTTGTATCCAGATACCCCAATAGCCACCTACTTCTTTGTGGTTCCTCGGGGTGCCAATTACAAAAACGATATCCATTTTCAAATCCAAGATAGCGGACATTTTTTTTTTTTTAAATCGAAATGGGTGTCATCGTCGAGGTTCCTCGGGGTGCCGATTAGGAAAATGACATGCATTTTCAAATCAAAGATGGCGGACATTTATTTTTCGTAAAAATCGATCTTTTTTGAAGTGAGAGATTTGATACTCTACTAAAATAAAACGAGATAATAAAAACACAACACTATTACCATCTTCCACCTCCTTATACGAACATCTACTTATGATTCAAATAATAAAAGAACATTGTCTACGTCAACACTGACATTCAATATAAAAAAATTAAACTAATCGATTATATTACCAATAGAATTTTAATAAGTATTCAAAGCATGTGATAAAATACCGGTTCATCCCGATAATTAAATGAAATCGGAACCGAACATCACTGGCACATCACTAGCCCGCGCATGTGCTGTCATCAGAAAGAGAAAGTATATTGGCATTTGAGGTGGTTGGAAAGGAACAAGCACACTTCACTACGCCTTGTGGGCCAGTGTAAAATGATCCCCGCCGGGCAGAATTAAATGTGTATTTGTATATATTTAACTTACCTGTGATATGTTATCCCGCCATTCTTTCGATTTGTAGTTCGGGAGTCGTTCCCGCTCCACTTTACCGAACAAAAACCCATGCCTACGGTTAGTCAAAACCAATTTTTAGTATTTTTTTGTGCCACGTACGTATAGGTCATGAACCTGGACGAGACTGACTGAGCGGCGTGGGACGGGGCAGTTTATTAAGCGCAACATCCCCCATGTGTGGCGCACACGCTTCGCCCTATAAGCTCTATCTAGTCGAGGTTATCTATGCGCATATCTCAGCCATCGCCTCCCTCGACCATATGTTAGGGAAGGTTGCGACCCGATCAACGACGCCACCGTAAGCAAAGACTTTTAGGCGAGCATGACATATTCAAGCTGCAGGACATTTATAATCAAAGTAGTACTTAATAATAAAATATCGAATACAATGAGATACCTCATGATGTGCTTAAATGTACATGAAATGATTTTAGAACAGTCAATAGGTTACCGCTCAAGGAAGATATCATTGAACCTTGTGAGAACGGTTGTTTTGATGTTTCAGGTTTAAGATGTTGCTTCGGGGTGTCCAACTTTCGCCGGCTCGCTTCGAATGACGTGAACTTCATTTCCAAGAAGTCTAGAAATTCTTTTAGGGTTGGCAAGTCTCGAGGGTTCTTTAGAGATACAACATATTCAGTGTGACTCTCGGCATCCATTTTTTGTGATAAGATATGGACAATGAGTGGGTCCCATGACTTGATGTCCACGCCGAGAATCCTGATGGCATTCAAACACTCGTTGGTGGTATCATGTAGACGCTTGATTTGTGGATATGATTGTTGTTGCATTCATGGTAGCGACAAGAGGTTATTGAGGTGGGCCGTGAAGATAAGTTTCGTGTTATTGTACCTGTGGTTTAAGATCTCCCAACAGGTTTCATAGTTTTCTGAGCTAATGTTGAGATGTTGAATTAGCTTTTCGGCTTCACCTCTGACTTTGTTCTTCAAAAATTGCATCTTCTGTACGCTTGACATAGAGTGGTTATAATGGATACAGCCATACTTAGGAAATTGAGCCCTAATATGCCTTCGCTTTTACATGGTATTTTTTTTAATGACGTAAAATATATGTTGTACTTTGATGCTATTTATGGACAGCGTTAAATAAACATGTCCCTCTGTTCTAATTACGCCACCTATTCCTGTTATATCGATATTCTCTTTATGGATAGGAATATTTAGTCAACGTACTGTTTCGTATTGCACGGCGGATAGTGAGGCGCCAGAGTCAACTAACCATCTATATTTGGAGGTGTTAGAGCCGACTGCGATTTCAACTGAACTACAATTATTGCAAGTATAGATGTGCTCCCGATTAGGAACGAAAAAACTGAGTCGGATCCTGGGTGGTTTGAGTACTTTCCAAGTCAACTGTATTTCCCGATTGATGATTTTCCGATTGTTCGGAATTCATAAAATGTAGGCCGCGCTGATTGTAGTTATTCAGTCGCCTAGAATTATTGCCTCTGTAGGTATTTTGAGTCGATGAGCCCGGGGTGGAGTGATAGTCGCGCACCTGGTTTTGCGCACTAAAATACTCACGATTTTGTTCTGAACGCCCGCGACCTTGGTAACGTCCACGCCAGTTCATGGTTCGTCGTCTTGGTGAGAACCTATTATTGTAGAACCTACCTTGTTGTTGTGCCCGATAGCCCACAAATAAGGTATTCTGCTCAGTGTGCGTCGATGCTATTTCTTCATCCTTGGCTGCTGCTATTACGTCTTTAAGCGTGGTATATCCGCGCGCAGCCAAGATTGTCCTTAAGTTACGGTTCCGAAGGCCGTCGATAAATCTGTGGACAGCTAATTTTTCATTTAAGGGCTTCAAAGTTTTATATGTCGATGTATTACCATCAGCCTGAGAAATGGTTAATTGTATAAACAAGGTTTCAACTTCAGTGCCGTAATCTTCCAAAGTATTTTCTTTTTGCGTGGTATTCATTAGCTGCGCATGGACAGCGATATATGATTTTTTTGAAAGAAAATTTTGTCGCATATCCTTTAAAAGACTCTCTACGGACGTGTACGCCTCTGATATTCGTAATTTCGCTGACTCTGAAAGCCTTGTTTTTAGAACAAAATTTATAAGTAACTAGCTTTTACCCGCGGCTTCGCCCGCGTAATAAAAGTAATTTTTAACCGTCTACAAAAAAGGAGGTTCTCAGTTTGATTCGTGTGTTTGTATGTATGTATGTATGTAGACACGTATGGATGTCATTTCCGTAATCGGCACCCCGTGGAACCATAAAGAACCTATATAACTTTTTAAGATAAATTAATTTCCGCCATCTTGGATTTGAAAATGGATGTCATTTTCATAATTGGCACCCCGAGGAACCTCGAAGATGACAACCATATCGATTTATAAGAAAAATAAATGTCCGCCATCTTGGATTTGAAAATGCATGTCATTTTCGTAATCCGCACCCCGAGGAACCTCGGAGATGACACCCATATCGATTTTTAGGAAAAAAATGACCGTATATCCATCATATAACGTCATCATATTTGAAAATGGTTGCCATTTTCGTAATCGGCACCTCGAGGAACAACAAAAATGACACCCATATCGATTTTTAAGAACAAGAAATGTCCGCCATCTTGGATTTGAAAATGCATGCCATTTTCGTAATCGGCACCCAGAGGAACCTCGAAAATGACACCCATATCGATTTTTAAGAAAAATAAATGTCCGCCATCTTGGATTTGAAAATGGATGTCATTTTTGTAATCTGCACCCCGAGGAACCTCGAAGATGCCACCCATATTGATTTTTAATAAAAATAAATGTCCGCCATCTTGGATTTGAAAATGGATGTCATTTTTGTAATCTGCACCCCGAGGAACCTCGAAGATGACATCCATATTGATTTTTAAGAAAAATAAATCTCCGCCATCTTTGATTTGAAAATGCATGCCATTTTCGTAATCGACACCACGAGGAACCTCGAAGACGACACCCATATCGATTTTTAAGAAAAATAAATGTCCGCCATCTTGGATTTGAAAATGGATGTCATTTTTGTAATCTGCACCCCGAGGAACCTCGAAGATGACACCCATATTGATTTTTAAGAAAAATAAATCTCCGCCATCTTTGATTTGAAAATGCATGCCATTTTCGTAATCGGCACCACGAGGAACCTCGAAGACGACACCCATATCGA